>CM037859.1:69458227-69808227 GCA_021292105.1 Anadara kagoshimensis | reverse complement strand
TTACATTTTATTCCTGTCGATGTAAAAAAAATAACAAATTGTGGAATGAAAAAGAAATTTTCAATTTATCTTTGTTTTTTATGGTTTCCGTTGCCATAGCAACTGTAATTTTATTGAAAATATTTTAAAATACTGATTTTTTAATAACTGTTTATATGTATGGTTTAGTAGTGGTAAAGCTAACGTACATTAATTTTATTTATTTATTTATTTATTATTATTATTTATTGTTTTTTGAAACCATTCAAATTTCTAAAACATTTTTTTAGCATCTCTGATTAATACTTAGCTTGAATTGAAAATAAGGTACAAGATTTGCATTTTTTCCCAAAATCCTTTCTCTGCCAATTATAGGGTTAATATGTTCTGTAACTTAAAATAATTCTGTTCATGCTTTGCATGCTTTTTTCATTATACATATTTATGAAAAAAATCAAATAATTTTTTTAGAAAAAAGCTATTATTCTTTTTTTCGCGAAATCCAGGGGAATTTAATCAGGTGAATGTTATTTACCTGTATACGGTAGTTTAAAACTTATATAACAATCAGTAGTATTTCCTCTATTCCTAGCTACATGAAATCTTGTACACATTAGTAGGAATATATCAAATGTAGGAATAGAGGGAATGAACCGGCGCAAAACCTCCTACTGGACATTTGACGACGACTTTAGTGGACATTGAAGCGACAGATTTTAAATATTACTCGCATTTCATGATGGACATTTGAGCGACAGTTTAAATCTACGTAAAGGACGTAAGCCGAAAAACTGTCCCGTTTGTAAAATATCGGACTTGTCGGTATAGTTCTAGACCTTTAATGTATTTTATAATTTTAATTTAGTGTTTTTCAAAATCCCCGCTGCGGACAGGGGGCAACACTTCATTTTGGTTAACTGGTTAACGGAAGAAGTTAAGAAAAAATATCGTTCAAATGTCTATCATATATTTGGAATTTCGCTCAAATGGATTAAAATTCTGTCGCTCAAATGTCCATTACTTCGTCGCTCAAACTTCCGTTTATTTTCGCTCTTTTGTCCTATGCTTTCGCTCAAATGTCCAACGCCGACAAATACCACCTATTCTCATTTAGCCAACCTCTAATATCTTATTCAAAATGTTGGCTAAGTGGGGATGGACCCTCCCATCACTGATTTTCGTGTTATATGTACAGATTTTATGAATAAACCAATAAATTATAGTGCATTATAAGCCGATTCAGACTGGTGGAAATTGATGTTTGATAAAAAAATGTAAAATTTTCTACATTTGAACGCGGACGGTCAAAAGGGTATTTCTAGACTACTAGTATTTGATTTTATAAAATTTCAAGTTTTCGTTTGTTTCTTCGTCGCATATTCAATCCATGATGTACACTACAGACCTGTCGAAAGTTTAACACAACCTAACGAATTAGTGACAAAGAGACAGCTCATCTCAGCCTATATCTTCCACAACTTTTCAACAGCTGCTATCTATCTCCTACAAGCTTTTTAACCACTAGCTGTACAAAGTTCGGTAAATCGGCAGCCGTGCTTTGACTTTCCATGTTATCTCAGGGTTAAACTTTTAAACAGGTCTGTACTGTATTGAATTTTTTTTACTGAATATTGTCAAAATCACCACAATTTATACATTTACTCTATATTTTTTATCTAGAATTAGATTTTGAACATTTGTAAATAAGCTAACTTAGTAAATTGTAATTGTGTGCCGGACGATGCCTGTCTCGGATTTAAAGTTCCAGTCATCACCGGCTACAGGTGTAATTGCAGTATTGCCTTGACACAGGACCTCGAGATTTTTAAGGCCCAAAGACCCGTGACTTTCATTACTAAATGCCGAGTCAATATTTCATAATTTAAAGTCAGACCCACCCCGAGGTAGAAATAATAATAGTAAGTAGGTAAATATTTTATTAAAGTGTCACATTTCATAGTTACAAATATCCAAAAACATTTATAAATTAAAACAAAAAAAATTAAAAATGCAAAATAACATATTCTTAAAAAACGTACTATGAAACCCAGCCAATTATGACTTACGAGACACTAAATACTTAAAACTATAGCAAAATTTAAATATATATATATAGACAAAAGTCAGTTTTAATACTTTGGTTGGTAAAGTGCATCCAGTTTAGAACTAGAAGAACTAGAACAGTTTTTAAATTTAAGTTTTGATGGATACTGTGTATTTTGGCAGATTCAAGTAGGGTATTTATTATTATACTCCACACAACTCAAGTTGCAGGAGGTAAAATATTGTTGGCCCGTCCCTCTGTCCGTCATAAGTTTTCTGCATTTTTTCCCTAAACGTTTGCAGATATTAGGTCGAGTTTTTAAATGTGAGTCAAACACAATGGGTTGCAGACCAAGTTAACGTTTTGTTTCGCTCAGCATATTTTTACAATTCCGATCATTTGCAATTGTATTTGATAATTTGATTGAAGTTACAGTTTTCCGCAGTAATGTTTTATTTTTAAACATTTGCAGATATTACATGTGAGTCTACCACAATGAGTTACAGAACGGGTTTATTTTGTCCGGCTTTGTTGCTTTTAGGGAAATAACGGGCCTTGGTATTTGATAATTGGACTGCAAGAAGTTTTCCGCACTTCTTTTCTAAATGCTTGCAGCTATTTAGCTGATTTTTAGCATGCGAGTCTACCACAATGCGTTACAGGTGCTGATTGAATATTGCAATTTGATCGACTAGATGAACAATTTTTAAAAAAAATCGGATATGATAAGCAATTTGTAGTTTTCCAAATTTTTAAGTGGTGGTTCTCATATTCTCATTTATTAGCCATTTTCAGAATGTTTTGTTTTGTTATTGTCCCCCTGCACATTTACGAAGTCATCTGACCAGTCTGTATTTAGTCACTACAAACTGTCCATTTTGATTTAAACAAACGGGTTACATGTTTTTAAGATTTTTGATAAACATACATCATATGATCTCACGTCATGTGTAACTTGCGAGAGCATTGACACGGCTATTGGATGAATGTTCCACTTATATAAAGACTTCACCAGCTATATGCAAAGGCAACGGTTTGACCCACGGAGTGCACTGATCATGAAATGGGGGTTCCTTAGCGTACCACACCTGCTTCGACATGAGGCATCAGTTTTAAGGTCTTATCCAAATTACCCTAATTGCTTTCATTTCAAAATACAATTTTTAAGTATTGGTCAAACCCTGTTTGGGTTCGAACCCGCGAACTTCCACAAGCGTTGAAAACATAAACAAATAAATAAAATTCAACCCATCCAAGATGGGGGTGTGACTAACCAAAAAAATTATATCTTCGAAGCGGCGACTAATAAAATCAATGTCCCGGGGAAGTGAAATTCAACTCAGGATGCCCTTGCAGTAGCCTTGTCATAGCTGAAAATGACTGCTCTCATGAACACGAACCGTGACATTCCACATATTTACGGGTAGCTTAGAACTGAAAAATCTACTTTCATTTGACTGTTATACTCAGGTTGAACATGTTTGAAAAACCCTGGGTGCAACCGGGGTTGGGGGTTTCATTCCATTAATTACCCGACAGTGAAACCGCAATGGTTGTAATTGAAAAACACTACCCGAGATATTACCCATTGTGAAAATATTATATTTTATTATTTTTTAATTTTACTACATTTGTGGTAAAATTTAGTTGTTACATCTGTGGTAAAATTTTGTTACATTTGTGACCAACATTTACTACATTTGTGACCAAACGTACTACATTTGTGGTTCGTTACTACATATGTGACACTATTTTATTATTCCCCCGCCACCAGTGGTGAGGGGGGTATAGTGATATAGTAATACCGCTCTGTGTGTGTGTGTGTGTGTGTGTGTGTGTGTATGTGTGTGTGTGTGCCCCAATTGGTTTCCGTGCATTTAAAAGAGAACCGTACATCCGATTGAGCTGAAACTTGGTCAGTTGATTTGTTATGGTGGTAAGTGGTGTGAGTGGTGTGGGATTGCTCGACAGCGTAATCGTGCATCCAAGGTGGTCGCCTTTACTAAAAATAGATTTTTTCACCCAATTCATGGTTTTCGTGCATCTAAAAGAGAACCGTACATCCGATTGAGCTGAAACTTGGTCAGTTGATTTTTTTATGGCGGTGAGTGGCGTGGATTTGCTCGACAGCGTAATTGTGCATCCAAGATGGCCGCCATTACTAAAAATAGATGTTTTCACCTGATTTATGGTTTCCGTGCATTTGAAAGAAATCCGTACAGCTAATTGAACTGAAACTTGGTCAGTTGATTTGTTATGATCGTGAGTGGTGTGGGATTGCTTGACAGGGAAATCGTGCATTCAAAATGGCCGCCGTTACTAAAAATAGTCTTTTTACCTGATTCATGGTTTTCATGCATTTACAAGAAAACCGTACATCCCACTGAGCTGAAACTTGGTCATTTGATTTGTTATGGTGGTGAATGGTGTGGGATTGCTCGACAGCAATTTTTTAGTTTACTAACTATAGTGTATCTAAAATGGCCACTGTTACTATAAATAGCAAAAACCTATAAATGGCCATTGCAGCCTTGTTTACGTATTAATTTTTATTGAAATTTTAAATATAGAAAAAAGAACTTGGGTATTAAACATATTTAACAGGTTTTTCTGAATTTTTTTTAGTTTCACTTTGTATTGAATTCACTGATGTTCACCACTGCGGGGGATAGTGTTCTCTGAACACCTTGTTACATTTGTGACACTTACTTCATTTAGGGGCCCCACAGGCCCGTTTCAATGGCTAATTTTAAAGTCCCATTTCGGAAATTGCATAATGTTCGTCGGTGATCTCTATACATGTATTTTACTCGTCTTACATAATCCTCACAGTTTACAGTGCGTTTATACATACGATACGTTCGTAGTTTATTTCCATTGTTGTTAGTGTTGTCGTTCCATAGATTTTCGATCCAGTTTTGTACATCCTTTAGACGTAGAGACATATTTAGTCCAATCGCGCCTTTGATGCAATCTGTTCATTGTTATATGTCGGTATGTCGAGATCATTTATTAGTTTCTTAAGTCGAGTTTCCCACAATCGAGGTGTATTAAGTGACGCAGAATGAAGTTTGTATAATATTCTATCATTTTCAGCGCTTGAAAGTCTACACTTAACCGACATGCCTCGAACTTTTGCTTTACGTTTGTTGAATTCCAACCAGGCAACATTCCCCTTAGCGACAGGTTTGGTACATTCTTTGAAGCTCCAAGAAACAGGCGACAAGCTCGGTTTTGACTGCTTCTACCTCTTTATACCGATTGATTCCCCAAATTCCGGAAGCAATAATACTGGCTCATCTAAAACCCGGTACAAATGTTAATAAATGTCAAAGTCCATTCTTCCGGCATATATGTATTTGAAGTATGATGCAGAAAGTGCTCTATTGGCAGATTTACACAGTTCTTTTACGGATTTATTTAGGTTTAGATGTTCGGTAAACCAAAATCCTAGATATTTATATTGTGTCTAATTTGCCGCATCGAAAAGATACAACAGTACGTGTAAAGGACGGATTTCTGAAATGGATTACTTGTGTTTTGTCTCTATTTACAGTCAGTTTCCATTTACAACACCAGTCATTTATAACGCCCAGCATCTTTTGAAGAGATTGTTTATCTGGAGCAACAATGACTATATTATCTGCATATAAGAGAGCTGACACCATTATATTGTTGACCATGATCCCGCAGTTTAAAGCGTTTATATCGTTGACCAGATCATTTATGTAGATTGAAAATAGTGTGGGCGATATCTTACATCCCTGTTTGACTCCCTGCACTGCATTAAAAAGTTCAGTCTGTTCATCATTCGCTAAAACTGAGCATTGGGCATTATTATACAATGCTTTAACACCATTTAAGAACTTACCACCGATTCCCATGTCTTTTAATTTATACCACAAGTGATCCCTACTGACACTATCAAACGCCTTCTTCATATCTATGAAACAGGCAAATGTAGATTGACCTTCCATTTTTTCTGTTATTTATAATAATATAAAGTGAATAGATATGGTCCATACAACTTATGTTGCGTCTGAAACCATTCTGTTCATCCACAAGTACGTTAGTCTGTTCTAACCACTTCATTAGTCTATTATTTAAAACATCAGTAATATCTTGCCAGGAACCGATATTAATGCTATTCCTCGGTAATTAAGTGGGTCAGTATTGTCTTTAGTATTCGGGTTTGGTATGGGCTTTACAGTGCTCTTTGTCCATTCTGTTGGAATCTCCCCATGCTCAAAACAATATGAACATATGGTATGCAATAAATTCACACAGGTTGCATTTTTAAGTACTTCCCTCGGAATATCATCTATTCCAGACGCCTTTCGCACTTTTGCTCGCGTAATCGCTAGTTCATGATTTCCTGTACTGATATAAGTTCATTTAGGATTGTCATGTCTAAATAGTGATTGTTTGTTCTAATTACGTAGTTTATCTTTGGAAACATGTTTTGTTGCGAATCGAATTCGTTTGTGTTGTCTCCTCCATTGTAAAGTTTCTCGTAGTCCGTTTTCCATTTGTCCATGACTTGTTCCTTATCTGTGATAATTTAAATTTGACGGCCTTTTCGATTTTCTTATTTTAATTCTAGACTGGCTATTATTTTTATTACTCGTATTATTCGCTCAAATTTTCAAGAATTTGAAGTGCGAAGTGATCATTTTGGTAATTTTCAATTTTTTAAATATTTTTTGTAATGCGTGATGACATCAATTTTTATACGATTTGAATGCACAATTATTTCCTACAATTGCTAAGTACTGTGATAAATATTAATGTTGTTTGGTAAATACAGAAAAAATTGGAGCTAGCTAAAATTTCTTGTGACACATACACATGTACACCACTCCCGTGAAATTTTTAATTTTTATGAAATAATATGAATCTATTGGCTAGTACCATATTGGGTTTTTTGGATTTGGGGATATGCTTTGCTAGAAAAATGCATTTTTATCATGAATCTAAACGAAATTCTATCGTGCGCCTAATTCAACTTTGCAGTTGCTCCAACACTCAGTATTTGAACTGTCAATATTAAGAGTGGATTGTGTAGTGATCAGTTGGTACATGGCAAAAATGAAATTCAGGAATACATCTTTAGTACATAATTAACCTGCATTCCACGCATGTGCATTCTTTTAATTTTAAAATTTTCAATGCCGACATCCTACCTTCTTTATCACTGCATTCAGTACATGTACATGTATATAACCGTTTAACCGGTACCTTTTTAACCGAGTTGACCGAAGTTAGCAATAAAGTCGGCATTACCAGAATCGATTGTCAACTTGTAAGGAAAATGAAAAAACGTTTTATTTTTATCATTTTCCGTTGTAAACTGTAATTTTCACATCATTTTGCCGAAATTCTACAAAATAGATATGTCAAAATGTATTGATCAGCTATTGATTTTTTCGTGAAAAAATACATAAAAACCCATCAAACAATTTCTTTTTGATGGCAAGAGATCATGTTTCAGTACTAAACAAGTTTTCAAGCTTTTTAAATTATCTAATTATTATCTAAATTTTGACAATTTATTTTTAGCTCACCTGACCGAAGGTCATGTGAGCTTATGGCATAGCGCAGCGTGTGTATGTGCGTGTGCGTGTGTGCGTGTGCGTGTGTGTGTGTGCGTGCGTCGTTAACACCTATTTTCGACTTCTCCTCTGAAACTACTGGACTGTTTTTAATGAAACTTTGTCAGAAGTATATATGGGCCGGTGCAATTCAGATTTGTTCGTGGCGTTGCCATGGCTATAGTCGAGTAGGCATTTTACGAACCTAGAAATGTTCATTCCTATGAAGTTTTTTTTGCTGTTTTGTTTTCTTTATGGGTCCTTGAACAAAACAAACTTAGTTGCCCTTTGGGCAAATTTGGGCAACTTGCACAATATACATAAATCCAAAATGGCCGCCAAAATGCATGCGATATACTTCAGGTTGTAATATATCCTTTTAGATGTTTTCAGGCATGAGGAACCCATTTCTGGTGTTAATTTTTACATACGAAACACTTAACTCGCACAATAAGCTATAAACACAAGATGACCGGCGGACGCCATCTTGAATTATTGATTTTGTACAAAAACATAATAAATTGTCATATATCTGTGCAGGAGTATTTAGGCAGGGGCAACCCAATTCTGGCATTAGTTTTACATTAAATACCATCATGTCTATAATGACCGACCATATGTGTCAAATAACTATTCACCCTTGTGTAAAAATTTAAACACTCCTTTCTCCAGAACAGTTACAAAATTATGTACAGGATTATTTTAGGCAAGCATGTCCTTGTATGTTGGACTTATGATTTTGTGCATTACATTGACATAACACGACAAAGAAGTTCTTGGGGCACCGGGTGTCCTTTCGCTATAACATGTAATGATCTTTGATCTTTGAATTTCAATCCGAAATCTGTTATCATCTCATACTGCTCAGGAGGATCTTGACTGTGGGTACCCTTTCACGACATAAACTAAAGGCGAAACAACAAAAAAAGGTGTTTGATACAAAGTTAAAACTATAAGGCTTTGGTGTTCTTTATGAAGAGCCTGAGGAAACGGCAGTTTTCCCTGCTGGCTGGCAATACATAATAACAAAGAATGGTTCAGATCCCATAAAGTTATTTGTGATCATTGTTAACCAAGAACATCAGCTAAATGAGGAGAATAAGAGTTTTTTATTATGATGCTGTATCACAACCACTAAAACATGCATACATAACAGCTCAAGATATCTCGAACGAAGATCATGTCCCTAAGAGCATGCATGCCTGGCAGTTCAAGACATCTGACCAAGACCATGACACCGAGAGCATGCATGCCTGGCAGTTCAAGACATCTCAACCAAGACCGACACTGAGAATGCATGCCTGGCAGTTCAAGATCTCAACCAAGACCGTGGCACTGAGCATGCATGCCTGGCAGTTCAAGACATCTCAAACCAAGACCGTGGCACTTTCAGCATGCATGCCTGGCAGTTCAAGATATCTCGAACCAAGACCATGACTAGCATGCATGCCTGGTAGTTCAAGACATCTCAACCAAGACCATGGCACTGAGCATGCATGCCTGGCAGTTCAAGATCTCGAACCAAGACCATGACACTGAGAGCATGCATGCCTGGTAGTTCAAGACATCTCAGACCAAGACCGTGGCACTTACAGCATGCATGCATGGCAGTTAAAGACATCTCGAATCAAGACCATAGTTAGTTTCATTGATGTTCAAAACTTCTATCCTATTACTCCATCTGTACATCACATTGTTCTCATGCTTCTACACCCAATACACTAGGAAAACAAAAATATCTGTGTCGTCAATCAGCACACAAATGATATCATGACCTGTTTGTGCAGCCTGGAGAACATACGATACAATAGTTATGCCGGATTCTAAGAATATATGAGATGGCATTTGTCGAAAAACACAATTTTCTTTGAAGTGTCTGGGTACCAATATGACCTTTTGTGGATTGATGCAATGAAATCTGATGGGTTATTGCCATGTGATCAAGAGGTGTGGTAGAAAAACTGTGAATCGTTGTGATTGTGAGATTTGGATGAACTAACTCCACAAAGCGATTTTACTAGAGCTGACTTCATGCCTGTTTCAATGACAACTATTTTCAACCAATGTCAAAAAGGAACAGAACCGATTTCAAATGGAAACAGAAGCTATGCCCAAACTGCCCTTGCTGTCCAAACAACGATAACCAAAGAAACATGTTTCCAAGATCAATAACTGGCTTTGTTTTTGCATCTCGACAGCGTCGCTTTGAAACGAATCATCTTTATAGAGCTAATGATGACACTCATAAAACTCATCAGGTAGACTGGAGATTGTACTCTTATTCCATCTTCACATCCATTGCAACTGAATCCACCACATTGACACATTTGAAGCAATTTTGCGAGTAATTGCTTTATGACCTGTTTTTACTTAGAGGGAGTTTGAATAAGCAATACATTTTAGTCATATATATATATCCAATAAACATCGATGGTTGAACTCTTTGAGTTATGGTCCGTATCACACTCAGAATATATTCATTCCAATCGACCAGAGAAGCAACAATCTACCCACTAAAAGGATCCGCTAGAGAGTCATGCCTTTAAAGGCTAATTTTTCTCCAAACTGGTTAACCAAGACAGCATCCTAATAATCACTATGGTGCCGACATACAAGATCCTCGACAGGACACGCATGTGTTTATAGCAGACACTGAGAAAGTTTACCAGCATATTGTACATGTCCAACATCCAATAAAATTATTTGTTGGGTTTGTTAATCAGGATAAAAATAGTTTTGGTGGTAGACAGTGCAGATGTATTATTTTCTGCAGTCCAGTATAATTCATATGTGAAACAGCAGTTTCAGGTCTAGATGTCGAGATGTTGCTTAATGGTACCTTAAGTAAGTTGAGACACCAGAAGTAAGCCAAATCTTCACTGTTCACTACCTTTTCACTTATACCACATGGATGAACATGGAGGTATGAATTCAAAACGTGTGTCTCATAGCAGTCATTTGGAGTGGAAATAGTTAATCAAAATATCAAAACTATCATAAAACAAAAAATGAGTTCCACTGTTTCAACTTCAACTAAACAATTTGAGGAAGGTTGTGCATTATCAGGGACAGATTTTGCTGCAGATTCCCGAAACCATAATACTTCATTACATGACGTAATGTATCAATGTTTATGTAAAAATCGAATCAATTCACTGCTGCCAAAGATTACGTTTTTAATTTCTTATTAACAGGAATTGCTCGAGCCTCATTCATGACCTTTTAATCAAAAGTATCAAGATGCATGGTTAAGTTACACAGCATTGTCCCAAATGTTAAAAACAACAACGGAAATGAGTTCCTATCCCTAAAAACATATAAAACGGTATATTGCAAGCTATTGTAGAACGATTCTTACAAAAGATAGATTTTCAATATGGCGTCTGGCAGCCATCTTGGATATATGCAAATTATTCAATTTGTCCAATGTTGCCTCCAGGGCAACTAACCTAATTTTATTCTAGGGACCATATAGAATATAAAACAGCAAAAAAACTTCATAGGAAAAACATTTCTAGGTTCAAGTATTGAGTATATGGGAGTGTCAACTCGACTACTACCATAACTAGGTCAAGGTGACCTAGGGGTGCAAAAATCTTAAAAATCTTCTTCTCCGAAAGTACTGATTGGAGAAAAAATCTGATGTGATTTGGCTTCTCTAGGGTCTTAAGCCTATAGTTTGTTCATTTTGTGAAATTCGATAAAAATGGGTTACGCGTTTTTGCGTTTAATTTTGAAAAAAAATCGTAAAATAGCTTCAAATTTATATAACTTGACTATTTGACCAGATAATGACATGCGGTTTTCAGTTTTGACATCTTTTGTTAGTATCTTCAAAATGAGGTCAAGGTCAATTGTGAAGGTCGTGACCTAATTTTTTTTAAATCTGATTATATTTTATCTCGAAAACTATAAACTTTTTGTATAGGCATGTATATTAGAATGTTGTAGGTATTGATACAACGATCATTTTGATGTATAGAAAAAGGTCATGGGTCAAAGGTCAAGGTCACACATGGGAAACAATACCAAAATGGTTAATTATCTCGAAAACTATAAACTTTTTGTATAGGCATGTATATTAGAATGTTGTAGATATTGATATAACAATCATTTTGATGTATAGAGAAAGGTTATGGGTTTAAAGGTCAAGGTCACATATGCGAAACAATACCGAAATGTTCAATTATCTCGAAAACTATAAACTTTTTGTATAGGCATGTATATTAGAATGTTGTAGGTCATTTTGATGTATAGAAAAAGGTCATGGGTTCAAAGGTCAAGGTCACAGATGTGAAACAATACTGAAATGGTTAATTATCTTGAAAACTATAAACTTTTTGTATAGGCATGTATACTAGAATGTTGTAGGTATTAATACAACGGTTATCATGATGTAAAGAAAAAAGTCATTGGGGTTTAGTATTTATGTTTTCTTTTAATCTATCAGCTAGCCATTAGTTATCAGGTGAGCGTATCAGGCCCATGGGCCTCTTGTTTTAAAATCAGACCGATAAGTGTAGCTTTTTTACATGTACAATGCGGTTAATATGTATACTCAAAATTGTCCGATTGCTATTTCAGCGTTGTGAAGCACACAATTAAACAGCTTTGCATAGAACACGGTTGTAAAATGCATAATTATGAACACACCAAAGACAAAAGGGCACCCACATACCATTGCCTCATGTACATGTATAGAAGTAATGTACCGATTTGTAAATTTTAAAACCCATAGTTTTCATTTTTCATTTTTATACGATAAGATTAACATCACGGTCCACTTAGAATTCACGGGGGTGATATGTGTAATCAAAATAATATTACCAGTGGCGTTACCTAAAGGAATGGGTGTGTTTTCAAAGAAAAGAACATAAAAATACAGATTTGTAGAAAAGACAAAAGAAATATTACAAATTAAATAAATACATGTAATGCATGTAGCTATTCGGATTTGAACCCCTGTCCTACAGATTAACTAAGCTTATAGTTTAACATCAATTATATGTAATACATGCATGGCAAGGTTTAATGACCATCGAAACTTGATTTGAAAACAAATAGCAAAAGCGGAAAATACCCCTCATTTTAACATATAATAGAATGAAGATGGAGTTGCACAAAGAAATGCAAATAAAATATACATTTGTCTGAGCCAAAATCTAAACTTCAAATACACTCGTAATACTATTACTTTTTGAAATTATAACTATAAGAATATTTAGAAATGTGTGTTAAACAAACCAAATCTGCCCATTTAGGATAAAATCCCATCAAACCTACGATACATTTTTAAAATGATAAAATATAAGGTATGAATTCAGCCCAATACAGGCACAGCATATGAATTCATGATCTTGGATTGGAATCCTGTAAAATTAACCGTTTGTCAAGTTTTTGACAAATTGATCAACATGCAGAAATTTCAAACTTGCCATCTTGAATTAGGACCAAATATTCACTAATTTTTTTTTCGATTGATACATATTTAACAATTATTATTACACCGAATCTCCAAAACTTTCAATATTCAAGCAGTTTTCAGCTTGTGTCGACTTTTTATTTATTTATTTATTTATTTGAGTAGAATCTAAAATTTATAAGGTATAAAGTTTTGGAGATTCGGTATAACATAACAAATATTTTAGGGGGATCGGGCCTATATGGATCCTGATATATTTGTTAATTAATCTACATATACATGTTGTTTAAAATCAGGCAAAATTCTGTATCCAGAAAACTGTTTTTTTGTCATTAAATAAAACACACGATTAACCAGTCTCCGTGTGTAGTTAATAGTATTTCAATTATAACAAGACAGTCAGTTCTGTAAGGGGTGGTGGTATTGGTGGAATAAGCCGTCGTGAATCTTCAGTAACGCAAATTAACAAAATCTTGTTTGAAGTAGGATCTGCCTCAGTGGGATTCAATCAAGAGCACAGGCGATAAAAGATGCCACAATCCGAAAGTAGGTATCAAGACAACCGGTCCCTAGACTCGGCTCTCATCCTATGTTTTTAACATACAATCATTTCTCAATATCGTTCCGTTTGCGGGGGTCGTGGATTCGAACCCCGGCAGGCTCTGACAAGGCTTGATAATAGGCAGTAACTGTTTCGCCAAGCACTCGGCCTTTTAAAATGAAAGTCACAAGGTTCTTCAGAAGAGACTAGAAAATCTGATGCCCTATGTCACGGAAGACCATCCCTGCACATTTCCCTGAGCGCACTGCAAAGAAAACATTCTGCCATTTTACATAAAGCTGGTGACTTCTCGATATAAGTATAAATACTCTTGACTGAGACGTAAAACTCCATTCAATCAAACAATTTATCAATGTCGTCATCTTATTTTTTTCGTACTGATATCTGGTAATATCTGGTAATACTAAGTTTTCACTTCCAAAGTTTTTTTTACATTCATAGAATGGATGCGCAGGAAAAAATCGCTCAACTCGAGGCAAAATGGTTTGTTACCTTGCAGTCTCTTTGACAAAAATTCTTATGTTTTTGCTTGAACAATAGACGCTTATTGACATAAATCATGGATTATATAAGAAACGTTTCAAGAGACGTAGGAATGAATGACGCAATGCCCGTTTGCAATTTTTATAAATCACTTTTTTATCACAAAACGCTGAAATTAGGCACATTGTTCAAACTTGACGTTATCATGACGTTATGGCGGCAAAAATGTAAAATGGCAACAGACACTCCTTTTTATTGACCAAAATACATATATTTTACGTTTGTAAAGTAGGGAATGCCATATATCATTAGAAAGGTAATGAAATGTTCTATCAAAATCTAACAAAATCTGAAAATGTCAAAATTTGGCCATAAGGGACGTTTCTACTTGGACGGGCCCAGATGAGAGAGAGAGAGAGAGAGAGAGAGAGAGAGAGAGAGAGAGAGAGAGAGAGAGAGAGCCCGGAGAGAGTTACTGACAAAATCTTTTGGATAACAATATATATTTTTGAACAACTTCGAAAACATGGATATTTTCATCAACAGTAAGGTTTACAACATCACCATACAATAAAAACATTGTAGTTATATTTTAGGGTAGAGAGAAAATGGTTTGTTAACGTAATTGTTTATAAAGTGGGCATTGTAAGAAGAAAAGTTCAGAGGATTCAATATGACCAAATCAACAAGAAGGGTTGTCAACAATATTTTTGTTAAATAGGTGTGCATTGAGGGTGCTACATTCCATTCTTGTTCTGGCGTGGTAAATTTGTCCTAGACGTGAATCGCTTAGGAAGTAGTTTGGACCATCATTACGGTTGGCAATACATGTATATGTTTTGCAAATGTGTAGATTCATTGTTGCGAATGTTAGTAGTATTGAATTCCAGTCACAAACGGTACAGGGCAAGAAAGAATAAAAAATATGTTGAATTACATAGAAATGTATGTAGATTTTCACGATTTCGAGTTGGACAAGAATGTGTTTCCATATATAACTGTCAGGTACTATATGAGAAAGGTATTCTGGAGATAGTCCATGGTGCATTTTATAAAATAAAATAAGCATTTTTTTCTCCTATAATTTAAAGTTTCCCCACCCAGTTTTTTATACAATGAATCGATGCTGTAAAATTTGGTTGCCCGTGTAACAATTCTAGCTGCTTCAATATTAAGGATTCAGTTTTTTGTGGATTGAAAGTAACTAACCATTTATTTGCCCACGAATGTACCCTATCTAAGTCAATATTAAGTTTTTCTGCGGCTGCATAAGCGTCTTCAACTATGAAATAAAGTGATGTATCATCAGCAAACAGTCGTATATTACTTTGGATATCTAAAACTATATCATTTATGTAAATAAGAAAGAAAAGGGCCTGTGGGACTCCTATATGTAGTAACTACCACAAATGTAGTAACGGTCGCAAATGTAATAAAATTGTGTCACATATGTAGTAACGAACCACAAATGTAGTAAGGTTTGTCACATATGTAGTAAATGTTGGTCACAAATGTAGCAAAATTTTACCACAAATGTAGCAACAAAATTTTACCACAAATGTAACAACTTAATTTTACCACAAATGTAGTAAAATTTTAAAAATGATAAAACATATATTTTTTCAATATGGGTAATATCTTGGCTAGTGTTAATTAATGACAAGTAGGTTATATGCGTACATAACTAGACAATAACAAAATAAAAAATCCTGATAATAGCTACAGTATGAGAACCATCACTTAAAACTTTGAAAACGCCAAATTGCTTATTATGTGGGTTTTTTTAAATTATTTTTTTTATTTTTTGCAATCTGTAGTCGTTTTGAACACTTCCGTTTAATTTAAACCGCAGGCAAACAATTACCATCTGTCTCTAGTGGATTGGGTACGCAACTAGCCTGTGAGAAGTGAACTTAAACACTAAGCAGGGTACAAGAGTTGAGAATTGAGTAATGGTGTTTAACGTCCCAGTCAAGGATATTTCACTTACATCGAGACGTCGCCAGCTATAGGACGTTTCTGGGTTACTTAATATCCTGTCCGGTTCTGTATTTTATAATACACTTCCGGGAAAAAATTTAGGCATACCTACTTCCGGATTTTGTTGTGAAGGACGCATAGTTGCAAATACCGGGAAAATTTGGTTGATTGTCATTTGATGGTAGAAAGCAAAGTATTGGTGTGCGATACCGGGATGCAATTCCCATGGTAGGAAAGGTCCCAGAAAATATCCTTTCATGGAAGATATTATTTACTGTTTCCAACTAAGAAAGACACAAAAAAGGAGGAAATGGTTAAATGCCATTAGACACCCTCTCGACTACGATCCAAAACCCTGGCACAGGATGTGTAGTCGGCATTTCAGTGAGTCCGATTATCCGGAACTATTCCCATGGAATAATTACAGTGATAATACACCGACCAGGGCCGCCACTTCAATTTTAAATTGAAACCACCAGGAGCTTATGCAAAGACATGGATGATGGGTACGTCATGCAATTGTTGTAAGATCAACTTAAATTTATCAGCAAATTTCTAATCAAACTTTTAAGTAAGACAATTACAAGTCTCCTTAATTCCAGAACTTAAGAGTTGACGAAATGCCATGATAAAATGATAATTTGAAGAAAGCTTTCGAAATCGTGTAAACACGGAAGTAACCCGAAAGTACGGATGCCTAAAATTTTGACTACGTGACCCGATATTATACTACACAAAATGGGATTCCGGACTATCCCGGAAAGGGCTATTGGCGAAGGTGCAGAAATTTTGCCTGTGCGTTGCGCTGATGGCATTATACAGCAGGGTTCTTTAACGTGTCAAGCCCACCGTGACACGGGACCTCGTTTATTTTAAGTTGACATCTGAAAGAATCGTGACGCCGAGTGCTTGGCGAAAGAACAAGATACACCATATATGATTACAGACGTTCTATTTTACATACTAACACATCTTATAAAATATAGTTCATATACTTCATAACAATTTACGAAGTATTGTAAATGCAAGAGAGAGAGAGAGAGAGAGAGAGAGAGAGAGAGAGAGAGAGAAATCATAAAATTAGCAAATATTACAAAAACCTTTGTGAGGTTGCTCCCATATATTGGACCAAATCAAGTGTAGCCATCGTAAAAACGTAAATTTCAGCGAAGCAAAATGAAACGTGATCTTGATCTGCAACACATTGTGGTAGACTTACATCCCAAATCAGTTTAATACGAAAAAACTGCAAAATCGTTATTTCAATCAAATTATCAAAGACAACTGCAAAGGATCGGATCCGTAGCAAAACAAAACGTTAACTTGGTCTGCAACTCATTGTGGTTGACTCGCATTAAAAAACTCAGCCTAGTATCTGAAAGTGTTTAGGAAACAATGCGGAAAACTTATACATGTAATTGACTGATGGACCGACCAACAGCATTATACTACCTACATCTTAAGTTTCGTGGAGTATAATAATAAATACATGTACCCTACTAAAATCTGCCAAAATACAGAAAACCCAGAAACTTAAATTTAAAAAACTGAATTTTACATGTACTTTACAAACCGAAGTATAATGAAAATAAGAGGCCAATTGGCATTATCGCTCATCGCATAATACATAACATACACCCCTACAATTATCAGATACTAGTCGTTATTTATTACATTTATATTTGAATTATTATTAGATGTTCTGTTAAACATTTGTAATGTGCCGATTTATGTGACACTAAAAGTGTTCAAGTAAATAGATAAAAACCCAGCAAAATTGACATTTTATACATAGATTTTCTTTGGTAGTTTGGTATTTCATAAAGTAATCTATATATCGGAATCAGAGCCACTTCTATCGGGATAGAATTCCCTTCTATCGGGTTAAAAGTCACTTCTAACGCGTTAAAAGCCACTTCTATCGGAACAACTGTCGCTTCTATCGGGTTAGAACAAATTTCAAAATTTTCGTTACTACATATAACGGTTTTCATTTACTACATTTGTGGTAACAAAAATTGTTACTACATTTGTGGTAACGGTCGTTCCTACATTTGTGGTTCGTTACTACATATGTGACAAAATTTTATTACATTTGTGACCGTTACTACATTTGTGGTAGTTACTACATATAGGGGTCCCACAGGGCCTAGTATAGAGCCCCGAGGGACACCAGAATTTGTTTCTTTCCCCGAAGAGTAACCATTTCTAAGAAGGACGCGTTGTTTACGATTAGACAAGTATGACTTAAACCCCATAAGTAATAATCCCCTAATCCCGATAGAATAAAGTTTATGTATGAGTCCTTTATACCAAACTCTATCAAATGCTTTACTTATATCACAGAACACTACACGAATTTCTTTACCGTCGTCTGAAGAAATACCAAAAACGTGACAAGACTTCCCCAACACAGGGATAAACACTAAACAAAGAAATACCAAAAACGTGACAAGACTTCCCCAACACAGGAATAAACACTAAACAAAGAAATACCAAAAACGTGACAAGACTTCCCCAACACAGGGATAAAAACTAAACATAGAAATACCAAAAACGTGACAAGACTTCCCAACACAGGGATAAAAACTAAACAAAGAAATACCAAAAAACGTGACAAACTTCCCCAACACAGGGATAAAAACTAAACAAGAAATACCAAAAACGTGACAAGACTTCCCCAACACAGAAATAAAGACTAAACAAAGAAATACCAAAAACGTGACAAGACTTCCCCAACAAAGGGATAAAAACTAAACATAGAAATACCAAAAACGTGACAAGACTTCCCCAACACAGGGATAAAAACTAAACAAAGAAATACCAAAAACGTGACAAGACTTCCCCAACACAGGGATAACTAAACAAAGAAATACCAAAAACGTGACAAGACTTCCCCAACACAGGGATAAAAACTAAACATAGAAATACCAAAAACGTGACAAGACTTCCCCAAACAAAAACTAAATAAAGAAATACCACAAAAACGTGACAAGACTCCCCAAACAAAAACTAAATAAAAAAATACCAAAAACGTGACAAGACTTCCCCAAATAAAAACTAATAAAGAAATACCAAAAAACGTGACAAGACTTCCCCAACACAGGGATAAAAACTAAACAAAGAAATACCAAAAAACGTGACAACACTTCCCCAACACAGGGATAAAAACTAAACAAAGAAATACCAAAACGTGACAAGACTTCCCCAACACGGGATAAAAACTAAACAAAGAAATACCAAAAAAAAAAAAACGTGACAAGACTTCCCCAACACAGGGATAATAACTAAACAAAGAAATACCAAAAACGTGACAAGACTTCCCCAACACAGGGATAAAACTAACATAGAAATACCAAAAACGTGACAAGACTTCCCCAACACAGGGATAAAACTAAACATAGAAATACCAAAAACGTGACAAGACTTCCCCAACACAGGGATAAAAACTAAACATAGAAATACCAAAAACGTGACAAGACTTCCCAACACAGGGATAAAACTAAACAAAGAAATACCAAAAAACGTGACAAGACTTCCCCAACACAGGGATAAAAACTAAACAAGAAATACCAAAAACGTGACAAGACTTCCCAACACAGGGAAATAAAACTAAACAAAGAAATACCAAAAACGTGACAAGACTTCCCCAACACAGGGATAAAAACTAAACATAGAAATACCAAAAACGTGACAAGACTTCCCCAACACAGGGATAAAAACTAAACAAAGAAATACCAAAAACTGACAAGACTTCCCCAACACAGGGATAAAACTAAACATAGAAATACCAAAAACGTGACAAGACTTCCCCAACACGGGATAAAAACTAAACAAGAAATACCAAAAACGTGACAAGACTTCCCCAACACAGGGATAAAAACTAAACAAAGAAATACCAAAAACGTGACAAGACTTCCCCAACACAGGGATAAAACTAAACAAAGAAATACCAAAAACGTGACAAGACTTCCCCAACACAGGGATAAAAACTAAACAAAGAAATACCAAAAACGTGACAAGACTTCCCCAAACAAAAATAAATAAAGAAATACCAAAAAACGTGACAAGACTTCCCCAACACAGGGATAAAAACTAAACATAGAAATACCAAAAAACGTGACAAGACTTCCCCAACACGGGATAAAAACTAAACAAAGAAATACCAAAAAAAACGTGACAAGACTTCCCCAAACAAAAAATAAATAAAGAAATACCAAAAACGTGACAAGACTCCCCAAACAAAAACTAAAAAAAAATACCAAAAAAACGTGACAAGACTTCCCCAATAATAAATAAAAAAATACCAAAAAACGTGACAAGACTTCCCAACACAGGGATAAAAACTAAACATAAAATACCAAAAAAAAAAAAAAAAAAAAAAAAAAAAAACGTGACAAGACTTCCCCAACACAGGGATAAAAACTAAACAAAGAAATACGAAAACGTGACAAGACTTCCCCAACACGGGGATAAAAACTAAACAAAGAAATACCAAAAACGTGACAAGACTTCCCCAAACAAAAAATAAATAAAGAAATACCAAAAACGTGACAAGACATCCCCAAACAAAAACTAAATAAAAAAATACCAAAAAACGTGACAAGACTTCCCCAAATAAAAACTAAATAAAGAAATACCAAAAAAACGTGACAAGACTTCCCCAACACAGGGATAAAAACTAAACATAGAAATACCAAAAAAAAAAAAAAAAAACGTGACAAGACTTCCCCAACACAGGGATAAAAACTAAACAAAGAAATACGAAAACGTGACAAGACTTCCCCAACACGGGGATAAAAACTAAACAAAGAAATACCAAAAACGTGACAAGACTTCCCCAAACAAAAACTAAATAAAGAAATACCAAAAACGTGACAAGACTTCCCCAACACAGGGATAAAAACTAAACAAAGAAATACGAAAACGTGACAAGACTTCCCCAACACGGGGATAAAAACTAAACAAAGAAATACCAAAAAAACGTGACAAGACTTCCCAAACAAAAACTAAATAAAGAAATACCAAAAACGTGACAAGACTTCCCCAACACAGGGATAAAAACTAAATAAAGAAATACCAAAAACGTGACAAGACTTCCCCAACACAGGGATAAAAACTAAATAAAGAAATACCAAAAACGTGACAAGACTTCCCCAACACAGGGATAAAAACTAAACAAAGAAATACCAAAAAAAAACGTGACAAGACATCCCCGAACAAAAACTAAATAAAGAAATACCAAAAAACGTGACAAGACTTCCCCAACACAGGGATAAAAACTAAACATAGAAATACCAAAAAAAAAAACGTGACAAGACTTCCCAACACAGGGATAAACACTAAACAAAGAAATACCAAAAACGTGACAACACTTCCCCAACACAGGGATAATAACTTAACAAAGAAATACCAAAAACGTGACAACACTTCCCCAACACAGAAACTAAACATAGAAATACCAAAAAACGTGACACGACTTCCCCGAACAAAAACTAAATAAAGAAATACCAAAAAACGTGACAAGACTTCCCCAACACAGGGATAAAAACTAAACATAGAAATACCAAAAACGTGACAAGACTTCCGCAACACAGGGATAAAAACTAAACATAGAAATACCAAAAACGTGACAAGACTTCCCCAAACAAAAACTAAATAAAGAAATACCAAAAAACGTGACAAGACTTTCCTAACACAGGAATAAGAATTCAGATATTTGAAGAGAATACCGCAATCAGGCAGAATAAATAAATACCACAAACATGGCAAAACATTTCTAAAAAATTCCACTTCTTTAGAGAAAATACATCAAATGAGACAAAGAAATACATGTACTAAAACATGACAAAGACCTACAACAACATGACAATGAACTACAACAAACATGGTGAAATATTCCCAAAAAGGACAAAAATCCATTAATATGGACAAAATGCCACCACTATGGCAAACAAATACCACACATCAAATGCGGCAAGAAAATATCAAACACAAGGCAAGAAAATGTCACAAACGTGATGATGAACATCCACAAACGTAGCAACATAGTCCAAACAGGGATAAAACTTCACTCTCATTGAAAATACTACAAACGTTGCAAACAAATTCCACAAACGTGACAATGAACTACCACAAACGTGGCAAATTTTTCCTAAAGAAGAAATAAAATTCCTTAAATGCGGAGAAAATACCTCAAACGATCCCACCAATACCACAAACATGGCAACGATTGAATGAGATTTAACGTCTCAGTCAAAAATATTTCACTTATATCACCACCTTTCCACCTTTTCCGGTTTTATTGGAAATTTTTATCTAGTCGATCGTGACAAAGTCTTCAATGAAGCACTTGTGTGTAATTTACTATGAATACCTAGATGATCTTTAGCATTGCAACATAAGCAGAATTGCAATGTAGAAACAAAATTAAAAAACATAAGAAAAAAGAAGCACAATGCATGGTAACACATACGGGTACCATTTATTCAAAACTGTATTGTGAACGGCGCCATCTTTCAAAGAATACTTATGAACACCTGTATACCCACTCCACACTGCATATATAGAGAAGGATATAAATACAAAGGAAGATTGAGTAATATTTCCCATATACCGCAAGGTGACCAGCTATTAAGAAATGTTTACCATTGCAGTGGTCTCGGGGCAATGCACAGGAAGGGTGGAGGGTGTTTTTTACGTGCCGCGCATGTCATGACACCGGGCATCTGTTTTTTTAGGTTCACGGACGGACGGCGAATCAAATCGAAATATTTTGCCTATGATCTACTTAGTGTGTCGGGAATATACACAAGTTTACCGGTTTTGTTCACTACCGTCAAGTCATATTTTTGTATGGTTAATAGTAACCTTTGTATTCGTATAGGCACTTGACACAGAGGTTTCTTGAAAATAAATTGCGATGGCGTATGGTCAGTTTCGACTAGAACGTTTCGTCCGTAAACAAATTTAGTGAAAATTTTGACACCAGTACACAACCACCAAGGTTTCCTTTTCAATTCGCATGTAATTTGTGTGGCGCTGTGAGGGCACTTGATGCGTACGCAATAGACTTACCCGCTTGTAATAGAACTTTAGAACTTACGCCAACCAACACTGTTAATGATTGGTCATAACATCTGAGAACTGGCGGTTCTGTTGCTATGCGTTGAAGATTTTCGAATGTTTTTGCATGCTTGTTTGTCCAGTACCAACTGGCTTTCTTTTCTTGTGAGCTTGCGTAACAGAGCTGACGTATCTGACATATTTGACATAAATTTCGACAATTATTGTATAAACTCGGAATTGATTTTCAATAACTACAGACATTTTCCTACAAGAATCAACCTTCAGTTCAATCTTCGTTCACCCGAATTATAGTGTATGATCTTTTGGATTAAAGGCATCCCAGACGCATTGACATTTAGTTCTGTAGAAATGACTTTCAGATTATTTGTAAATATATGGTAACCGATGTAACCTTTGTAACCGGTCACAATATCAGAAAACATTCTTGTAACCGGTCACAATATCAGTAACCTGTCACAATATCAGAAAACATTCTATTACATGATAGTATGTAACCGATGTAACCTTTGTAACCGGTCACAATATCAAGAAACATTCTTTTACACAATAGAATGTAACCGATTTAACCTTTGTAACCGGTCACAATATCAGGAAACATTCTCTTACATAATAGTATGTAACCGATGTAACCTTTGTAACCGGTCACAATATCAGAAACATTCTCTTACATAATAGTATGTAACCGATGTAACCTTTGTAACCGGTCACAATATCAGAAACATTCTATTACATAATAGTATGTAACCGATGTAACCTTTGTAACCGGTCACAATATCAGGAAACATTCTCTAACATAATAGTATGTAACCGATGTAACCTTTGTAACCGGTCACAATATCAGGAAACATTCTCTTACATAATAGTATGTAACCGATGTAACCTTTGTAACCGGTCACAATATCAGGAAACATTCTCTTACATAATAGTATGTAACCGATGTAACCTTTGTAACCGGTCACAATATCAGAAACATTCTCTTACATAATAGTATGTAACCGATGTAACCTTTGTAACCGGTCACAATATCAGGAAATATTCTTTTACATAATAGTATGTAACCGATGTAACCTTTGTAACCGGTCACAATATTAGGAAATATTTTCTTACATAATAGTATGTAACCGATGTAACCTTTGTAACCGGTCACAATATCAGAAACATGCTTGAAGCATTCTCTTATTAATAGTATGTAACCGATGTAACCTTTGTAACCGGTCACAATATTAGGAAATATTCTTTTACATAATAGTATGTAACCGATGTAACCTTTGTAACCGGTCAATATTAGGAAACATTCTCTTACATAATAGTATGTAACCGATGTAACCTTCGTAACCGGTCACAATATCAGAAACATTCTCTTACATAATAGTATGTAACCGATGTAACCTTTGTAACCGTCACAATATCAGGAAATATTCTCTTACATAATAGTATGTAACCGATGTAACTGGACACAATATCAGAAACATTCTCTTACATAATAGTATGTAACCGATGTAACCTTTGTAACCGGTCACAATATCAGGAAATATTCTCTTACATATAGTATGTAACCGATGTAACTTTTGTAACCGGTCACAATATCAGGAAACATTCTCTTACATAATAGTATGTAACCGATGTAACCTTTGTAACCGGTCACAATATCAGGAAACATTCTCTTACATATAGTATGTAACCGATGTAACCTTTGTAACCGGTCACAATATCAGAAACATTCTCTTACATAATAGTATGTAACCGATGTAACCTTTGTAACCGGTCACAATATCAGGAAATATTCTCTTACATGATAGTATGTAACCGATGTAACTTTTGTAACCGGTCACAATATCAGGAAACATTCTCTTACATAATAGTATGTAACCGATGTAACCTTTGTAACCGGTCACAATATCAGGAAATATTTTCTTACATAATAGTATGTAACCGATGTAACCTTTGTAACCGGTCACAATATCAGGAAACATTCTCTTACATAATAGTATGTAACTGATGTAACCTTTGTAACCGGTCACAATATCAGGAAATATTTTCTTACATAATAGTATGTAACTGATGTAACCTTTGTAACTTGTCACAATATCAGGAAATATTCTCTTACATAATAGTATGTAACCGATGTAATCTTTGTAACCGGTCACAATATCAGAAACATTCTCTTACATAATAGTATGTAACCTTTGTAACCGGTCACAATATTAGGAAATATTTTCTTACATAATAGTATGTAACCGATGTAACCTTTGTAACCGGTCACAATATCAGGAAACATTCTCTTACATAATAGTATGTAACCGATGTTACCTTTGTAACCGGTCACAATATTAGAAACATGCTTGAAGCATTCTCTTATATAATAGTATGTAACCGATGTAACCTTTGTAACCGGTCACAATATTAGGAAATATTTTCTTTTATAATAGTATGTAACCGATGTAACCTTTGTAACCGGTCACAAATTCAGAAATGTTTTAAAGGCATTTTCTTATATAATAGTATGTAACCGATGTAACCTTTGTAACCGGTCACAATATTAGGAAACATTCTCTTACATAATAGTTTGTAACCGATGTAACCTTTGTAACCGGTCACAATATCAGGAAACATTCTCTTACATAATAGTATGTAACCGATGTAACCTTTGTAACCGGTCACAATATCAGGAAACATTCTCTTACATAATAGTATGTAACCGATGTAACCTTTGTAACCGGTCACAATATCAGGAAACATTCTCTTACATAATAGTATGTAACCGATGTAACCTTTGTAACCGGTCACAATATCAGAAACATTCTCTTACATAATAATATGTAACCTTTGTAACCGGTCACAATATCAGGAAACATTCTCTTACATAAAAGTATGTAACCGATGTTACCTTTGTAACCGGTCACAAAATATCAGGAAACATTCTTACACATAATGGTATGTAACCGATGTAACCTTTGTAACCGGTCACAAAATATCAGGAAACATTCTTACACATAATGGTATGTAACCGATGTAACCTTTGTAACCGGTCACAATATCAGGAAACATTCTCTTACATAATAGTATGTAACCGATGTAACCTTTGTAACCGGTCACAATATCAGGAAACATTCTCTAACATAATAGTATGTAACCGATGTTACCTTTGTAACCGGTCACAATATCAGGAAACATTCTCCTACATAATAGTATGTAACCGATGTTACCTTTGTAACCGGTCACAATATCAGAAACATGCTTCAAGCATTCTCTTTCATAGTATGTATCCAACCAGAGACAAGGTTAAAACATCTTCTTAGGTGTTGTAATAATGCAACCTTTGTAAACAGTAAGAACATAATGAAGTAATATTGAATACTAATGTAACCACTAGTAACCATATGTTACCAATGCCTATGTTGGGTTACAAATGCAAAGGGGTTGTTTTTTGCACACATAATTGGACATATCTATGCTGCTGGTCTACAAATACACATGAAAAATTCCTTAGTACACAATTGGACCTTCATTTGAAAAGTACCATTGTCGTTAAATCAGCTATAACACTTGTTCAATGCTCAAAGGGAATAATAAATTTTACCCTACAATAGTCCTAGGGTTAAAACAAAAATTGGCCCACCATCATGAACATACACAAGAGTACAGGGAAATTGTGTTTAGGTTATGTTTTTTGAAACCTTCCGCGGTCGAAAAAACGGGATTATTTTTTGTCAAGTGTCCGAAACCGGAAAACAATCGGTCACATTCAGTTTCGTATTTTAACGGTAAAGTTTGCATGTTTGAGTGAAAACGCAATATAAGCACATGTATTATAAACTTAAAATTTCGTATGCATTATAAAATCTTAGATGACATATCATACTTATAAAAAATTCGCGATTTTCTGACGGCACCCGATTCTCTTGAAAATCGGCACGAAATTCAACTCGATTTTTAAAACTTGTACGTTTTTTGTACCATGAATATTTCTCTTTGAAATTTGACATAACATTACAATACTATTGGTATTTATTTTCTTAAAATATTATACCTGGTGCATAAAGTGTAGATATCTGAAAAAAGCAAAAAAAGAGCCTCCATTCGTCGTCAATGAAACAAAAATGGCCGCGAGCTTCAGTGTACAGTAAATTCAGTGTCGTGTTAAACGGTAAAGTTTCCATTTATGGGTGTGAACGCATTATTAGCAGATTTGTCATGAACTTAGAATTTCGCAGTATAAAAAATCCCGAGATGGCATGCATACTTACAAAAAATTCGCAATTTTCTGACGGCACCTGGTTTTTTTAGTACAATGCATTTATTTCAACCCCTGGTATAGCTTTGCAATTAACATGAAAGCCACGTAAGAAATACACTGAAGGTAGGCGCCAAAGCAAACTTGAACGTTTTCAAAATGAAGTAAGAAGGAAAACTCCAACAGATGTACTTGCCTATTATAATACCACCATAAAAATAGTGGTGCTTTGCTAGTGCTTCGTTTTTATTTACCAATCTGAAGGCACCCTCGTCTCCCTCGGCTCTTTCAATGAGGTTGAACTCAAATTCTTTAATGAACTTGCCCAGAAACTCCCTTCTGGGCCCTCCAAAATCCACCGCATTTTCTCCTACATATGTGATGTGTAATGGATAGCGTATGTTTTCTGCATACGCCATCTCGGTGACATTGTCTGTAAAACGTAGTCTCGTCTAATGCTAATTGTTGAGACATCGCCATCGATCGTCTCATCTTCAGCGTCAAGTTTAATTCTCGACCCTGTAAGAAATCTTTTTGCAGTTGCTTTAAAACCGCTGTTGGTTCTATAGACCCTGCCCTGTAAGAACACAATAATACACTATATTTCATAAGCGGTAGTACTAAAGAGTGACATTTACATATCAATTATGATATTTGGGTTGTTGATAATCGGAAAATTATGTTAGATATATTGTCATGACACTTTAAACTCGATTATGAATTACTGCACATAGATTTAACAGAACATTAATTTCAATTTCCGTTGATGTTATCTCCATTAATCTGACATTGTCCTGCAACGTTATCCCATTATGTTTAAGCAGCAACTTGTTGGGAAGTATATCTAATTTTGATGCAACGAATTCTTTTAATACCTTGAAAAAAAAACCTCATAGCTAGTACATTTATAGAATATACGAATATCATTTTATTACATACTTACTACAGTGCTTAGATGGTAGATAGCCCGAGATTCCTCTGGCCCGGAATTTTTTTAAATTTTTTTTATCAATTTCGAAATTGATAAAAAAAAAATATATATATTGGACACGGAACTCCGAGGTCTTTACAGTAAACTGTAGCTACAAGTCCAATAGAATGTTGGATATAAGCACTGCCTTTGAAACCAAATGGCAAAGTATCATAAACCATATACCATCCGCCAAACTGAATACCAAAAAAGATTTTGGAATTTTCACTTAAAAGAACGTGGTCATAGCCAGACTTATCGTCAATTGTTGTCATGAAGGTACCCCTTTCAATAATTCTAGGAACATCTTTTAAGGTATCTAGCTTAAAAGGCTTATCCTGAATCCATTAATTAAAAACCGCTCGTCATG
The DNA here is from genome assembly GCA_021292105.1 of Anadara kagoshimensis. NCBI lineage: Eukaryota > Metazoa > Mollusca > Bivalvia > Arcoida > Arcidae > Anadara > Anadara kagoshimensis. Next base: position 69,779,503 of record CM037859.1, on the reverse strand, counting down.
ACATAATCTGGGTTTTGTGGGTTCAACAGTAAGCGGTAATATTTGCCAAGGCGGTTCACATTCGTCAACTTTTCCAATAACCTGAATTGACCCATTACCTATCCTCTCTAATAACGTCTTAACTATAAAGCTTTTATGCTGCTGACAAGATTGGGAGTTAGGAAAGTACATATTAGGTAATATCAGAATCATAAGCCCTCCCCTTAAAATTTCCTTTGAAATGTCTAAAATACTTGGTAACATCAACTCTCTCTCTGATCCACTCATCAACCTCAGAACTAGGAGAAAGCAGCTTCCATTCCTCATAACAATCATGGATGCCCCCGGGAACAAAAGTAGCTGGATTTCTAAGAGGAAGACATTAAAAAACAAATGGACAATTAAGATTAACAACATGTTCCGCCCTGGGAGCCATGCGAGTTGAAGGTTGGAGAGCATCACCTTTACAGTTTACCAAGGTGACACCTGTCCTTTTTATCTGTAATGCCGAATATGGATCAAATATTGCATTGATTTCCCATTCAGGAACAACTGGTACAAATCTTCCTTTCTTATGTACCACAGGTTTTCCCTACAAAGGAAAATAAAAGATGGAACCAAACATAAACTGGAAAGATGATACTACAACCTACAACCCACGTGAAATGTTTCACTGGGGATTCAGTGTCCCTGGGTCAAAGATTGGGTATCAAATCTCATTAATTCTAACAAAACAAAAGAACAAAGAACATAGATAACTTAACAATAAGGTAAATGACTATTTTTTCTCCTGCTTGAGCTTAGTACAGTTGCTTACAAGATGTCCCTCTTCATGACAATGAAAACAAGGCCCCACCTTTCCCTCTGATATGGTGGTTTATATGCCCTCCTGCCTCTAGACAGAAAATTGGCCTGGCGAGACCCATAACTTTGAGCAGATCAATTAAATTAAGGGAAAGTTGGTCCCTGAAAACGTGGGAACTGCCAATTCATTGCCGAAAAAACCATCATTATTGCCTCCCTTATCAGATATCACACTCGTGAATTCCTAACGTTGATACTTATGTTTTGTCCACTCTGCTATGGCAGAAGAAATTTTTTTATCCTCAGGGGTGCCAAAAAGTTTTAAAACAATTCCACAAAGGTTCTCGGCATCATCAAAACGCCTACAGGCGTGAAGAGACTTTGAAAAATACTCGGCGTCTTTGTGTTCAGAAACTCTAGCAGCATCAACTAAAGTCTCTATATCTCTGATCATAACATGTACTGATGCCGATTTATGGTTACTAGCATTTTATCGTACCTTCCTCAATATTTCATCCACATCATGGGATCTGACTCTAAATTCATTAATACTTTTCTCCATTTTTTCAATCTGTTCTCCAAACTACCGTCTTGCTGCTGGTCTACAAATACACATGAAAAATTCCTTAGTACACAATTGGACCTTCATTTGAAAAGTACCATTGTCGTTAAATCAGCTATAACACTTGTTCAATGCTCAAAGGGAATAATAAATTTTACCCTACAATAGTCCTAGGGTTAAAACAAAAATTGGCCCACCATCATGAACATACACAAGAGTACAGGGGAAATTGTGTTTAGGTTATGTTTTTTGAAACCTTCCGCGGTCGAAAAAACGGGATTATTTTTTGTCAAGTGTCCGAAACCGGAAAACAATCGGTCACATTCAGTTTCGTATTTTAACGGTAAAGTTTGCATGTTTGAGTGAAAACGCAATATAAGCACATGTATTATAAACTTAAAATTTCGTATGCATTATAAAATCTTAGATGACATATCATACTTATAAAAAATTCGCGATTTTCTGACGGCACCCGATTTCTCTTGAAAATCGGCACGAAATTCAACTCGATTTTTAAAACTTGTACGTTTTTTGTACCATGAATATTTCTCTTTGAAATTTGACATAACATTACAATACTATTGGTATTTATTTTCTTAAAATATTATACCTGGTGCATAAAGTGTAGATATCTGAAAAAAGCAAAAAACCAAGAGCCTCCATTCGTCGTCAATGAAAACAAAAATGGCCGCGAGCTTCAGTGTACAGTAAATTCAGTGTCGTGTTTAAACGGTAAAGTTTCCATTTATGGGTGTGAACGCATTATTAGCAGATTTGTCATGAACTTAGAATTTCGCAGTATAAAAAATCCCGAGATGGCATGCATACTTACAAAAAATTCGCATTTTCTGACGGCACCTGGTTTTTTAGTACAAGCATTTATTTCAACCCTGGTATAGCTTTGCAATTAACATGAAAGGCCACGTAAGAAATACACTGAAGTAGGCGCCAAAGCAAACTTGAACGTTTTCAAAATGAAGTAAGAAGGAAAACTCCAACAGATGTATGCCTATTATAATACCACCATAAAAATAGTGGTGCTTTGCTAGTGCTTCGTTTTATTTACCAATCTGAAGGCACCCTCGTCTCCCTCGGCTCTTTCAATGAGGTTGAACTCAAATTCTTTAATGAACTTGCCAGAAACTCCCTTCTGGGCCCTCCAAAATCCACCGCATTTTCTCCTACATATGTGATGTGTAATGGATAGCGTATGTTTTCTGCATACGCCATCTCGGTGACATTGTCTGTAAAACGTAGTCTCGTCTAATGCTAATTGTTGAGACATCGCCATCGATCGTCTCATCTTCAGCGTCAAGTTTAATTCTCGACCTGTAAGAAATCTTTTTGCAGTTGCTTTAAAACCGCTGTTGGTTCTATAGACCCTGCCCTGCAAGAACACAATAATACACTATATTTCATAAGCGGTAGTACTAAAGAGTGACATTTACATATCAATTTGATATTTGGGTGTTGATAATCGGAAATATATGTTAGATATATTGTCATGACACTTTAAACTCGATTATGAATTACTGCACATAGATTTAACAGAACATTAATTTCAATTTCCGTTGATGTTATCTCCATTAATCTGACATTGTCCTGCAACGTTATCCCATTATGTTTAAGCAGCAACTTGTTGGGAAGTATATCTAATTTTGATGCAACGAATTCTTTTAATACCTTGAAAAAAAACCTCATAGCTAGTACATTTATAGAATATACGAATATCATTTTATTACATACTTACTACAGTGCTTAGATGGTAGATAGCCCGAGATTCCTCTGGCCCGGAATTTTTTTAAATTTTTTTTATCAATTTCGAAATTGAAAAAAAAAATATATATTGGACACGGAACTCCGAGGTCTTTACAGTAAACTGTAGCTACAAGTCCAATAGAATGTTGGATATAAGCACTGCCTTTGAAACCAAATGGCAAAGTATCATAAACCATATACCATCCGCCAAACTGAATACCAAAAAAGATTTTGGAATTTTCACTTAAAAGAACGTGGTCATAGCCAGACTTATCGTCAATTGTTGTCATGAAGGTACCCCTTTCAATAATTCTAGGAACATCTTTTAAGGTATCTAGCTTAAAGGCTTATCCTGAATCCATTAATTAAAAAACCGCTCGTCATGACATAATCTGGGTTTTGTGGGTTCAACAGTAAGCGGTAATCTTTGCCAAGGCGGTTCACATTCGTCAACTTTCCAATAACCTGAATTGACCCATTACCTATCCTCTCTAATAACGTCTTAACTATAAAGCTTTTATGCTGCTGACAAGATTGGGAGTTAGGAAAGTACATATTAGGTAATATCAGAATCATAAGCCCTCCCCTTAAAATTTCCTTTGAAATGTCTAAAATACTTGGTAACATCAACTCTCTCTCTGATCCACTCATCAACCTCAGAACTAGGAGAAAGCAGCTTCCATTCCTCATAACAATCATGGATGCCCCGGGAACAAAAGTAGCTGGATTTCTAAGAGGAAGACATTCAAAAACAAATGGACAATTAAGATTAACAACATGTTCCGCCCTGGGAGCCATGCGAGTTGAAGGTTGGAGAGCATCACCTTACAGTTTACCAAGGTGACCTGTCCTTTTTATCTGTAATGCCGAATATGGATCAAATATGGCATTGATTTCCCATTCAGGAACAACTGGTACAAATCTTCCTTTCTTATGTACCACAGGTTTTCCCTACAAAGGAAAATAAAAGATGGAACCAAACATAAACTGGAAAGATGATACTACAACCTACAACCCACGTGAAATGTTTCACTGGGGATTCAGTGTCCCTGGGTCAAAGATTGGGTATCAAATCTCATTAATTCTAACAAAACAAAAAGAACAAAGAACATAGATAACTTAACAATAAGGTAAATGACTATTTTTTTCTCCTGCTTGAGCTTAGTACAGTGCTTACAAGATGTCCCTCTTCATGACAATGAAAACAAGGCCCCACCTTTCCCCTCTGATATGGTGGTTTATATGCCCTCCTGCCTCTAGACAGAAATTGGCCTGGCAGACCCATAACTTCAGCAGATCAATTAAATTAGGGAAAGTTGGTCCCTGAAAACGTGGAACTGCCAATTCATTGCCGAAAAACAACATTATTGCCTCCTTATCAGTATCACCCTCGTGAATTCCTAACGTTGATACTTATGTTTGTCCACTCTGCTATGGCAGAAGAAATTTTTTTTATCCTCAGGGGTGCCAAAAAGTTTTAAAACAATTCCACAAAGGTTCTCGGCATCATCAAAACGCCTACAGGCGTGAAGAGACTTGAAAAATACTCGCGTCTTTGTGTTCAGAACTCTAGCAGCATCAACTAAAGTCTCTATATTCTGATCATAACATGTACTGATGCCGATTTATGGTTACTACATTTTATCGTACCTTCCTCAATATTTCATCCACATCATGGGTCTGACTCTAAATTCATTAATACTTTTCTCCATTTTTTCAATCTGTTCTCCAAACTACCGTCTTGCTGCTGTCTACAATACACATGAAAAATTCCTTAGTACACAATTGGACCTTCATTTGAAAAGTACCATTGTCGTTAAATCACTATACACTTGTCATGCTCAAGGGAATAATAAATTTTACCCTACAATAGTCCTAGGTTAAAACAAAAATTGGCCCACCTCATGAACATACAACAAGTACAGGGAAATTGTGGTTTAGGTTTGTTTTTGAAACCTTCCGCGGTCGAAAAACGGGATTATTTTTTGTCAAGTGTCCGAAACCGGAAAACAATCGGTCACATTCAGTTTCGTATTTTAAACGGTAAGTTGCATGTTTGAGTGAAAACGCAATAAGCACATGTATTATAAACTTAAATTTCGTATGCATTTAAAATCTTAGATGACATACTCTTAAAAAATTTCGCGATTTTCTGACGGCACCCCTATTTCTCTTGAAAAATCGGCACGAAATTCAACTCGATTTTTAAACTTGTACGTTTTTTGTACCATGAATATTTCTCTTTGAAATTTGACATAACATTACAATACTATTGGTATTTATTTTCTTAAAATATTATCCTGGTGCTAAAGTGTAGATATCTGAAAAAGCAAAAAACCAAGAGCCTCCATTCGTCGTCAATGAAAAAAAATGGCCGCGAGCTTCAGTGTACAGTAAATTCAGTGTCGTGTTTAAACGGTAAAGTTTCCATTTATGGGTGTGAACGCATTATTAGCAGATTTGTCTGAACTTAGAATTTCGCAGTATAAAAAATCCGAGATGGCATGCATACTTACAAAAAATTCGCAATTTCTGACGGCACCTGTTTTTTTAGTACAATCCATTTATTTCAACCCCTGGTATAGCTTTGCAATTAACATGAAAGCCACGTAAGAAATACACTGAAGGTAGGCGCCAAAGCAAACTTGAACGTTTCAAATGAAGTAAGAAGGAAAACTCCAACAGATGTACTTGCCTATTATAATAACCACCATAAAAATAGTGGTGCTTTGCTAGTGCTTCGTTTTTATTACCAATCTGAAGGCACCCTCGTCTCCTCGGCTCTTTCAATGAGGTTGAACTCAAATTCTTTAATGAACTTGCCCAGAAACTCCCTCTGGGCCCTCCAAAATCCACCGCATTTCTCCTACATATGTGATGTGTAATGGATAGCGTATGTTTTCTGCTACGCCATCTCGGTGACATTGTCTGTAAAACGTAGTCTCGTCTAATGCTAAGTTGAGACATCGCCATCGATCGTCTCATCTTCAGCGTCAAGTTTAATTCTCGACCCTGTAAGAAATCTTTTTGCAGTTGCTTTAAAACCGCTGTTGGTTCTATAGACCCTGCCCTGCAAGAACACAATATACACTATATTTCATAAGCGGTAGTACTAAAGAGTGACATTTACATATCAATTATGATATTTTGGGTTGTTGATAATCGGAAAATATATGTTAGAATATTGTCATGACACTTTAAACTCGATTATGAATTACTGCACATAGATTTAACAGAACATTAATTTCAATTTCCGTTGATGTTATCTCCATAATCTGCATTGTCCTGCAACGTTATCCCATTATGTTTAAGCAGCAACTTGTTGGAAGTATATCTAATTTTGATGCAACGAATTCTTTTAATACCTTGAAAAAAAAACCTCATAGCTAGTACATTTATAGAATTACGAATATCATTTTATTACATACTTACTACAGTGCTTAGATGGTAGATAGCCCGAGATTCCTCTGGCCCGGAATTTTTTTAAATTTTTTTTATCAATTTCGAAATTGATAAAAAAAAAAAATATATATTGGACACGGAACTCGAGGTCTTTACAGTAAACTGTAGCTACAAGTCCAATAGAATGTTGGATATAAGCACTGCCTTTGAAACCAAATGGCAAAAGTATCATAAACCATATACCATCCGCCAAACTGAATACAAAAAAGATTTGGAATTGTCACTTAAAAGAACGTGGTCATAGCCAGACTTATCGTCAATTGTTGTCATGAAGGTACCCCTTTCAATAATTCTAGGAACATCTTTTAAGGTATCTAGCTTAAAGGCTTATCCTGAATCCATTAATTAAAAAACCGCTCGTCATGACATAATCTGGGTTTTGTGGTTCAACAGTAAGCGGTAATATTTGCCAAGGCGTTTCACATTCGTCACTTTTCCAATAACCTGAATTGACCCATTACCTTCCTCTCTAATAACGTCTTAACTATAAAGCTTTTATGCTGCTGACAAGATTGGGAGTTAGGAAAGTACATATTAGGTAATATCAGAATCATAAGCCTCCCTTAAAATTTCCTTTGAAATGTCTTAAATACTTGGTAACATCAACTCTCTCTGATCCCTCATCAACCTCAGAACTAGGAGAAAGCAGCTTCCATTCCTCATAACAATCATGGATGCCCCCGGGAACAAAAGTAGCTGGATTTCTAAGAGGAAGACATTCAAAAACAAATGGACAATTAAGATTAACAACATGTTCCGCCTGGGAGCCATGCGAGTTGAAGGTTGGAGAGCATCACCTTTACAGTTACCAAGGTGACACCTGTCCTTTTTATCTGTAATGCCGAATATGGATCAAATATGGCATTGATTTCCCATTCAGGAACAACTGGTACAAATCTTCCTTTCTTATGTACCACAGGTTTTCCCTACAAAGGAAAATAAAAGATGGAACCAAACATAAACTGGAAAGATGATACTACAACCTACAACCCACGTGAAATGTTTCACTGGGGATTCAGTGTCCTGGGTCAAGATTGGGTATCAAATCTCATTAATTCTAACAAAACAAAAAGAACAAAGAACATAGATAACTTAACAATAAGGTAAATGACTATTTTTTCTCCTGCTTGAGCTTAGTACAGTTGCTTACAAGATGTCCCTCTTCATGACAATGAAAAGGCCCCACCTTTCCCCTCTATATGGTGGTTTATATGCCCTCCTGCCTCTAGACAGAAATTGGCCTGGCGAGACCCATAACTTTGAGCAGATCAATTAAATTAAGGAAAGTTGGTCCCTGAAAACGTGGGAACTGCCAATTCATTGCCGAAAAACCATCATTATTGCCTCCCTTATCAGATATCACACTCGTGAATTCCTAACGTTGATACTTATGTTTTGTCCACTCTGCTATGGCAGAAGAAATTTTTTTTATCCTCAGGGTGCCAAAAAGTTTTAAAACATTCCACAAGGTTCTCGGCATCATCAAAACGCCTACAGGCGTGAAGAGACTTTGAAAAATACTCGGCGTCTTTGTGTTCAGAAACTCTAGCAGCATCACTAAAGTCTCTATATCTCTGATCATAACATGTACTGATGCCGATTTATGGTTACTAGCATTTTATCGTACCTTCCTCAATATTTCATCCACATCATGGATCTGACTCTAAATTCATTAATACTTTTCTCCATTTTTTCAATCTGTTCTCCAAACTACCGTCTTGCTGCTGGTCTACAAATACACATGAAAAATTCCTTAGTACACAATTGGACCTTCATTTGAAAAGTACCATTGTCGTTAAATCAGCTATAACACTTGTTCAATGCTCAAAGGGAATAATAAATTTTACCCTACAATAGTCCTAGGGTTAAAACAAAATTGGCCACCATCATGAACATACACAAGAGTACAGGGGAAATTGTTTTGGTTATGTTTTTTGAAAACCTTCCGCGGTCGAAAAAACGGGATTATTTTTTGTCAAGTGTCCGAAACCGGAAAACAATCGGTCACATTCAGTTTCGTATTTTAACGGTAAAGTTTGCATGTTTGAGTGAAAACGCAATATAAGCACATGTATTATAAACTTAAATTTCGTATGCATTATAAAATCTAGATGACATATCATACTTATAAAAATTCGCGATTTTCTGACGGCACCCGATTTCTCTTGAAATCGGCACGAAATTCAACTCGATTTTAAAACTTGTACGTTTTTTGTACCATGAATATTTCTCTTTGAAATTTGACATAACATTACAATACTATTGTATTTATTTTCTTAAAATATTATACCTGGTGCATAAAGTGTAGATATCTGAAAAAAGCAAAAAACCAAGAGCCTCCATTCGTCGTCAATGAAAAACAAAATGGCCGCGAGCTTCAGTGTACAGTAAATTCAGTGTCGTGTTTAAACGGTAAAGTTTCCATTTATGGGTGTGAACGCATTATTAGCAGATTTGTCATGAACTTAGAATTTCGCAGTATAAAAAATCCCGAGATGGCATGCATACTTACAAAAATTCGCAATTTTCTGACGGCACCTGGTTTTTTTAGTACAATGCATTTATTTCAACCCCTGGTATAGCTTTGCAATTAACATGAAAGCCACGTAAGAAATACACTGAAGGTAGGCGCCAAAGCAACTTGAACGTTTTCAAATGAAGTAAGAAGGAAAACTCCAACAGATGTACTTGCCTATTATAATACCACCATAAAAATAGTGGTGCTTTGCTAGTGCTTCGTTTTTATTTACCAATCTGAAGGCACCCTCGTCTCCCTCGGCTCTTTCAATGAGTTGAACTCAAATTCTTTAATGAACTTGCCCAGAAACTCCCTTCTGGGCCCTCCAAAATCCACCGCATTTTCTCCTACATATGTGATGTGTAATGGATAGCGTATGTTTTCTGCATACGCCATCTCGGTGACATTGTCTGTAAAACGTAGTCTCGTCTAATGCTAATTGTTGAGACATCGCCATCGATCGTCTCATCTCAGCGTCAAGTTTAATTCTCGACCCTGTAAGAAATCTTTTTGCAGTTGCTTAAAACCGCTGTTGGTTCTATAGACCCTGCCCTGCAAGAACACAATAATACACTATATTTCATAAGCGGTAGTACTAAAGAGTGACATTTACATATCAATTATGATATTGGGTTGTTGATAATCGGAAAATATATGTTAGATATATTGTCATGACACTTTAAACTCGATTATGAATTACTGCACATAGATTTAACAGAACATTAATTTCAATTTCCGTGATGTTATCTCCATTAATCTGACATTGTCCTGCAACGTTATCCCATTATGTTTAAGCAGCAACTTGTTGGGAAGTATATCTAATTTTGATGCAACGAATTCTTTTAATACCTTGAAAAAAAAACCTCATAGCTAGTACATTTATAGAATATACGAATATCATTTTATTACATATGGGTGTGAACGCATTATTAGCAGATTTGTCATGAACTTACTAACATGAGGTGGTAACAGGAGGTGCTTACCCTTCCGGAGCACCCGGCCTCACTTCCCTGGTGGAAGTTCACGTGTCTAGCCTAATTTGTCAGTTCCAAAGTTTTTACTTTGCTTCTGGATTGTGATTCGGAAATGGATAAGTATGTTTGTTTTTGATACTTACTACAGTGCTTAGATGGTAGATAGCCCGAGATTCCTCTGGCCCGGAATTTTTTTAAATTTTTTTTATCAATTTCGAAATTGATAAAAAAAAAATATATATATTGGACACGGAACTCCGAGGTCTTTACAGTAAACTGTAGCTACAAGTCCAATAGAATGTTGGATATAAGCACTGCCTTGAAACCAAATGGCAAAGTATCATAAACCATATACCATCCGCCAAACTGAATACCAAAAAAAGATTTTGGAATTTTCACTTAAAGAACGTGGTCATAGCCAGACTTATCGTCAATTGTTGTCATGAAGGTACCCCTTTCAATAATTCTAGGAACATCTTTTAAGGTATCTAGCTTAAAAGGCTTATCCTGAATCCATTAATTAAAAAACCGCTCGTCATGACATAATCTGGGTTTTGTGGGTTCAACAGTAAGCGGTAATTTGCCAAGCGGGGCGGTTCACATTCGTCAACTTTCCAATAACCTGAATTGACCCATTACCTATCCTCTCTAATAACGTCTTAACTATAAAGCTTTTATGCTGCTGACAAGATTGGGAGTTAGGAAAGTACATATTAGGTAATATCAGAATCATAAGCCCTCCCCTTAAAATTTCCTTTGAAATGTCTAAAATACTTGGTAACATCAACTCTCTCTCTGATCCACTCATCAACCTCAGAACTAGGAGAAAGCAGCTTCCATTCCTCATAACAATCATGGATGCCCCCGGGAACAAAAGTAGCTGGATTTCTAAGAGGAAGACATTCAAAAACAAATGGACAATTAAGATTAACAACATGTTCCGCCCTGGGAGCCATGCGAGTTGAAGGTTGGAGAGCATCACCTTTACAGTTTACCAAGGTGACACCTGTCCTTTTTATCTGTAATGCCGAATATGGATCAAATATGGCATTGATTTCCCATTCAGGAACAACTGGTACAAATCTTCCTTTCTTATGTACCACAGGTTTTCCCTACAAAGGAAAATAAAAGATGGAACCAAACATAAACTGGAAAGATGATACTACAACCTACAACCCACGTGAAATGTTTCACTGGGGATTCAGTGTCCCTGGGTCAAAGATTGGGTATCAAATCTCATTAATTCTAACAAAACAAAAAGAACAAAGAACATAGATAACTTAACAATAAGGTAAATGACTATTTTTTTCTCCTGCTTGAGCTTAGTACAGTTGCTTACAAGATGTCCCTCTTCATGACAATGAAAACAAGGCCCCACCTTTCCCCTCTGATATGGTGGTTTATATGCCCTCCTGCCTCTAGACAGAAAATTGGCCTGGCGAGACCCATAACTTTGAGCAGATCAATTAAATTAAGGGAAAGTTGGTCCCTGAAAACGTGGGAACTGCCAATTCATTGCCGAAAAACCATCATTATTGCCTCCCTTATCAGATATCACACTCGTGAATTCCTAACGTTGATACTTATGTTTTGTCCACTCTGCTATGGCAGAAGAAATTTTTTTATCCTCAGGGGTGCCAAAAAGTTTTAAAACAATTCCACAAAGGTTCTCGGCATCATCAAAACGCCTACAGGCGTGAAGAGACTTTGAAAAATACTCGGCGTCTTTGTGTTCAGAAACTCTAGCAGCATCAACTAAAGTCTCTATATCTCTGATCATAACATGTACTGATGCCGATTTATGGTTACTAGGATTTTATCGTACCTTCCTCAATATTTCATCCACATCATGGGATCTGACTCTAAATTCATTTAAGAATTGACTTTTAATTTTGTCGGGTACATGGAGTGATGAACCGAATTGTTGATCTCGCAAATCTAATGAACTGCGAAGCAGTTCATGTTAGATTTGCGAGATCAACAATTCGGTTCATCACTCCATGTACCCGACAAAATTAAAAGTCAATTCTTATATTTACAATATTTACAAATGACATTAGATTTAAAAGAATCTTTTCCGGTGAACAGAATTTCTCATTTAAAACATTGAAAAAAGCTTTACTGCATGCAGGTCCAAGTGTTGGAATAGCCCAACTGTCAAGACCAAGCCCCGCCCACAATTCTTGGCGCCTAGGAACACCAACTCAGTAAAAAATAGTTCGTAACAAACATAAACAATTCACAAATATTTTATTTTTAAAAGTCATATTTTTTTTTACATTTTCATGTTTATTGTTACATTACAACTGTTAAAAGTTGAATTTGTGAGAAAACCAGATTGAACAGACGATAAACAGTTTGAAACATCAATCTGCGTATTAACATTTGAATTACGCGTAACAAGGCTTGACCCAGTCTGACCGGTAGTCTCATCAACATCATTACCGGAGGCAGCAGCTGAAAGAATTGAGGACAGTTTATGTTTTTGATGAGTGGAACAATCCCGAGAGTAGCTTCTCACAGAAGCTTCATTGCGATGACCTGACATAAACATTATCTGACGAGTTTCAATACCTGCATCACTCATGGCTTGAATAGTTGTTGCCCTCAAACAATGCGCTGTGTAACGTTTTGAGCACCCCGCCATTTTTGAAATATCTGGGAGAAAGTTTGTGAAGGAGGATTTTCCCAGTGGTGAAACGGTGTACCAAGTGGCACAAGAATCGGGATTTTCTATGGCAAGTTTATAAGTTTTGTTGAAAAGATTTGTAGCTTTTTCGGGTGTTTTTTCTATGAAAAATTTCAGGATTTTTACCGGGCAATTTTCAGTCATTGTGGCATACATGCGCTTGTCTGCGTTATATTCATCAGAAGAAATACCACCCTGATAATTTTTCTGACGTGTTTCATGTGTCAAACATACAAATTCATGACCGTTTTCGTCAATTTTAAATTCAAATGCATTCCTGGTCAATTGATGATGCCATTCAAGTCCACGAGTAACGAAGTGAATAGATAAAATATACCATGTGCACAAACGGAGATTTACGGGATTATTATATGCATTTTTAAGGTAAGTTGATATTTTTTGTAAATCTTGTTTAGGTATAATTTCTTTATGCTGGGTGGGTCTAGATAAGCCAGATGCAACCCTTTCTTTCAGTAAACCATTCAGAGTACTGTTTGCATGTTTAAATTCTCTGTCATTTACAATGTCAATATCTATATTGATGTCCGAGAGGTGTCTATTAATGGCAGCACGAATGTTTTTCAATGTATTTTTATGGTATAGACCGTCAGTTTTCCTCTGATTTTCTTTGGGAGTTGCTTCGCAGTAAAATTTTGACAGTTTTTCCGCAATTTCGCCTTTTGTTAACTTTTCAAAATCAATGGAATAACCATATGCCTCAGTATGCCAGTCTGAAAAAAGTAAAGGTTTATTTTATTACTGTCAGTTCATGCAAATGATCTAGCAACTTGTACATATTATCTAGCCTGGTTGCATTTCATTTGTAAATTTGTACAGTGAGGATAATCATCAATCGTGTATTTGCGTTTTATTACCTAGAGTTTCACTTGATTTGCAAAATCATTTTAACAATAATGGTTATTATTTGAATGGGGTTTCGTTCCTGTTTTTTATCGTGTGTATATTGTTATATTTGTTGACTAGATTTTAGTAAAATCACCTTCTCTTATCTAGATTTGTCATGATAATATAACTTTAGAAAAGCCTTCAATTTTTTTTTTAAATCTCTTTTTTACCCGTTTTACGTCTTAATTGGGGAACTTCCCCGCCCATATCTCACCTTGCAAAATTTTCATCCCCCATTTTGTATTCTTTTTGGTGGATGTACTTTGGTTCATCTCTTGTAAATTTTTTATTGTTTCATGGTCCACTACGGTTTTGAACCTCTTCCTTTTTTCACCCTCAGTTTGTCCAGTATTGGCTGATGGTTGTCCCGGCGGTGGCAATGCTGGGTCCTCCGATTTTGTAATTTCTGTCAAAAACTGATATAATGGAACTTCACTGATGTTTGTCGCGACGTCAGTACTCAGTAAAAAATCAAATTCTGGATCGTTAAAATCGACAAGATTTTGTAAGTCATCATCGACTTCAAGAGTGAAATTTCCCATTCCTTCCACGGCCATATTGGTGAAGGTGAATGAAGAATGAACTAGTGAATGCAGACGACAAAACAAACAAGAAAAGTGAATTTATTTTTTTAAATTCTTTATTCTCGTCATTTCAAAATTATGTTTTACTTAACTGAATGAATGAATGAATTATTTTTTTTTTTCCTTTTAATTTCCGGAACCTAGTACATCAAGGTCACTGATAAAAATAGACCGTTATTTATAGAAGTGGATTTCCCTATGATCTTGGATAATGTATTCATACGCATGACGTCAGTGATAAAACAATCGGGTACATTGAACAATAAATCCAATTTACCTAAACAAGGTTCATTGTACACAGTCAGAGGTGATTGTAAATATTAATACTTTTCTCCATTTTTTCAATCTGTTCTCCAAACTACCGTCTTGCTGCTGGTCTACAAATACACATGAAAAATTCCTTAGTACACAATTGGACCTTCATTTGAAAAGTACCATTGTCGTTAAATCAGCTATAACACTTGTTCAATGCTCAAAGGGAATAATAAATTTTACCCTACAATAGTCCTAGGGTTAAAACAAAAATTGGCCCACCATCATGAACATACACAAGAGTACAGGGGAAATTGTGTTTAGGTTATGTTTTTTTGAAACCTTCCGCGGTCGAAAAAACGGGATTATTTTTTGTCAAGTGTCCGAAACCGGAAAACAATCGGTCACATTCAGTTTCGTATTTTAACGGTAAAGTTTGCATGTTTGAGTGAAAACGCAATATAAGCACATGTATTATAAACTTAAAATTTCGTATGCATTATAAAATCTTAGATGACATATCATACTTAAAAAATTCGCGATTTTCTGACGGCACCCGATTTCTCTTGAAAATCGGCACGAAATTCAACTCGATTTTTAAAACTTGTACGTTTTTTGTACCATGAATATTTCTCTTTGAAATTTGACATAACATTACAATACTATTGGTATTTATTTTTCTTAAAATATTATACCTGGTGCATAAAGTGTAGATATCTGAAAAAAGCAAAAAACCAAGAGCCTCCATTCGTCGTCAATGAAAACAAAAATGGCCGCGAGCTTCAGTGTACAGTAAATTCAGTGTCGTGTTTAAACGGTAAAGTTTCCATTTATGGGTGTGAACGCATTATTAGCAGATTTGTCATGAACTTAGAATTTCGCAGTATAAAAAATCCCGAGATGGCATGCATACTTACAAAAAATTCGCAATTTTCTGACGGCACCTGGTTTTTTAGTACAATGCATTTATTTCAACCCCTGGTATAGCTTGCAATTAACATGAAAGCCACGTAAGAATACACTGAAGGTAGGCGCCAAAGCAAACTTGAACGTTTTCAAAATGAAGTAAAAGGAAAACTCCAACAGATGTACTTGCCTATTATAATACCACCATAAAATAGTGGTGCTTTGCTAGTGCTTCGTTTTTATTTACCAATCTGAAGGCACCCTCGTCTCCCTCGGCTCTTTCAATGAGGTTGAACTCAAATTCTTTAATGAACTTGCCCAGAAACTCCCTTCTGGGCCCTCCAAATCCACCGCATTTTCTCCTACATATGTGATGTGTAATGGATAGCGTATGTTTTCTGCATACGCCATCTCGGTGACATTGTCTGTAAAACGTAGTCTCGTCTAATGCTAATTGTTGAGACTCGCCATCGATCGTCTCATCTTCAGCGTCAAGTTTAATTCTCGACCCTGTAAGAAATCTTTTTGCAGTTGCTTTAAAACCGCTGTTGGTTCTATAGACCCTGCCCTGCAAGAACACAATAATACACTTATTTCATAAGCGGTAGTACTAAAGAGTGACATTTACATATCAATTATGATATTTGGGTTGTTGATAATCGGAAAATATATGTTAGATTATTGTCATGACACTTTAAACTCGATTATGAATTACTGCACATAGATTTAACAGAACATTAATTTCAATTTCCGTGATGTTATCTCCATTAATCTGACATTGTCCTGCAACGTTATATTATGTTTAAGCAGCAACTTGTTGGGAAGTATATCTAATTTGATGCAACGAATTCTTTTAATACCTTGAAAAAAAAACCTCATACTAGTACATTTATAGAAATACGAATATCATTTTATTACATACTTACTACAGTGCTTAGATGGTAGATAGCCCGAGATTCCTCTGGCCCGGAATTTTTTTAAATTTTTTTTATCAATTTCGAAATTGATAAAAAAAAATATATATATGGACACGGAAACTCCGAGGTCTTTACAGTAAACTGTAGCTACAAGTCCAATAGAATGTTGGATATAAGCACTGCCTTTGAAACCAAATGGCAAAGTATCATAAACCATATACCATCCGCCAAACTGAATACCAAAAAAGATTTTGGAATTTTCACTTAAAAGAACGTGGTCATAGCCAGACTTATCGTCAATTGTTGTCATGAAGGTACCCCTTTCAATAATTCTAGGAACATCTTTAAGGTATCTAGCTTAAAAGGCTTATCCTGAATCCATTAATTAAAAACCGCTCGTCATGACATAATCTGGGTGGGTTCAACAGTAAGCGGTAATATTTGCCAAGGCGGTTCACATTCGTCAACTTTTCCAATAACCTGAATTGACCCATTACCTATCCTCTCTAATAACGTCTTAACTATAAAGCTTTATGCTGCTGACAAGATGGGAGTTAGGAAAGTACATATTAGGTAATATCAGAATCATAAGCCCTCCCCTTAAAATTTCCTTTGAAATGTCTAAAATACTTGGTAACATCAACTCTCTCTCTGATCCACTCATCAACCTCAGAACTAGGAGAAAGCAGCTTCCATTCCTCATAACAATCATGGATGCCCCCGGGAACAAAAGTAGCTGGATTTCTAAGAGGAAGACATTCAAAAACAATGGACAATTAAGATTAACAACATGTTCCGCCCTGGGAGTCATGCGAGTTGAAGGTTGGAGAGCATCACCTTTACAGTTTACCAGGTGACACCTGTTCCTTTTATCTGTAATGCCGAATATGGATCAAATATGGCATTGATTTCCCATTCAGGAACAACTGGTACAAATCTTCCTTTCTTATGTACCACAGGTTTTCCCTACAAAGGAAAATAAAAGATGGAACCAAACATAAACTGGAAAGATGATACTACAACCTACAACCCGTGAAATGTTTCACTGGGATTCAGTGTCCCTGGGTCAAAGATTGGGTATCAAATCTCATTAATTCTAAACAAAACAAAAAGAACAAAGAACATAGATAACTTAACAATAAGGTAAATGACTATTTTTTCTCCTGCTTGAGCTTAGTACAGTTGCTTACAAGATGTCCCTCTTCATGACAATGAAAACAAGGCCCCACCTTTCCCCTCTGATATGGTGGTTTTATGCCCTCCTGCCTCTAGACAGAAAATTGGCCTGGCGAGACCCATAACTTTGAGCAGATCAATTAAATTAAGGGAAAGTTGGTCCCTGAAAACGTGGGAACTGCCAATTCATTGCCGAAAAACCATCATTATTGCCTCCCTTATCAGATATCACACTCGTGAATTCCTAACGTTGATACTTATGTTTTGTCCACTCTGCTATGGCAGAAGAAATTTTTTTCCTCAGGGGTGCCAAAAATTTTAAAACAATTCCACAAAGGTTCTCGGCATCATCAAACGCCTACAGGCGTGAAGAGACTTTGAAAATACTCGGCGTCTTTGTGTTCAGAAACTCTAGCAGCATCAACTAAAGTCTCTATATCTCTGATCATAACATGTACTGATGCCGATTTATGGTTACTAGGATTTTATCGTACCTTCCTCAATATTTCATCCACATCATGGGATCTGACTCTAAATTCATTAATACTTTTCTCCATTTTTTCAATCTGTTCTCCAAACTACCGTCTTGCTGCTGGTCTACAAATACACATGAAAAATTCCTTAGTACACAATTGGACCTTCATTTGAAAAGTACCATTGTCGTTAAATCAGCTATAACACTTGTTCAATGCTCAAAGGGAATAATAAATTTTACCCTACAATAGTCCTAGGGTTAAAACAAAAATTGGCCCACCATCATGAACATACACAAGAGTACAGGGGAAATTGTGTTTAGGTTATGTTTTTTGAAACCTTCCGCGGTCGAAAAAACGGGATTATTTTTTGTCAAGTGTCCGAAACCGGAAAACAATCGGTCACATTCAGTTTCGTATTTTAACGGTAAAGTTTGCATGTTTGAGTGAAAACGCAATATAAGCACATGTATTATAAACTTAAAATTTCGTATGCATTATAAAATCTTAGATGACATATCATACTTATAAAAAATTCGCGATTTTCTGACGGCACCCGATTTCTCTTGAAAATCGGCACGAAATTCAACTCGATTTTTAAAACTTGTACGTTTTTTGTACCATGAATATTTCTCTTTGAAATTTGACATAACATTACAATACTATTGGTATTTATTTTCTTAAAATATTATACCTGGTGCATAAAGTGTAGATATCTGAAAAAAGCAAAAAACCAAGAGCCTCCATTCGTCGTCAATGAAAACAAAAATGGCCGCGAGCTTCAGTGTACAGTAAATTCAGTGTCGTGTTTAAACGGTAAAGTTTCCATTTATGGGTGTGAACGCATTATTAGCAGATTTGTCATGAACTTAGAATTTCGCAGTATAAAAAATCCCGAGATGGCATGCATACTTACAAAAAATTCGCAATTTTCTGACGGCACCTGGTTTTTTTAGTACAATGCATTTATTTCAACCCCTGGTATAGCTTTGCAATTAACATGAAAGCCACGTAAGAAATACACTGAAGGTAGGCGCCAAAGCAAACTTGAACGTTTTCAAAATGAAGTAAGAAGGAAAACTCCAACAGATGTACTTGCCTATTATAATACCACCATAAAAATAGTGGTGCTTTGCTAGTGCTTCGTTTTTATTTACCAATCTGAAGGCACCCTCGTCTCCCTCGGCTCTTTCAATGAGGTTGAACTCAAATTCTTTAATGAACTTGCCCAGAAACTCCCTTCTGGGCCCTCCAAAATCCACCGCATTTTCTCCTACATATGTGATGTGTAATGGATAGCGTATGTTTTCTGCATACGCCATCTCGGTGACATTGTCTGTAAAACGTAGTCTCGTCTAATGCTAATTGTTGAGACATCGCCATCGATCGTCTCATCTTCAGCGTCAAGTTTAATTCTCGACCCTGTAAGAAATCTTTTTGCAGTTGCTTTAAAACCGCTGTTGGTTCTATAGACCCTGCCCTGCAAGAACACAATAATACACTATATTTCATAAGCGGTAGTACTAAAGAGTGACATTTACATATCAATTATGATATTTGGGTTGTTGATAATCGGAAAATATATGTTAGATATATTGTCATGACACTTTAAACTCGATTATGAATTACTGCACATAGATTTAACAGAACATTAATTTCAATTTCCGTTGATGTTATCTCCATTAATCTGACATTGTCCTGCAACGTTATCCCATTATGTTTAAGCAGCAACTTGTTGGGAAGTATATCTAATTTTGATGCAACGAATTCTTTTAATACCTTGAAAAAAAACCTCATAGCTAGTACATTTATAGAATATACGAATATCATTTTATTACATACTTACTACAGTGCTTAGATGGTAGATAGCCCGAGATTCCTCTGGCCCGGAATTTTTTTAAATTTTTTTATCAATTTCGAAATTGATAAAAAAAAATATATATTGGACACGGAACTCC
The DNA here is from genome assembly GCA_021292105.1 of Anadara kagoshimensis. Lineage (NCBI taxonomy): Eukaryota > Metazoa > Mollusca > Bivalvia > Arcoida > Arcidae > Anadara > Anadara kagoshimensis. The sequence continues at coordinate 69,759,585 of CM037859.1, read as the reverse complement.
GAGGTCTTTACAGTAAACTGTAGCTACAAGTCCAATAGAATGTTGGATATAAGCACTGCCTTTGAAACCAAATGGCAAAGTATCATAAACCATATACCATCCGCCAAACTGAATACCAAAAAAGATTTTGGAATTTTCACTTAAAAGAACGTGGTCATAGCCAGACTTATCGTCAATTGTTGTCATGAAGGTACCCCTTTCAATAATTCTAGGAACATCTTTTAAGGTATCTAGCTTAAAAGGCTTATCCTGAATCCATTAATTAAAAAACCGCTCGTCATGACATAATCTGGGTTTTGTGGGTTCAACAGTAAGCGGTAATATTTGCCAAGGCGGTTCACATTCGTCAACTTTTCCAATAACCTGAATTGACCCATTACCTATCCTCTCTAATAACGTCTTAACTATAAAGCTTTTATGCTGCTGACAAGATTGGGAGTTAGGAAAGTACATATTAGGTAATATCAGAATCATAAGCCCTCCCCTTAAAATTTCCTTTGAAATGTCTAAAATACTTGGTAACATCAACTCTCTCTCTGATCCACTCATCAACCTCAGAACTAGGAGAAAGCAGCTTCCATTCCTCATAACAATCATGGATGCCCCCGGGAACAAAAGTAGCTGGATTTCTAAGAGGAAGACATTCAAAAACAAATGGACAATTAAGATTAACAACATGTTCCGCCCTGGGAGCCATGCGAGTTGAAGGTTGGAGAGCATCACCTTTACAGTTTACCAAGGTGACACCTGTCCTTTTTATCTGTAATGCCGAATATGGATCAAATATGGCATTGATTTCCCATTCAGGAACAACTGGTACAAATCTTCCTTTCTTATGTACCACAGGTTTTCCCTACAAAGGAAAATAAAAGATGGAACCAAACATAAACTGGAAAGATGATACTACAACCTACAACCCACGTGAAATGTTTCACTGGGGATTCAGTGTCCCTGGGTCAAAGATTGGGTATCAAATCTCATTAATTCTAACAAAACAAAAAGAACAAAGAACATAGATAACTTAACAATAAGGTAAATGACTATTTTTTTCTCCTGCTTGAGCTTAGTACAGTTGCTTACAAGATGTCCCTCTTCATGACAATGAAAACAAGGCCCCACCTTTCCCCTCTGATATGGTGGTTTATATGCCCTCCTGCCTCTAGACAGAAAATTGGCCTGGCGAGACCCATAACTTTGAGCAGATCAATTAAATTAAGGGAAAGTTGGTCCCTGAAAACGTGGGAACTGCCAATTCATTGCCGAAAAACCATCATTATTGCCTCCCTTATCAGATATCACACTCGTGAATTCCTAACGTTGATACTTATGTTTTGTCCACTCTGCTATGGCAGAAGAAATTTTTTTATCCTCAGGGGTGCCAAAAAGTTTTAAAACAATTCCACAAAGGTTCTCGGCATCATCAAAACGCCTACAGGCGTGAAGAGACTTTGAAAAATACTCGGCGTCTTTGTGTTCAGAAACTCTAGCAGCATCAACTAAAGTCTCTATATCTCTGATCATAACATGTACTGATGCCGATTTATGGTTACTAGGATTTTATCGTACCTTCCTCAATATTTCATCCACATCATGGGATCTGACTCTAAATTCATTAATACTTTTCTCCATTTTTTCAATCTGTTCTCCAAACTACCGTCTTGCTGCTGGTCTACAAATACACATGAAAAATTCCTTAGTACACAATTGGACCTTCATTTGAAAAGTACCATTGTCGTTAAATCAGCTATAACACTTGTTCAATGCTCAAAGGGAATAATAAATTTTACCCTACAATAGTCCTAGGGTTAAAACAAAAATTGGCCCACCATCATGAACATACACAAGAGTACAGGGGAAATTGTGTTTAGGTTATGTTTTTTGAAACCTTCCGCGGTCGAAAAAACGGGATTATTTTTTGTCAAGTGTCCGAAACCGGAAAACAATCGGTCACATTCAGTTTCGTATTTTAACGGTAAAGTTTGCATGTTTGAGTGAAAACGCAATATAAGCACATGTATTATAAACTTAAAATTTCGTATGCATTATAAAATCTTAGATGACATATCATACTTATAAAAAATTCGCGATTTTCTGACGGCACCCGATTTCTCTTGAAAATCGGCACGAAATTCAACTCGATTTTTAAAACTTGTACGTTTTTTGTACCATGAATATTTCTCTTTGAAATTTGACATAACATTACAATACTATTGGTATTTATTTTCTTAAAATATTATACCTGGTGCATAAAGTGTAGATATCTGAAAAAAGCAAAAAACCAAGAGCCTCCATTCGTCGTCAATGAAAACAAAAATGGCCGCGAGCTTCAGTGTACAGTAAATTCAGTGTCGTGTTTAAACGGTAAAGTTTCCATTTATGGGTGTGAACGCATTATTAGCAGATTTGTCATGAACTTAGAATTTCGCAGTATAAAAATCCCGAGATGGCATGCATACTTACAAAAAATTCGCAATTTTCTGACGGCACCTGGTTTTTTTAGTACAATGCATTTATTTCAACCCCTGGTATAGCTTTGCAATTAACATGAAAGCCACGTAAGAAATACACTGAAGGTAGGCGCCAAAGCAAACTTGAACGTTTTCAAAATGAAGTAAGAAGGAAAACTCCAACAGATGTACTTGCCTATTATAATACCACCATAAAAATAGTGGTGCTTTGCTAGTGCTTCGTTTTTATTTACCAATCTGAAGGCACCCTCGTCTCCCTCGGCTCTTTCAATGAGGTTGAACTCAAATTCTTTAATGAACTTGCCCAGAAACTCCCTTCTGGGCCCTCCAAAATCCACCGCATTTTCCTACATATGTGATGTGTAATGGATAGCGTATGTTTTCTGCATACGCCATCTCGGTGACATTGTCTGTAAAACGTAGTCTCGTCTAATGCTAATTGTTGAGACATCGCCATCGATCGTCTCATCTTCAGCGTCAAGTTTAATTCTCGACCCTGTAAGAAATCTTTTTGCAGTTGCTTTAAAACCGCTGTTGGTTCTATAGACCCTGCCCTGCAAGAACACAATAATACACTATATTTCATAAGCGGTAGTACTAAAGAGTGACATTTACATATCAATTATGATATTTGGGTTGTTGATAATCGGAAAATATATGTTAGATATATTGTCATGACACTTTAAACTCGATTATGAATTACTGCACATAGATTTAACAGAACATTAATTTCAATTTCCGTTGATGTTATCTCCATTAATCTGACATTGTCCTGCAACGTTATCCCATTATGTTTAAGCAGCAACTTGTTGGGAAGTATATCTAATTTTGATGCAACGAATTCTTTTAATACCTTGAAAAAAAACCTCATAGCTAGTACATTTATAGAATATACGAATATCATTTTATTACATACTTACTACAGTGCTTAGATGGTAGATAGCCCGAGATTCCTCTGGCCCGGAATTTTTTTAAATTTTTTTTATCAATTTCGAAATTGATAAAAAAAAAATATATATTGGACACGGAACTCCGAGGTCTTTACAGTAAACTGTAGCTACAAGTCCAATAGAATGTTGGATATAAGCACTGCCTTTGAAACCAAATGGCAAAGTATCATAAACCATATACCATCCGCCAAACTGAATACCAAAAAAGATTTTGGAATTTTCACTTAAAAGAACGTGGTCATAGCCAGACTTATCGTCAATTGTTGTCATGAAGGTACCCCTTTCAATAATTCTAGGAACATCTTTTAAGGTATCTAGCTTAAAAGGCTTATCCTGAATCCATTAATTAAAAAACCGCTCGTCATGACATAATCTGGGTTTTGTGGGTTCAACAGTAAGCGGTAATATTTGCCAAGCGGTTCACATTCGTCAACTTTTCCAATAACCTGAATTGACCCATTACCTATCCTCTCTAATAACGTCTTAACTATAAAGCTTTTATGCTGCTGACAAGATTGGGAGTTAGGAAAGTACATATTAGGTAATATCAGAATCATAAGCCCTCCCCTTAAAATTTCCTTTGAAATGTCTAAAATACTTGGTAACATCAACTCTCTCTCTGATCCACTCATCAACCTCAGAACTAGGAGAAAGCAGCTTCCATTCCTCTAACAATCATGGATGCCCCCGGGAACAAAAGTAGCTGGATTTCTAAGAGGAAGACATTCAAAAAAAATGGACAATTAAGATTAACAACATGTTCCGCCCTGGGAGTCCATGCGAGTTGAAGTTGGAGAGCATCACCTTTACAGTTTACCAAGGTGACACCTGTCCTTTTTATCTGTAATGCCGAATATGGATCAAATATGGCATTGATTTCCCATTCAGGAACAACTGTACAAATCTTCCTTTCTTATGTACCACAGTTTTTCCCTACAAAGGAAAATAAAAGATGGAACCAAACATAAACTGGAAAGATGATACTACAACCTACAACCCACGTGAAATGTTTCACTGGGGATTCAGTGTCCCTGGTCAAAGATTGGGTATCAAATCTCATTAATTCTAACAAAACAAAAAGAACAAAGAACATAGATAACTTAACAATAAGGTAAATGACTATTTTTTTCTCCTGCTTGAGCTTAGTACAGTTGCTTACAAGATGTCCCTCTTCATGACAATGAAAACAAGGCCCCACCTTTCCCCTCTGATATGGTGGTTTATATGCCCTCCTGCCTCTAGACAGAAAATTGGCCTGGCGAGACCCATAACTTTGAGCAGATCAATTAAATTAAGGGAAAGTTGGTCCCTGAAAACGTGGGAACTGCCAATTCATTGCCGAAAAACCTCATTATTGCCTCCCTTATCAGATATCACACTCGTGAATTCCTAACGTTGATACTTTATGTTTTGTCCACTCTGCTATGGCAGAAGAATTTTTTTATCCTCAGGGGTGCCAAAAAGTTTTAAAACAATTCCACAAAGGTTTCGCGCATCATCAAAACGCCTACAGGCGTGAAGAGACTTTGAAAAATACTCGGCGTCTTTGTGTTCAGAAACTCTAGCAGCATCAACTAAAGTCTCTATATCTCTGATCATAACATGTACTGATGCCGATTTATGGTTACTAGGATTTTATCGTACCTTCCTCAATATTTCATCCACATCATGGATCTGACTCTAAATTCATTAATACTTTTCTCCATTTTTCAATCTGTTCTCCAAACTACCGTCTTGCTGCTGGTCTAACAAATACACATGAAAAATTCCTTAGTACACAATTGGACCTTCATTTGAAAAGTACCATTGTCGTTAAATCAGCTATAACACTTGTTCAATGCTCAAAGGGAATAATAAATTTTACCCTACAATAGTCCTAGGGTTAAAACAAAATTGGCCCACCATCATGAACATACACAAGAGTACAGGGGAAATTGTGTTTAGGTTATGTTTTTTGAAACCTTCCGCGGTCGAAAAAACGGGATTATTTTTTGTCAAGTGTCCGAAACCGGAAAACAATCGGTCACATTCAGTTTCGTATTTTAACGGTAAAGTTTGCATGTTTGAGTGAAAACGCAATATAAGCACATGTATTATAAACTTAAAATTTCGTATGCATTATAAAATCTTAGATGACATATCATACTTATAAAAAATTCGCGATTTTCTGACGGCACCCGATTTCTCTTGAAAATCGGCACGAAATTCAACTCGATTTTTAAAACTTGTACGTTTTTTGTACCATGAATATTTCTCTTTGAAATTTGACATAACATTACAATACTATTGGTATTTATTTTCTTAAAATATTATACCTGGTGCATAAAGTGTAGATATCTGAAAAAAGCAAAAAACCAAGAGCCTCCATTCGTCGTCAATGAAAACAAAATGGCCGCGAGCTTCAGTGTACAGTAAATTCAGTGTCGTGTTTAAACGGTAAAGTTTCCATTTATGGGTGTGAACGCATTATTAGCAGATTTGTCATGAACTTAGAATTTCGCAGTATAAAAATCCCGAGATGGCATGCATACTTACAAAAAATTCGCAATTTTCTGACGGCACCTGGTTTTTTTAGTACAATGCATTTATTTCAACCCCTGGTATAGCTTTGCAATTAACATGAAAGCCACGTAAGAAATACACTGAAGGTAGGCGCCAAAGCAAACTTGAACGTTTTCAAAATGAAGTAAGAAGGAAAACTCCAACAGATGTACTTGCCTATTATAATACCACCATAAAAATAGTGGTGCTTTGCTAGTGCTTCGTTTTTATTTAATCTGAAGGCACCCTCGTCTCGGCTCTTTCAATGAGGTTGAACTCAAATTCTTTAATGAACTTGCCCAGAAACTCCCTTCTGGGCCCTCCAAAATCCACCGCATTTTCTCCTACATATGTGATGTGTAATGGATAGCGTATGTTTTCTGCATACGCCATCTCGGTGACATTGTCTGTAAAACGTAGTCTCGTCTAATGCTAATTGTTGAGACATCGCCATCGATCGTCTCATCTTCAGCGTCAAGTTTAATTCTCGACCCTGTAAGAAATCTTTTTGCAGTTGCTTTAAAACCGCTGTTGGTTCTATAGACCCTGCCCTGCAAGAACACAATAATACACTATATTTCATAAGCGGTAGTACTAAAGAGTGACATTTACATATCAATTATGATATTTGGGTTGTTGATAATCGGAAAATATATGTTAGATATATTGTCATGACACTTTAAACTCGATTATGAATTACTGCACATAGATTTAACAGAACATTAATTTCAATTTCCGTTGATGTTATCTCCATTAATCTGACATTGTCCTGCAACGTTATCCATTATGTTTAAGCAGCAACTTGTTGGGAAGTATATCTAATTTGATGCAACGAATTCTTTAATACCTTGAAAAAAAACCTCATAGCTAGTACATTTATAGAATATACGAATATCATTTTATTACATACTTACTACAGTGCTTAGATGGTAGATAGCCCGAGATTCCTCTGGCCCGGAATTTTTTTAAATTTTTTTTATCAATTTCGAAATTGATAAAAAAAAAATATATATTGGACACGGAACTCCGAGGTCTTTACAGTAAACTGTAGCTACAAGTCCAATAGAATGTTGGATATAAGCACTGCCTTTGAAACCAAATGGCAAAGTATCATAAACCATATACCATCCCGCCAAACTGAATACCAAAAAAGATTTTGGAATTTTCACTTAAAAGAACGTGGTCATAGCCAGACTTATCGTCAATTGTTGTCATGAAGGTACCCCTTTCAATAATTCTAGGAACATCTTTTAAGGTATCTAGCTTAAAAGGCTTATCCTGAATCCATTAATTAAAAAACCGCTCGTCATGACATAATCTGGGTTTTGTGGGTTCAACAGTAAGCGGTAATCTTTGCCAAGGCGGTTCACATTCGTCAACTTTTCCAATAACCTGAATTGACCCATTACCTATCCTCTCTAATAACGTCTTAACTATAAAGCTTTTATGCTGCTGACAAGATTGGGAGTTAGGAAAGTACATATTAGGTAATATCAGAATCATAAGCCCTCCCTTAAAATTTCCTTTGAAATGTCTAAAATACTTGGTAACATCAACTCTCTCTCTGATCCATCATCAACCTCAGAACTAGGAGAAAGCAGCTTCCATTCCTCATAACAATCATGGATGCCCCCGGGAACAAAAGTAGCTGGATTTCTAAGAGGAAGACATTCAAAAACAAATGGACAATTAAGATTAACAACATGTTCCGCCCTGGGAGTCATGCGAGTTGAAGGTTGGAGAGCATCACCTTTACAGTTTACCAAGGTGACACCTGTCCTTTTTATCTGTAATGCCGAATATGGATCAAATATGGCATTGATTTCCCATTCAGGAACAACTGGTACAAATCTTCCTTTCTTATGTACCACAGGTTTTCCCTACAAAGGAAATAAAAGATGGAACCAAACATAAACTGGAAAGATGATACTACAACCTACAACCCACGTGAAATGTTTCACTGGGGATTCAGTGTCCCTGGGTCAAAGATTGGGTATCAAATCTCATTAATTCTAACAAAACAAAAAGAACAAAGAACATAGATAACTTAACAATAAGGTAAATGACTATTTTTTTCTCCTGCTTGAGCTTAGTACAGTTGCTTACAAGATGTCCCTCTTCATGACAATGAAAACAAGGCCCCACCTTTCCCCTCTGATATGGTGGTTTATATGCCCTCCTGCCTCTAGACAGAAAATTGGCCTGGCGAGACCATAACTTTGAGCAGATCAATTAAATTAAGGGAAAGTTGGTCCCTGAAAACGTGGGAACTGCCAATTCATTGCCGAAAAACCATCATTATTGCCTCCCTTATCAGATATCACACTCGTGAATTCCTAACGTTGATACTTATGTTTTGTCCACTCTGCTATGGCAGAAGAAATTTTTTTATCCTCAGGGGTGCCAAAAAGTTTTAAAACAATTCCACAAAGGTTCTCGGCATCATCAAAACGCCTACAGGCGTGAAGAGACTTTGAAAAATACTCGGCGTCTTTGTGTTCAGAAACTCTAGCAGCATCAACTAAAGTCTCTATATCTCTGATCATAACATGTACTGATGCCGATTTATGGTTACTAGGATTTTATCGTACCTTCCTCAATATTTCATCCACATCATGGGATCTGACTCTAAATTCATTAATACTTTTCTCCATTTTTTCAATCTGTTCTTCAAACTACCGTCTTGCTGCTGGTCTACAAATACACATGAAAAATTCCTTAGTACACAATTGGACCTTCATTTGAAAAGTACCATTGTCGTTAAATCAGCTATAACACTTGTTCAATGCTCAAAGGGATAATAAATTTTACCCTACAATAGTCCTAGGGTTAAAACAAAAATTGGCCCCATCATGAACATACACAAGAGTACAGGGGAAATTGTGTTTAGGTTATGTTTTTTGAAACCTTCCGCGGTCGAAAAAACGGGATTATTTTTGTCAAGTGTCCGAAACCGGAAAACAATCGGTCACATTCAGTTTCGTATTTTAACGGTAAAGTTTGCATGTTTGAGTGAAAACGCAATATAAGCACATGTATTATAAACTTAAAATTTCGTATGCATTATAAAATCTTAGATGACATATCATACTTATAAAAATTCGCGATTTTCTGACGGCACCCGATTTCTCTTGAAAATCGGCACGAAATTCAACTCGATTTTTAAAACTTGTACGTTTTTGTACCATGAATATTTCTCTTTGAAATTTGACATAACATTACAATACTATTGGTATTTATTTTCTTAAAATATTATACCTGGTGCATAAAGTGTAGATATCTGAAAAAAGCAAAAAACCAAGAGCCTCCATTCGTCGTCAATGAAACAAAAATGGCCGCGAGCTTCAGTGTACAGTAAATTCAGTGTCGTGTTTAAACGGTAAAGTTTCCATTTATGGGTGTGAACGCATTATTAGCAGATTTGTCATGAACTTAGAATTTCGCAGTATAAAAAATCCGAGATGGCATGCATACTTACAAAAAATTCGCAATTTTCTGACGGCACCTGGTTTTTTTAGTACAATGCATTTATTTCAACCCCTGGTATAGCTTTGCAATTAACATGAAAGCCACGTAAGAAATACACTGAAGGTAGGCGCCAAAGCAAACTTGAACGTTTTCAAAATGAAGTAAGAAGGAAAACTCCAACAGATGTACTTGCCTATTATAATACCACCATAAAAATAGTGGTGCTTTGCTAGTGCTTCGTTTTTATTTACCAATCTGAAGGCACCCTCGTCTCCCTCGGCTCTTTCAATGAGGTTGAACTCAAATTCTTTAATGAACTTGCCCAGAAACTCCCTTCTGGGCCCTCCAAAATCCACCGCATTTTCTCCTACATATGTGATGTGTAATGGATAGCGTATGTTTTCTGCATACGCCATCTCGGTGACATTGTCTGTAAAACGTAGTCTCGTCTAATGCTAATTGTTGAGACATCGCCATCGATCGTCTCATCTTCAGCGTCAAGTTTAATTCTCGACCCTGTAAGAAATCTTTTTGCAGTTGCTTTAAAACCGCTGTTGGTTCTATAGACCCTGCCCTGCAAGAACACAATAATACACTATATTTCATAAGCGGTAGTACTAAAGAGTGACATTTACATATCAATTATGATATTTGGGTTGTTGATAATCGGAAAATATATGTTAGATATATTGTCATGACACTTTAAACTCGATTATGAATTACTGCACATAGATTTAACAGAACATTAATTTCAATTTCCGTTGATGTTATCTCCATTAATCTGACATTGTCCTGCAACGTTATCCCATTATGTTTAAGCAGCAACTTGTTGGGAAGTATATCTAATTTTGATGCAACGAATTCTTTTAATACCTTGAAAAAAAACCTCATAGCTAGTACATTTATAGAATATACGAATATCATTTTATTACATACTTACTACAGTGCTTAGATGGTAGATAGCCCGAGATTCCTCTGGCCCGGAATTTTTTTAAATTTTTTTTATCAATTTCGAAATTGATAAAAAAAAAATATATATTGGACACGGAACTCCGAGGTCTTTACAGTAAACTGTAGCTACAAGTCCAATAGAATGTTGGATATAAGCACTGCCTTTGAAACCAAATGGCAAAGTATCATAAACCATATACCATCCGCCAAACTGAATACCAAAAAAGATTTTGGAATTTTCACTTAAAAGAACGTGGTCATAGCCAGACTTATCGTCAATTGTTGTCATGAAGGTACCCCTTTCAATAATTCTAGGAACATCTTTTAAGGTATCTAGCTTAAAAGGCTTATCCTGAATCCATTAATTAAAAAACCGCTCGTCATGACATAATCTGGGTTTTGTGGGTTCAACAGTAAGCGGTAATATTTGCCAAGGCGGTTCACATTCGTCAACTTTTCCAATAACCTGAATTGACCCATTACCTATCCTCTCTAATAACGTCTTAACTATAAAGCTTTTATGCTGCTGACAAGATTGGGAGTTAGGAAAGTACATATTAGGTAATATCAGAATCATAAGCCCTCCCCTTAAAATTTCCTTTGAAATGTCTAAAATACTTGGTAACATCAACTCTCTCTCTGATCCACTCATCAACCTCAGAACTAGGAGAAAGCAGCTTCCATTCCTCATAACAATCATGGATGCCCCCGGGAACAAAAGTAGCTGGATTTCTAAGAGGAAGACATTCAAAAACAAATGGACAATTAAGATTAACAACATGTTCCGCCCTGGGAGCCATGCGAGTTGAAGGTTGGAGAGCATCACCTTTACAGTTTACCAAGGTGACACCTGTCCTTTTTATCTGTAATGCCGAATATGGATCAAATATGGCATTGATTTCCCATTCAGGAACAACTGGTACAAATCTTCCTTTCTTATGTACCACAGGTTTTCCCTACAAAGGAAAATAAAAGATGGAACCAAACATAAACTGGAAAGATGATACTACAACCTACAACCCACGTGAAATGTTTCACTGGGGATTCAGTGTCCCTGGGTCAAAGATTGGGTATCAAATCTCATTAATTCTAACAAAACAAAAAGAACAAAGAACATAGATAACTTAACAATAAGGTAAATGACTATTTTTTTCTCCTGCTTGAGCTTAGTACAGTTGCTTACAAGATGTCCCTCTTCATGACAATGAAAACAAGGCCCCACCTTTCCCCTCTGATATGGTGGTTTATATGCCCTCCTGCCTCTAGACAGAAAATTGGCCTGGCGAGACCCATAACTTTGAGCAGATCAATTAAATTAAGGGAAAGTTGGTCCCTGAAAACGTGGGAACTGCCAATTCATTGCCGAAAAACCATCATTATTGCCTCCCTTATCAGATATCACACTCGTGAATTCCTAACGTTGATACTTATGTTTTGTCCACTCTGCTATGGCAGAAGAAATTTTTTTATCCTCAGGGGTGCCAAAAAGTTTTAAAACAATTCCACAAAGGTTCTCGGCATCATCAAAACGCCTACAGGCGTGAAGAGACTTTGAAAAATACTCGGCGTCTTTGTGTTCAGAAACTCTAGCAGCATCAACTAAAGTCTCTATATCTCTGATCATAACATGTACTGATGCCGATTTATGGTTACTAGCATTTTATCGTACCTTCCTCAATATTTCATCCACATCATGGGATCTGACTCTAAATTCATTAATACTTTCTCCATTTTTTCAATCTGTTCTCCAAACTACCGTCTTGCTGCTGGTCTACAAATACACATGAAAAATTCCTTAGTACACAATTGGACCTTCATTTGAAAAGTACCATTGTCGTTAAATCAGCTATAACACTTGTTCAATGCTCAAAGGGAATAATAAATTTTACCCTACAATAGTCCTAGGGTTAAAACAAAAATTGGCCCACCATCATGAACATACACAAGAGTACAGGGGAAATTGTGTTTAGGTTATGTTTTTTGAAACCTTCCGCGGTCGAAAAAACGGGATTATTTTTTGTCAAGTGTCCGAAACCGGAAAACAATCGGTCACATTCAGTTTCGTATTTTAACGGTAAAGTTTGCATGTTTGAGTGAAAACGCAATATAAGCACATGTATTATAAACTTAAAATTTCGTATGCATTATAAAATCTTAGATGACATATCATACTTATAAAAAATTCGCGATTTTCTGACGGCACCCGATTTCTCTTGAAAATCGGCACGAAATTCAACTCGATTTTTAAAACTTGTACGTTTTTTGTACCATGAATATTTCTCTTTGAAATTTGACATAACATTACAATACTATTGGTATTTATTTTCTTAAAATATTATACCTGGTGCATAAAGTGTAGATATCTGAAAAAAGCAAAAAACCAAGAGCCTCCATTCGTCGTCAATGAAAACAAAAATGGCCGCGAGCTTCAGTGTACAGTAAATTCAGTGTCGTGTTTAAACGGTAAAGTTTCCATTTATGGGTGTGAACGCATTATTAGCAGATTTGTCATGAACTTAGAATTTCGCAGTATAAAAAATCCCGAGATGGCATGCATACTTACAAAAAATTCGCAATTTTCTGACGGCACCTGGTTTCTCTTGAAAATCACTGTTAATCAGCATGACTCAATTTTTAAAACTTGTACGTTTTTTGTAACATGCCTTTTTATCTTTCAAATTTTGACATAACATTACAATACTATTGTTATTTATTTTAACAAAGTATTATACCTGGTGCATGCGGTGTCAATATCGGAAAAAAGCAAAAAACCAAGACCCTTCATTCGTCGTCAATGAATACAAATATGGCCGCGAGCTTCAGTGTACACTAAATTCAGTGTCGTATTTTAACGGTAAAATTTGCAATTATGGGTGTAAACGCATTATCAGCAGATTTGTTATGAACTTAAAATTACGCATGTATGAAAAAATTCAGGATGACACGCATACTTACAAAAAAACTTCTATTTTCTGACGGCACCTGATTTCTCTTAAAAATCACTGTAGCCTAATCAGCATGAAACTCGACTCGATTTTTAAAACTTATACGTTTTTCGTACCATGGTCTTTTCTCTTTGAAATTTTGACATAGTATTACAATATTATTGTAATTTATTTTAACAAAGTATTATACCTGGTGCATGCGGTGTCAATATCTGAAAAAAGCAAAAAACCAAGAGCCTTCATTTGTCGTCAATGAAAACAAATATGGCCGTGACCTTCAATGTACTCATACATTGTACATACATCTGACGTAGTGACGTCAATAGAGTGTTTCGCTTCATCACACAGTCATGACTGTTGCATGCATTATCGATTTTTCTACCTACATGCACTGTCAGCTGCCCAGCATGTTTACATATTGCGCCGACTTCTTATCGCTACATGTTGAAGGGATCCTACCATTTTGAGGTCCAAAAAATAGGAATGTGGCATCAAACCTTTTTTCCACTAAAATTATAGAATTATTTTTAAATATTTTGCACAAAAATATACATTCATGGTCTCTCCTACATCCATTTCTGTCCCCACTTTACTAACAAACATAAAATATTGGCAACTGCAATGTATACTTACTGGTTTAAAAATACATAAACGTGAATGTTGTTTCATATATGCACTAAATGCAAGAAAATGTCCCCATTCTGAATTCCAGTAACACAAATATAGGAAAATATAAGAAAAGGGTAAAAAATTTATGGGAAATACAGTCCATCCTGCCCTCAAGGCCACATCTATATAATGGTTACCTGCCTATAAAGGCCAGTATAATTGTATCCTAATTGTTCTTTATTCATATTATTTGAACCTGTATACAAAGGTCACCTGTCCATTAAGGTCACTTTTACTGGTTCCTTTGGGTGGCCTTTATAGACAAGTTAAACTGTGTAGGAAAATATAGAAATGGTAGGATTTCTGATGTTGACCTCCACTCAAAGCAATATGTCTTGCTGGTCCAAATAATCAGCATTAATTTAATGTGTGTGTGTGTGTGTGTATGAGAGAGAGAGAGGGGGAGAGAGAGAACATGTGTGTGATGGGAGGGTAGGATTTGAGGAATTTTAAAACTGCATGATTATGCAACAGATTTACCCATTACAAGCCATATGTGTTATATACATGTACATGAGTAGTCTACCACAATTTGACCATTTGACTTATTTCAAACCAACACCAGAATATGCAGGTGTGCAATAAAGTATTTATAAATTGAAAATGAAATGCATACATTTAATAATTAGAATGCTGCATCAAAACTAACCAAAGATAAATCTCATTTTATGAAATTTTAAAATTTATTGTACATGTGAACTAGTCATGGACTTGACATTTTAATGAGGGAAAAAGCATAAACTATATTATGTTGAGGCAGTGCTTGTGAAAACAATATTCATTAACTTGGGTTTTAGCTTAGCTGTGGATTAACATCTTTAGACATTGCTTCAATATTTCATATCACAAAATTTCATATATAAATATACATGTATTTGAGTTGTTTAATGTGTAATTTCAGAGTTCAATCATGAATTTTATTCTTTCCTGATCATTTTCAACTTATGAGGGTTAATTTGAGTTTGAATGTTACACAAATGAAAGTGTAAATAAGATTTACATAAAAAACTTAATATAATTCCACATTAATGAAGTTTATTTTATATAGTTTTAATATTAATACTATTTTTACCATTCTAAAAAATGGGTTTTATCATAATTATAAATGAAAAAATGCACAAGTCATGAGTTATCAGTGAACACTTGTTAAATCCATGGACTGAAACAAAATCAGCAAGGAATAATATAACATACCAGAAGTGAATAAGGTGTCTGTTGCTGAATAAGTGCCTTACATTGCATGCCAACTGATCATGCACCCTAGTTGCAGGACTTCTGTCCAAATTTCACAAAAAGTGAATTCATTTTTCATATTGAAATAATCAGTATGGGGGATCTTTCTCTGGATCCATACTTGTTCAGCATCTAATTAAATGACAACTTATGATGGGCCATGTTAGCTTAAATTTGGCTTTTAAGTCAACATCAGATGATGGACAGGTATGGTATGACTATGTGTCTGTAACTGGCATCTAAACACATCTGTCAAACTTAATTAAGCAAAGTGACTTTAATGACTTGGCTCAGTTGTGGGTGTTGAATCAAGATCATAATGGACAATTTGCAATATTTTAGACCTATCTGTTTATGGTTTAAAATACATTATAGTGTTATTTCATTATTTAGAAATTTCAATTATTACATTAGCAAAAAGATGCTGTCTCCTCTAAAGTTTTAGAGCAAAAAAAAATTTAAAAAAAATAGAGCTGTCATGTGCTACTAGAATAATATAATTCAAATGTACTGACTTTGAATGCATTATTTTAATAAAAATTCAAAATCACTTTAATCAGCACTTGACAATTTTATAAAAATTCAATAGTAGCATATGCCAGAGCAAATAACAATAAAAATAACAATAATGGAACCACATGTGTCATTCTATGTTTACAGGGTAGCTTAGATCATAGATGTATACACACTGTACGAGTCCAGTTTATATGCAAGTTTTCAATTTGTATAGGATTTCAAATGATTTTTTAAAATTTGATTAAACAATTAAATGGGACTGTATAATAAAGCATTCATGCTTTGTACCAAAGTAAGGAAGCTGGGGTTTTTATTACATTAGAATTTGAAAAAAAAATATAATTAAGACTTCCTAAAACAATTTTACACGGGGAACAGTTTTACCTGCTCCACACTGCATAAAATAATAGAAGTGGAGTATAAATAATTAAGAAGGAATGTTCTAAAAAATGTCCAATGGACCAGAACCAAAGCTATAAATGAAATCAAATAGCTTATCATCTCCGGTTTGATTGGAGATGTTCAATTGATTGCAAGTGTTATGTTGTACACCACATGCAAACAACGCGATAACCGAAGAATTGCATACAAGAAGTTCTGAGTATGAATTTCCTTGTTAGAAAGTATTTTCCTGTTCCTATACAACGTAATAAAATCAGAAGCCCCTTTCACAACGTGCTTGAATTGGTATAAATCCGTTACCGTGAACATCCCGCATATACCGAACAAAGTTTTGGTATGTTTCCTCTTCCAGTCTTTTCTTGTTGCTGCCTACAGGGGACAATACAGGCTGCATTACATGTATCAACCTGTTTACGGTCAATGGGTTGTTCCGTGGCATGAACAAAAATTTTAACGTGTTGGTTTTCATGAGTAGCTGAAATTAAAATGAAAAAAAAAATGAAAAAACTACTTTCTTCATGTTTTAATCTGTATTACTAAAGGTTGCATTTTTTGGGTAAATGGCAGGTAATGTATGAGAAAAGTAATGCAGCTCACAAGTACACACATGAGTGAACAGCTACTAAAAAGCTGTCTATCTGATCAAGTATGAAGTGTTACTTCTCCATGGAGCAAATTTGTATTTCAATACACACAAATGGTTTCAATTTTTCCTACCTTGTCCTCAAGTACAAAAAATCAGTTATGTATTTCCATAAAATAGGAAACCCTCGTCTTAGACCAAAAATTAAACTTTATATTTCATGGTCACACAGTGACATTTCATGGAAAGAACTTTATCTGATTTCCCCCATGAACTAATGGGACTGAATGCGTGAATGAAACTTGACAGATAGTGTCTGGCATCGGATAAACGTCACTGTCTATTGAAAACAACTATCATATAGAGCGAACGACTTAAACCAATGACAGGTAATGCCTATATGCAAATGGCTTCCGATTTTGTTAACAATTTTAAAAGTTAATTAAAATGACATTTTCCCAAGATGAAGCGACACAAAGCAACAACCACTTGACATATAATTTTACCATATGTAGGGATGCAAAGACTGTTGTTGACTCTTTTTTAACCTAGATTCTTAGTTTTCATGAACTAAGAAACCTTGCCTTTGACAAACATTTAATACAATGGTCTAATTATCCTTACTTTGATCAGCGACAGTGACCTGATTTGGGGGGTTTCATTACATAAGAGGCCGACAGCCTTAAAAAATCGATAAATAGTACCTAGTTCATCATTTAAATAAAATTGATTTTAATCTAAAGTGACTTTCTGCCAATTGAGCGATGCACGCCTTTTGGGTCCCTTGTTTAGTTACCGGATATATTCCGGTTCGTTTAAGTCCAGCAACGAACTGTTGTTTTACTTCTCCGCCGTCACTTGAATTTAATATTGAAAACAAGTACGGAGCGGCAGGTCCACCCTCAAGAGCACTTAAACCTGAATAAAAATACAAAAACATAAACATTTTGTTACTATTAATATGTGATTAAATGTTTATTTATTTGTTGTAGAAACACAGTAGTACGGATTTGGCCCATGGATGAGACATCGTCACATCGGATAAAGACGCCTTTCCTTAAATATAAAAAAATGTTGTTTGCGTTTTAAAGAAGAATGCAAGAGTCAGCTTCATCCGAAGGACATTTTTACGAAAGGATACAGTGTTTCAATCAATTTAAAGGATAAAGTTAAAGAAAATAGACTTAAAATCATTTTAGGGAATCTGTCAAGACATATGGCATAATACACATGTAGCCTATCTATATGTCGTACCGATAGTTTTAAATAGGAAATTAGCAGTTTCAGAATAAGCAAAACAATTACAATGCATTTATTTCAACCCCTGGTATAGCTTTGCAATTAACATGAAAGCCACGTAAGAAATACACTGAAGGTAGGCGCCAAAGCAAACTTGAACGTTTTCAAAATGAAGCAAGAAGGAAAACTCCAACAGATGTACTTGCCTATTATAATACCACCATCAAAATAGTGGTGCTTTGCTAGTGCTTCGTTTTTATTTACCAATCTGAAGGCACCCTCGTCTCCCTCGGCTCTTTCAATGAGGTTGAACTCAAATTCTTTAATGAACTTGCCCAGAAACTCCCTTCTGGGCCCTCCAAAATCCACCGCATTTTCTCCTACATATGTGATGTGTAATGGATAGCGTATGTTTTCTGCATACGCCATCTCGGTGACATTGTCTGTAAAACGTAGTCTCGTCTAATGCTAATTGTTGAGACATCGCCATCGATCGTCTCATCTTCAGCGTCAAGTTTAATTCTCGACCCTGTAAGAAATCTTTTTGCAGTTGCTTTAAAACCGCTGTTGGTTCTATAGACCCTGCCCTGCAAGAACACAATAATACACTATATTTCATAAGCGGTAGTACTAAAGAGTGACATTTACATATCAATTATGATATTTGGGTTGTTGATAATCGGAAAATATATGTTAGATATATTGTCATGACACTTTAAACTCGATTATGAATTACTGCACATAGATTTAACAGAACATTAATTTCAATTTCCGTTGATGTTATCTCCATTAATCTGACATTGTCCTGCAACGTTATCCCATTATGTTTAAGCAGCAACTTGTTGGGAAGTATATCTAATTTTGATGCAACAAATTCTTTTATTACCTTGAAAAACAACCTCATAGCTAGTACATTTATAGAATATACGAATATCATTTTATTACATACTTACTACAGTGCTTAGATGGTAGATAGCCCGAGATTCCTCTGGCCCGGAAATTTTTTAAATTTTTTTTATCAATTTCGAAATTGATAAAAAAAAAAAAAATTTCGGGCCAGAGGAATCTCGGGCAAAGATGGTAGAATGAAATGATACGGGTAGCTGTATTTCCAAACTAAACGCATCTTAATTTTGTCTATAAAGTAATATAAAAATAATTCTATACTGTTTTTAATTAAATTTTCAATCATTATCTGAATGTTTCTGGTAAATATGATAACATTTTGAACAGTCTGTACAAATTAGTTTCAGTCAGAACTAACTGTATGCCAGCTCACATGACAAGCCTGCACGGCTAAGAGAAATAGGTAGACCTGGCCTTAGTACGATGGCCGATATCAGACATGACCCTTTATAGTAAATTTTACTGTTACTTGATCTGTATAAATACTGACATTTCTCAGTCTCTTTGGGATATGATTTAATATCAACTATACCATTTGATAAATATTAAAAATATATGTATATAGTAGATAAAATATGAACACCTGTGCCGTATCAGACTGAGAATTGTTAATGGACCGATGGACTGTACTCATGAACTGGATTTTAAGGTTAGAATCCATGGCTAGAATCCACAAGTTTAATCATGAACACATAGACTTAATACTGAACTGGACTAGAAAACCATAATTTGGTAATGCATTTGATTGTGTGTTTTAACCAAATATGTATTTGATCCGTATATGTTGTATATAAGAGAAAGTAAGAGAAAAATCAGGGATCTTTCTAGCATTCGTCAGGGGCCGATATTCGGCCCCATTCTAGGGATAGGTATTATCAAAAAATTATATCGTGATATATTATGATACGCAGATGCTGTATCACGATACGTATCATAATATATTGTTTCAAAACCAATGAAGTAAAGAGCCAAGGATCTTTAAACTGTATCTATCAAATACTGTCGTATGATCAATCATATTGTTAGATAAACAACAACTCTTAAGACAGTAGTCCTTTAATATAATTACTGAGTAAAACAAAATAAACAACAATTTTTTTTTAAATTTTAATCAGGAATAAACATAAAGAACAGAATATCAAATTTAAAAAAGGCATGGGTATTTAATCATTTCTGACTAGAAAACACTTTAAACTAGCTTCCAGTAGTTATAATATTTAAATTAGATTCTTTTTAAGGAAAATCAGTGTATCAACATCTTTTGATTTGAGGCGGGATCTTTGTGCATTCAAAATATCTCCAGCTGTAGAAAATACCCTCTCTGAAGGGACACTGGTAGCTGGGATACAAAGATATACTTTAGCAAGATTAGCTATTAATGGAAATCTATGTTCATTTGTTTTCCACCACTGAAGTGGATCAGCATCTAATGGGATAGATGGTACTTTTTTTATAATCACTAACCTGCATTTCGGAAAGATCATGTGGTGTCTTTGGAGGCTCATGAGCAGTTATAAAAACATCACCAAAAATTTCACCAATGACTGACTGACCTTCTAATTTAACTTTCTTAATGAAAGGGGCAGTACACAAATCCTGATCAGCAGTAGAACAATGAGGTGACTGAAACTGTGTCTGTGTTTCAGACTGAATGTCAAAATCAAGTGATGGAAGTTGTGGGTGATTATTTGTAACTGTATCATCATTTGGTTCAACTTTTACCTTTTACAGCATTTTTAAGATTAGCAGCTGCATTTGTTATTGAATTAAAAACCTGAAAACCATCTTCTAAAGAAAGATATGGGAGATGTTTGAAACGGGGATCTAAAGCAGTAAACATATTTAATTTGCTTGAAAAAGATTTGTAACGCCCTATTAAGTCATTGTTCATCAACAATTTTATTTCAGAAATGGCAGGACTATCATCATCATTTACTATTAATATGTGTTTCAAAAGGCGATATTGGAGAGGCATGATAATAGAAACAGTTGGCACTTGTTCTGAACATAACATAGTAGTGATATCCTTAAGGGGCTTTAACAACTTGACAATGTCCTCTGCTAGAGAAAAGTCATCATCAGTAAATATCGGCCCCATTCTAGGGATAGGTATTATAAAAAAATTATATCGTGATATATTATGATACGCAGATGCTGTATCACGATACGTATCATAATATATTGTTTCAAAACCAATGAAGTAAAGAGCCAAGGATCTTTAAACTGTATCAATCAAATACTGTCGTATGATCAATCATATTGTTAGATAAACAACAACTCTTAAGACAGTAGTCCTTTAATATAATTACTGAGTAAAACAAAATAAACAACAATTTTTTTTTAAAATTTTAATCAGGAATAAACATAAAGAACAGAATATCAAATTTAAAAAAAAGGCATGAGTATTTAATCATTTCTGACTAGAAAACACTTTAAACTAGCTTCCAGTAGTTATAATATTTAAATTAGATTCTTTTTAAGGAAAATCAGTGTATCTTTTGATTTGAGGCGGGATCTTTGTGCATTCAAAATATCTCCAGCTGTAGAAAATACCCTCTCTGAAGGGACACTGGTAGCTGGGATACAAAGATATACTTTAGCAAGATTAGCTATTAATGGAAATCTATGTTCATTTGTTTTCCACCACTGAAGTGGATCAGCATCTAATGGGATAGATGGTACTTTTTTTATAATCACTAACCTGCATTTCGGAAAGATCATGTGGTGTCTTTGGAGGCTCATGAGCAGTGGTAAAAACATCACCAAAAATTTCACCAATGACTGACTGACCTTCTAATTTAACTTTCTTAATGGAAGGGGCAGTACAAAAATCCTGATCAGCAGTAGAACAATGAGGTGACTGAAACTCTGTCTGTGTTTCAGACTGAATGTCAAAATAAAGTGATGGAAGTTGTGGGTGATTATTTGTAACTGTATCATCATTTGGTTCAACTTTTACCTTTTACAGCATTTTTAAGATTAGCAGCTGCATTTGTTATTGAATTAAAAGCCTGAAAACCATCTTCTGAAGAAAGATATGGGAGATGTTTGAAACGGGGATCTAAAGCAGTAAACATATTTAATTTGCTTGAAAAAGATTTGTAACGCCCTATTAAGTCATTGTTCATCAACAATTTCATTTCAGAAATTGCAGGACTATCATCATCATTTACTATTAATATGTGTTTCAAAAGGCGATATTGGAGAGGCATGATAATAAAAACAGTTGGCACTTGTTCTGAACATAACATAGTAGTGATATCCTTATGGGGCTTTAACAACTTGACAATGTCCTCTGCTAGAGAAAAGTCATCATCAGTAAAGGATCTCATGTCAGTTTCTTTCTCTTTGCCAACTTCCTTTGTTCGCAAGGTTGCAAATACTGCTACCTGCAATTCAAGGAATCGTGCTACCATATATGCACTATTCCATCTAGTAGAAACATCTATTATTAACTTATGTTGAGGCAGAGACAGGGTCTTAGCCTTGTCTTGCAGAATAGCACTAGCAATGTTACTGCGATGAAAAAATGCCACAATGCGTCTGATTCTACAAAGAAGTTTGTCAACTCGTTTTACAGCTAAGCACTTTTGTACAGCTAAATTCAGGGTGTGAGCATAACACTTCACATGCAGGCTTCCAAAAATCTCTCCAGCTTTTGTCATGTTACTAGCATTATCAGACACAACTGGTGGATTCCCAGAAGTGGTTGGTAGCTGCCATTCCTTTACTGCTTCCATTAATACATTAGCAACATGCTCTCCTGTGAAATACAAAAGAATAACAAACAAATTATGCAATTACCAAAAAAAGGTCAGAAATAAAACAATGGATTGATTATTTGATTGAATGAATAATGAGTGTTTTATGTCCCAGTCAAGATTATTTCATATCGATTATTGAACATATGAATCACTAAGTTCCCAACATAAATGCAGAGAAGACTTGGGGTTCAAATCTATACTCTGGATCATACTTTTCTGTAATCAATAACCACAGAATGAGAATATAAATAAATATAAATAAATAAATATTTTTGCTGTTGCTACATCAAGCTACATGTATTTACGATTATGGCTAAATATAATTGTAAATGACAAATTCATACCGGTATGACTTTCAGGCATAGCACGAGTTTGAAGAACATAATTCTTAAGTTACCAATTGTCGTCAATGTGTGAAGAGGTTATAGTTATATAAGACTCAGTAGCTCTGGAACTCCAGCCATCAGTGGTGATTGCAACCTTAAGAACAGAAAATTTAAAATGCATAATTATTCATACATTCAAATTTCACATACTAAGCACTGCAAATGAGAAATTTAGCTCTCTCTCTCTCTCTCTTTGTGTGTGTTATTTTACAATAATTCTAATTTGACTGAATGAATTAAATTAAAAACTTTACTCTTTTTCAGAAATCTTATTTGCAACACTGAACATGCTGAAATTAGCAGTTTAGCATATTAAAAAGTATCAATTTAACAGTACTATAATATAATGCAGTTTACCTGTTGAGCACTCTTCAAACTTTTTACTACTTCATTTTTAACATCACTGTACGTCTGTGGTACCCAAACTTCAGAAAATACTTTTCTACTGGGAACCTGATATCAGGGATCAAGACAATTAACCATTTCTTTGAATTCCTTCCCGTCAACTAAACTATATGGTCGCAAGTCCTTTATTAAAAATCTTGCAATTTTGTTCGTTATTTGAGTTGCATGTGCTGATTTGTTTGCATATTTCTGACACAAAAGATACGGCAATGTTGTTTTAGGTTTATCAGACTTCTGGTAGGTTTCGTGTGACTGTTGAAAACCAATAACACTCGCTGATGAAGGTTTCAAATCTGTTAAAATTTGGGGGTGATGACGCCTCGTGTGAGTCATTAAATTAGTTGTTCCCCCTGAACATTTCACAACAGCATCGCATTTATAACATACGGCGACATTTTCTGAAATTTTTTTGGTAATTTTGTCTTCCTTTAGTCCAAAATGCTTCAAGATAGGAGTTTTTCCTTTTGCGTTTTTTATTATGTTGAAATCGCCGCCGTCTGCCATGTTGTTTGTACAGGTTGTTATGGATCGAGTTTCGTATTTGGCTGTTTCGTATCTGTCTGATAGCTTTACATATGACGTAATATTTATATTTGGGTCAGTTGGATATAAATAAATCGAGTTTGTGCGTTAATGCAGGTTATAAAAAGTTAGGTTACTTGACTTAAAAAAAATACTGGTATTACCGGGCCAGATCTGTCATACCGCGATACGTATGTATTATGAAACTGTATTGTGATATACCGGTATACCGATAATACCGCACACCACTACCCCATTCCCAATCGGAAAAAACCTCCATTTTTCCCAATTTGACTAAAAAAATTCCCAATTGGTCTTGGCAAGAAGTATCCGGATCTTTGCCATGTTGAATACTGTCGTTTATCGTAATTGAATGAAAAAGTTTGACAAATAAAGCATTTTATTGACACCGATGTAATGCAAGTTGAACGGTTACTCGGGTTAGGATAAAAGACATTGAGTATTATAATGTTAAAAACAAGGGGCGGCAATTACTCGGGTTAAGATAAAAACGCATGGCTGTCAAACATCGTAGTGAATTTGATTTATATTAAAAAAAATGTCGCACAACAGCAAGTATTACACGAAGCGGTTGAAAAAGGAGGATACGAAGAAGTTGCCGAAAATTACATGATTTTTCAGTAAGGCCAGTACTTCTACAGCCTGCGAACCAGAAAATGAAAGCCCTACTCAAACTGGGGAAGAAATGGAAATGGGTGAATGTAGGTCCGAAACTCCGATACTGGTGACAGAAACTGAGACTGAAACTATCGTAAGTGAAAGCCCTTGTCAAACTCGGGAAAAAGTCGAAGCCGGTGACAGTAAGCCACTATCTAAAGGTTCATCAGAAAAATCTGATTCGACTTCTAGCATGCCTGATCAGCGTAAATTTCGTGCTTCAAATTATGAAAACGTATTTCCATGGCTGTATTGTTCAAATTGTAAGTTTGCCTAGACAATATCATGAGAATATGTTTTGAAGGACCCCAAAGTTTGTCTAAGAGTGACTTGGATGCCTTGTTAATTGATTTCAAAAATAGGAAACAAAGACAGATTGCTTTGTAACAACTGTATTACTATAGAAAGTAAAAAAAAATGACTTAATTCGACAGTCTTTGTCATTTTTCCCAATTTTGTGGTTTTGTCGATACATTTTTCCCAAATAACCCACAGGGGCCTTTTCCCAAAATACCCAGAAAAATCCCTGAAAATTCCAAACACAATCAACATCATACTGAATAATACACATAGTTTAAATTTAAATCATAAAAGTGTCAAATGTTCATCTGATACAAGATATATAGATAGATATGTAGAGATAGATAGAAAGATAGAGCATTTGTATGTTGCATTACTTAACAATCAGAGATATGCGTGAATTGGTCCAGTCCATGAACCAAGTTCAGGTTTTCCAGTCTACCGAGTGATTCCCGGATTGCTTTTCTGAAAAAAACTAACACTTCGCATAGGCGTAGGAGCAGGGGGGGGGGCAGCGGGGGCCGGGCCGCCCCCCCCCCAATGTCAGAGAAGGGGGGCCAGGCCCCTGCAATATATTGTGTGAAATTTTGTATCATAGTTTACGTTTATAGTGCAAGTCCTAAAAAAGAAAAAAACAAGAGCTTTAACAGGAAATGTCCATCTGGTAACGAATCAATTATCAATTTCATCATTATACTTGTAAAAGGGCGTCAAAATTTCCCGGGGTACCCCCATATCCAGTGGCGGATTCAGCGTACCCCCCCCCCCTTTATGTCGCTAATAACACATATTGTTCAGCTCAGATTGCACCAGAATGCAGGATTTTTGCGCCACTTTTTAAAATTTTTTAAAAAGAATGTTCGAGCTTTCGGCTCTCACATTATACGCCCCCCCCTTTTTGAAATTCTGGATCAGTCAATGATATTCATCCCCAATAAGTGGGGGAATTATTGAACTTGTGTCATACGGTTATTTTATATAATCTTGCCTTGATATCACAGTATTTTAACATATCAAAATGATGCACAATACAATGATCAAATGCGTCTAGACAGGACTTAGTTTGGAAAATTTTCCGGGGAAGGCCCCCACCTATGCGAGGGGTTTAGCACCCCTCTCATACTCTCCCCGCCTCGTGCCTTAGGCACGAGGTCGTACCTGCGGCACGACATAGACATACCTTCGGTTTGCCCCCCCCAATATTAAAAACCCTCCTACGCCTATGCTTCGATGAAATAAATCTCAATGGGGTAATGTATAAAGATAAGCCGTAAAAAATCACTTTATTGCACTTACAGAACTCTTGGCATTGTTAGGAAATGTTTCATTCATAACAATATTTTCATTGTAGGAAAAGGTTACATCGATCGACACAGGAAGGGTGTCATCATCAGATTGTTGATCAGTTCTACGATCTTCATTCGGTTTTGACAACGAAGGGAGATTTTCTTCGGAGGAGGATGCCGATATCAGTTCCACTAAGTGTTGATTTATATCAAAATCCCTGAAAATGTACAAAATCTTATGTAATGCCGTAGTGCATCAGTTAATGAAATTAAATAATAAAATAAAACAAAACAACTTTCAACTTTCCATACCTGCTATTGTTACCAAAAACGGAAGAAGACAAAAACAATATATTATACAAAACGGTATCCAACCCAACAACAAACCCGGATTTACCCTAAACACCAAAACATGGAGACCATGCCAAACTAATACAAACATCCCCCGCCACAAACAAAAAAAAACCTTTTATTTTCAGATGGTCTCTATGTTTAGTTTTCCTTGTTACTGCCAGTCTTATCGCACATGAGCAAAACGGTCGAGTCTTTTTCCAAAACAAGTGAGGTACTGGTTATGGCATTCTTCGTGTGAAAAAGTAATTCATCAGAAATGCACACCAGGATACACTGCTGGATTAATGCTTTCATGTTGAATATACAGTAAGACGTCTAGGTACACATCCTATATGTAATGTCAAGCATATACATGTATTTCACTACGTGTTAAACAAGGCAAGTTCTACCTGAACTTGAAAATAAACGAACACATGTGAGTTACAACCTTATCACACAACAGAAATGCAGTCATTTCTGTAGTTTGTGAAAGTAGTAGAACCTTGAACAGTCAAACAAAATGCAAATGAAGTCATTTATATACGCGAATTACAAATCTAGAATTAAAATGTCACAGTTCCCACTGCTTAAGACTTCAAAGAAATATACAAACGACAAAAACATTATCATTTATGATCCTAGCCTAGATCAAACAAACAATCATACAAGTGTGTGTGTGTGTGTGTGTGTGTGTGAAAAGAGAGAGAGAGAGAGAGAGAGATGTAATCAATGTTCATAATAAATCAATAATAAAATGCGATTTAGACCAAAACGTAAAACAATAAAACACAACTTAGTCTATGCAAGGCGGGGGCTTTTGTTGAATAAGTGTGCGAGCATATTGGTTTAATTGTTCAAAAGGAATCCACATTGCGTTTTGAGCTGGTTCGCCTTTAAATTGGATCTTGTATTCAGGTTTCCCCTCCTTGTTCGTGTTGCTAATATACGCTTTATTTTGTAGTATATGTCACTCTCTGTGGTTTCCAATCTTGTTCGGACGAGGAATCTGTATCAAAAGATGATCCTTGAAAACGAATGGGACGTTTACGCAGTCTTGCAGAACGCCGTGGAGGTGGAGAAACTGGTGGCGCCGATGAAATCGTGCCGGCAGTCACTTCTGGTACCTTTTGAAGGTGGTCCTCTTGATCTTGTACAAGTTGGTTTTCGGTAGTTTTGAGTTCTGGAAGAAAGTAATTATGGGGGTCTGGAGTTCGAACATAAGCCACCTTTAATCTGTCTAAATGAACCTCATTTTCATGACTTTGTTCGTATTAAGATCTCTTAATTGTACTAAATGCGGCGATACTATAGTATGAACAGCAAAAGGACCCGAGTATTTAGGCTGAAATTTCCGGTCTTGACCTATTGGGTCAACAAGCATGTACACATAGTCTCCTACACTCAACTGTAACGAATGTAGTTTCTGATTGTACCGTTCGGACATAAGCTGTCCAGATTTCAACGCGTTTGACTTTACGGACTCTCGAATCACGTCCAACTTTTTAGCTTGTGTCTTGATATAATCGTGAAACTCAACTGGCACATTTGCAAAATCCATTTGGAGGCTACAAAGAGGAAACCTCGGACGTAAACCATATACAACTTCAAATGGAGAGTACTTGGTCGACGCGTTAACTGTTGAATTCATGGAAAACGTAACAGCAGGTAAAATGTCATCCCACTGATGATTCTTTTGAATGAAAGGTGTAAGTCTCTCTGCTAGTGTGCGATGTGTCCTCTCACAAGCGCCCAAGCAGTGATGAATCATGCTTGGAGTAAAATTCTGCTGAATGCCTAAAAGATTGCTGACATGTTTAGTACAGGCTGAAATAAATTCGCTCCCTCTGTCTGAAATAATGGTACTGCAAACACCAAACTGACAAAACATATCAAAGAGAGCACAAGACACTGTCATGGAATCACAATTTGGTATAGGTACATTGAAAACCAGTTTACTAAACATATCAATAGCAGTAAATATATATGTGTTTCCTCTATTGGTAATAGGAAGTGGACCAAATAGATCAATCTGCCACACTTGAAATGGTTCAGTTGGTGTTTTATACGCGATAATTCCAGATTTTGTGTGTGCCTTTGTCATTTTCCGCGTTTGACAGTCATGACAGGATTGTACATACTCAGTACTGTAGAAGGTAATTTGTCAAAGTAAAAATATTCACTAATTAAATCAATTGTGGCCTGAATACCACCATGTCCTCCCATTGGAGAGTCATGACACAGTTCTAAAATAGATCGAATTAACGATTTTGGTAACACCAATTGATAATTTGGCTTGTGAGATCGTGAACGTTCAGATTTCGACCTTCGTAAATGATACAAAAAGTCACCAGAAATCATATAGTCTGAGGATTTCAAAATGAGTTTCCGGGCTTCACGTTGTAATTTTGGCAAAGTACCGGTTTTCAAATATTCTATGATAGGTCTCAATACTGCGTCCTTCTGTTGTAGGTCCTGTATGTTAGACGAACTAAAATCATGTTGCTTTAGAAGGTCAATACCTTCCATTGCTACTTGTACTTTCTCTCTTGATTCCGTTTCTTTTGTGGCACCATGTGAGTTGTCGCCTTATCAACAACGTTCACTTGTCTCGAGTCAATTTCCAATTGAAACAAGTCATTTAGTGAAGACTTGGAATTGCTATCAATTCCATCAGACAAAATTAAAGGCTGTGTAACTAACGGGTCGAACTCACTCAATACATCGTCTAAAACCGATTTGTTTGTTATCATCTCTGACAGGCCAGCTAAATCTTTATTGTTATCCTGAACACAAATATTTTTCGAAGGCACGATGATTTCCGATATATGAGCACTCTGTTCAGTGATATTGTATGAAAGGGGGCATCAGAAACGCCGTCAATTTCCAATAATTCAACTGGGATATCAGAACTCTGAGCAGAAACAAAAGTATCGGAAATGCTGTCATTTCCCAATTGCTGTGAACTGATTACAGATGAAACAATGATTTCAGGGATTATGGTAATAGTTTCATCATCTTCTGTATCGGCCATATATCCATCAGAATCTTGCTCGCAGTCAACTACACTAACGAAAACGCCTTTATTCTGAAACGAAATGATCCATTGCCCTTTCCTGTATTTTCAACGATTTGTATTTGTCCAGTTTGTTCTGCAACATAGGGGAAAAAAGGATCCGATTCATCGGGACTTGTAATCCCGTCTGTCGCGTCTGAATTCATACAGCGGGAAAGTGCATCCGGAACACACATCTGAGCCGCCGGCTTATATACTATATCGAAATTGTACTGTTGTAGAATAGCGAGCCAACGTTCGTAAATAGCTCCCTTCAACTGTTTCTGAAGTAATGGTCGCAAAGCTTGGTGGTCGCATTCAACCACGAAATGATTTCCACGTAAATAACTAGCACAATCTGTGATACTGGTGACAACACCAAGAAGCTCCAACTTAGTTGGACCATATGAACTTTGCCAGTGGTTAAGAGTTTTCGATCCAAAACGAATAACGCGATCTATGGAACTGCCATTTTCATCCTGATGCTTTGATACAACATGTAGCCAATGCCTTTCGATGATGTGTCAACGGCTAAGTAAAACGGAATATTGAAACGAGGAAATGCTAATACGTCAGAGTTAAATAAACGGGTTTTCATTTCGCTTAATGCTTTTTCCTGTTCGTCTGTCCATTTGAAAGCGACTCCCTTTTTCAAAAGTCTAGTCAACGGTTGAGAAGTAAGACTATACTGTGGAATGTATTTGCGGAACCAGTTGAAGAAACCCAAAAGGCGACGAAGTTTTTTCACATTTTTGGGTGACTGATACTGTTGTACTGCTGTGACACGGTCTGGCGGTGGTCTAATGCCATCTTTTGATATGTGATGACCAAGAAATATGCATGCACTTTTTGCAAAAACACACTTTTTAGGATTCAATTTGAGCCCTGCATCTCGAAAGCGCTTGAATACTTCGGATAAATCCTCGAGATGTTGTTGGAAAGTCTCTGAACAGACAAGGACATCATCTAAATAACATAAGCAAGATTTAAATGTTAATCCATGTAATATTTTATCCATCAGTAACTGAAAGGAATTTGGCGATGTGCTTAATCCCATCGGTAAACGCTCGAACTTGTAAGTGCCGAAACAAGTGTTGAATGCGGTATATTTTGAACAAGTTTTGTCAATTTTCATTTGGAAGAACCCAGAACTTAGATCTATGGAAGAAAAGAAGTTCGGAACGCGGTCTGAAAATGATTCCGTCAATTCCTGCAAGCCTGGAATAGCATAACTGAAGGTTTGTGTCTGAGAATTCAAATACCGGAAGTCACAGCAAAACCGAAAGTGAGAAAGACTAGCTTCTTTATCATATGTAGAAGAACGTTTCGGTTCCCTTGTACGTTTAGAAACCAACACTATTGGGCTTGTTATAGGGATATCTTCACACGGATCAACTGGACAGATGATTCCTTGCCTTAACAACTCATCCAGATGATGTCGCAATACCGTTCTCTTGTCTGGCGGAAGTCGATAAGGCCGCTGATGTTTAGGTTTGGCATCTGGTTTCAGAATTATTTTATGCTGAACTAAATCAGTACATCCAAGATCAGGGTTATCACTGGTAACAAAAATATCTTTGTTATTGCATAAGAATTGCTTTAAACCTAACATATCTGAAGTTGGTAGGTCCTGATCAAAAGTAAAATTGTCGAGAAATCCGTTTGCTTCCACGGAAATACTGTCCACTTTTTCCAAATTGACATGCTGTACTTTATGTTCAAACAAACTAGAATCTAGTGACTGAATAATATGATCAGATGTAATAGATTCAAACTGTGCAATAGGCTTTCCCTTATTGATTGTAATAGGATTGTTTGTAGGATTTAAAATTCTGACCGGAACTGTCCTGTTTTTAGATATTGTTGCCAGTGATTTTGAAACTAATAATCCTCTCGATAAGGTATACTTCGAATTGTAACATAATCCCTGTTGGCCATACAACAAGGGTAGTAATTGTCCCCATACTACTACTTCAGAATTTGGTTCAACTGTTGTTCGTTTTGAACATATTTTGTTATTTTCGGTACCGCTACGGATTGACTGAAATCTAAAACCATGTTGTTTTCACGTAAATATATTATACCTAGAATTATGGGATGGGATGAATGCTGCAACACATATGAATAAACTTGCTGGTCAGTTCCGGATATATTCATTGTAATCACTGCCGTTCCTAATACACCAATTGTTTGACCATTTGCCAAAACTAATTTATCTTGTACATCGGTAATAATGGGACCCTTCAGATGTCTTGGAATTGAACTATAAAGATCGGAAGAAATAATGTTTATTGCACTTCCGGTATCAATTAAAGCTGAAACTTGTAACGCCCTAAATCGAACTGGCAAATATAAAAACTGCGAATTTTGACTATAGTCAAAATTTTGAGTCTGTTCTTCTGAACGATATGATGAATTATCCGAACTGTCTGATGAATTTTGAATACTGCGCATTGGAGACGGACTGCGAAATCGAGAGGCACTTACTTCTGGTTTCCTGAGGGAACGTGCCGAATGTCCCCCAGGCGCTTCATGTTTCCCTGGTATTGAAAACATTCAGTAGCAGTGTGACCAATTTTATTACATATCTGACACGATTTTAATTCAGTTTGTAAACTTTCAAAAGCGTTGTAACGTAAACATTGGACTGCCGAGTGTCCTGTTTGTTCGCAAAGCTGACATCTTATTTGTGGATTAATATTCCTTTACCATTCCAGTTACAAAATCGACGTATGTGATCTTGGCTATCACATTTATGACAAGATCGAGACGATCGCGCGTTTTCGTGTTGCCGTGTCTGTTTATTTATCGATAATTTGCTTACAATGGAAGTCAAATTATTAATTTGTGATTTTAATTCCGAAATATCGTCACTGTTTGGCGATTTGATAGCAGCAACAACTGGATCATGTTTTCGATACTGATAGGCCTCACCAGCCTTTGCTAAAGACAAAGCCTCTGCTGAAGTTGTAGGTTGACTTGTGCGAACATAAAATGCCAATTTCTCTGGTAGCCCATTAATAAACTTCAACATTATCTCATGTTCTGGTTTCGCTAGAAGCTGTCCCTTTTCCAGTAACTGGCAGTAAAAGTCTTCAATTTGTTGAGTAGAACCTAAAACCATGTTCTGAAATGCCTCATTTTCTACAACAACCGATGGATGTTGCCAACCAATTCGAACATACTTATCCACAAAAAGTTCCTTTACGGCGGACCATGTGAGATCTGGACTCAATCCAATATACCAGGTGAGCGCAGGTCCTTGTAAATGTAGATGAAAGGCCGCTAGCTTTCGTTGGTCACCCTCGTCATCTAATTCGTGCAACATTGAAAAAGACTCAAACTCCCTCAAAAATTTTGCACCATTGTCACGCGGATACCCTGAAAATTTTCTGCAAGAACCTAATTTATCCATGTTTAGTTTTGTCTGCTTTGAACGCTTGGGACTTTTTAAACGATCAGAAACTTTATGAGAATTAGAATCTGAAAAGACAAAAGCACTATTGCTTTCATCTATGACGTCGTCGTCACTGTTTTCGTGCACGGTAGGAAACAAATAGCGTGGATTGATGGCTGGGATATTATTCTGCCCCGGAGTTAAAGGAGTGTTAATTGGTCCTGGGCTGAAATATGTATCGAGGAAAGGGTCTGGTTGTATATCTGACTCAATGACTGAAGTGATAATCTGACTTGGTGTATTTTTATCATCCGACTTCTCGAATTCAAAGTTATTTTCAATATTGCGTGTTGGGCTAATGGTCAAATACTCAGGATTTGTAAAATCGTGTTCAATATGTTCCGAATTCATTGAATAACTATATCAAATATTTACGAAATAAACAGAAAATAAGTATAACATCTAATTTGCCCTGTTCCAATCATAACAATCCTGCTGGATCAGTCTAGTAATCCTGATGAGCCATAGTTTGGCAAGTAATTTATCTGGGTGGAGGCCATCGGTATACAGATTAAAATTTGTGGAGTAGACAGTTGTTGAACGTCCGTTTTGTCTACGACATTTTGATTTCTGTAAATCCTGTGAAAACTTAGGGGAATATGCGTGTAAAATTCTATTAGTGTCATCAATGTACTGATTAACGATTGAAATCTGATTTTTTAAGATGGTGTCCTGATTTTTAAGTCAGAAATGTCACCAGTAAACCCGTGTGCAAGGTTGTACGTCGAGATTGAATACACCGGCAAGTGAAGGAACAAGTTTTACTTGATCAAATTGTGAGACAAAGTGATAGATGGACCTTAACACCGTTATTAAATTATTAACAGCACTATTATCTGTGGCTTTGAGATATAAAACTGTCACGTTTTGATGACAAGTCACAAGTACCGACCCACACATATAATGTTATTTGTCCGCATGAAAATGATTTTAATTTATCAGACAAGTTCTGCTGTAAAAACAACAAGCGATTTTCTGCTGTGGCACCCGCTTCACACCAGAATTTTATAAATGTTTCGGGGTTGATTCTTACTTGGTTTTTTAAGTTAAACCTTTGCTGTCCGACAACAGAACGGGCGTCCGATGCGGCTCAACAAGTGGTGGCAACTGTAAATTGTCAATTTGTTTCTGTAATCTGTTATGATACATGAGAAGTTACAATCAGTATCAGAGCATAAACATATGATATAAACAAAACTCGGAACAAGGCGTGAAAGGCAATCCTTTCTGCCTGTTATGTGACGTCATGTCGCCACATGGTCTGTCTGTGAAAGATTACACGTAGACAAGATATAAACCACAAAATTTGGTTATAAAGCCGGGGAATCAGCAAAATAAAAGGATTGGAATTCTCCACCATGTAATGCCGTAGTGCATCAGTTAATGAAATTAAATAATAAATAATAAAATAAAACAAAACAACTTTCAACTTTCCATACCTGCTATTGTTACCAAAAACGGAAGAAGACAAAAACAATATATTATACAAAACGGTATCCAACCCAACAACAAACCCGGATTTACCCTAAACACCAAAACATGGAGACCATGCCAAACTAATACATAACACTTATAATATGCAAATCACAAAGAACGGTGTTTAAAAAAGGTCTAAAGTTTCAATGTTTTGTTTGAAGTCAAATGAAATAGTATGCAAGAAATGAAACATACTATTATTTTCCGATGCTGACGACAGCATGATTACTTAGTGTGAAAAAGTAATTCAAGCGGGGATCTGTTCATATTACAAATATAACCTTTTCAGACGAAGTGTAATTTCTTTATATTTTTATACAGGAATCATTATTTATTAATACAATTGAATATAAACCAGATATTTGGAGTTGCAAGCGTCACCCCAGCCCCTACATTATAGTGGAAAGACATTCGCCTATTCATGTACACTCCAAATATACTAGTATTTGGTTTGTATGTGCCATTGTCATTGGAATGGGTGCTTTTTACGGGAAAAGAAACGCTTACCCATCCTCTCACTTAACTGAGCTTAAGAGCGGCTCTATGCGCGATAACATACTTATCCACAATCTTGCTGAGGAGGAAAATGAGGACCTTAAAACTAAAGTTAACCGTTTGTTCAGAGAACACCTCGGTGTTGATGTTCAATTTGTCAGAATACACAGAATTTCTCCTAAAATGAACCCTAAAGGAACAAAAAGATACGATATTACGAGCACAACGTCGGAAACTTGACAACAACGAAAAGCTACCATTGTACGTAACACCCCAGACCCCACCACAAATTAACGAAAACAGGAAAAAATTCACGAACTAAATTAACAATATAGAGAAAATGGCACAAACTTGAAAAATTGAAAAACGCTTAAAAATTAAACCATTATCCCATGTGTAGCCTCAGGAAATTTGCCTATATAGACCTGTGTTAATATTCATATATACCATTCGTTCCTCAGACGACTGGGAGAAGATTGACGTCTCCTATTCACACCTTGACCTGAGAAGTCCGTGCAGTTTTGTCCACGTGTTTTTTTTTTCTAATCGTGAGTACTAGTAGTCTTGTGATTTGTATTTTATGTTTTTTAATTTCTCTTTTCAACTTGCGAGTTTCCTTAGTAATTTTGATATTTTTCCGACGTGTCAGACGTGGAATTTTATTTTCATTCCGTCCGCGGGTTGAATTTTTTGGGCTTGTGAGCCTCATATACTGGTTAGTTATATTTTATATTTGGGTTTACGAACCATTGTAGATTTTGTTTCATAAGCTTGCGAGCATGTTTTTCAGTTATACTTTTTGGGCTTGCGAGCCCATAACATTGTAGTTTTAGGCTTGCGAGCCGAGTTATTTATTTGGAAATTTTGGGCTTGCGAACCTTTTTTTTTGCACTGGTTATACATTTTGGTTTGCAAACAATAGTAGATTTTGTTTAATAAGCTTGCGAGTTTTTCAATTATATTTTTTATTGGCCTTGCGAGCCCATAACAGTTTAGTTTTAGGTATGCGAGCCGTGTTATTTCCTTTGTATTTTGGGTTTGCGAGTCTCTTTTAATGGTATGTAGCGGTCTGGGTAGCTGAGTTAGTAGAGCACTCGCCTATGGTACAGGATGTCCCGGGTTCGACCCCCCGTCCGACCCTGCATTTTTTCTCCCTCCTGTTACAGGTTGGTGGCCAGTGTGGCTCTCGGATGTGGTGGACTGTATATTTGCGGCTATATAAAATCCATTTTGGGGTGAGATTTTCCCATAGGATCATGGGAAACTCAAGAATAACAGGGGAGGAATGTAGCGGTCTGGGTTGCTCAGTGGTAGAACACTCGCCTATAGTGCAGGAGGTCCGGGGTTGGATCCCCGGTCCGACCCTGCATTTTTTCTCCCTCCTGTTACAGGTATTATATTTTGATTCATAACCTTGCAAACATGTTTTGGTTTGTAATCTTTGGGATTGCGAGCCCATAATTATGTTGAGTTTTAGGCGCGCGAGTAGTTATTTTGTATTTTTAGGTTTGCGAACCTATGGGTATATTTCATGGTTTTAGGCTTTCGAGCTTTTTTCAGGTTTTCGAGATTGCGAGTTCATGTTTATTTGGTTTGCAAACCATTATATATTTTATGTATTTTTAGAGCTTGTGAGGTGTTATTAAGGCTTGCGAGTCAAAGTGGTTTTCAGTGTTTGGTAGGAGTGTTTAGAGTAAATGCAGTTTTAGTTTTAGTTTAGTTTTTCACTTATAGAATAGTGTATTTGTTACGTTTTATTATTCTTTGTTGAAACAAGGTTATAAGGACTGTCATGCGTGCAAGGGTGACACAGAATTTATTCAAGTGTGAATGAAGTTTTCTTATGACTTTATGACAAACGTGATGACTTCAATTTTTCTATTGTCAACTTTCCTTTTTTATGCAGCAATATACCTGCTTTTCCTGCTTATGGTGTATTTGTTTCCCAATTAATACGCTATGGTAGAGCTTGTTCCCACTACGGGGACTTTGTACAACGAAGTAGGCTGCTTGCAAATAAATTGTTGACTCAGGGATATTGCAAGCCTAGGCTTTTCAAGGCCCTCAAAAAGTTTTATGGCCGTCATCACAGTATCGTTGATAAGTTTGATGTCTCTGTGTCCAGGATTGCCTTTGATATATTTGACGTCTCATAGTTCCATGTTCCTTTCACACAATTTTGATTACACACGTGACGGGTGTAGCTAGCTAAACAGGAGGTGCTTACCCTTCCGGAGCACCCGGCCTCACTTCCCTGGTGGAAGTTCACGTGTCTATCCTATTTTGTCAGTTCCAAAGTTTTTACTTTGCTTCTGGATTGTGATTCGGAAATGGATAAGTATGTTTGTTTTTGATTAGGAGTGTTGTAATTTCATTCTAGTCTGCGTATTACGGATGTTCTGTCCCGTTTTCCAATTTGGACTTAAGTATATCAACACGCACAAATGTCCAATATTTTCGATCTAATTTTATCAGTTTACTAACCCTTAATTGATGTAAAGTTATTCGGTTGTGATTACTTACATTGTATAAGGTTTTACATAGTATTTTCTATTCTCTCTGTTTTTTTCTTCAAGAGATAGAACACGTCATTTTTATTTTCATATGTGTGAAATATTATCAATTCGTAATAAATTTCACCCAATTCCAGACTACAATTTTTGAATGTATTAATTTTAATGATAAAATTCATAAAATACATCATGATACAACGGTAAAAAAGAAAAAAAAACCTGGCTCAATAGTTTTGTTTCATGGTTTACAGCCAGACTAGTGTTGTGGTTTTTTCGTTATACACCTGCTGATACTGTCGTTGTTTTATATTTTGTTACTAGATTTTGTTTCATAGACTTGTTGTTTCGATAAGTACTAGTGTTGGTTTTGTTTTGTTTGTTTTTAATAAATTTCTGATTTGTGATTTCAGATGTCACATATCATCTTAAAACCAAGACATTCGTTGCTTGGAAAAAATTTGATGTTTTTGGCTTTTAAAATGAAAGCGGGTATGGAGCCACCTGCAAATTTTGCACGCCTGAAGAAGGACCTTTCATAAGAGGTCTATTCCCGGGAGGAGTAAGAGGTTGAATTCTCAAACCTTACGGGGAATCTGCAAAAGATGTTTTGTTACTCGCAGGTGAGTAAACGCTAGCTTTAATTTTCTTTTGCCGGGATTTTAAATTGCATACGGTATGTGGGCTAACATTTCATTTTGTATTACTCTTGGTTGTGAAATACAATGTAGTTTTTCTATGCCGTGTCCGTTAAGGGGGGGGGGTGAAAGGTCGTTGGTGTTTGGGATTTTACGTTGGTGTTTGGGATTTTAACGCGTTTTAGATGTTGTACAAGAATTTTACATTGCCAGATTAGTTTTTGATTGGAATTTTATGCCTGAATACTTTGCTAAATGTTTTATTTAAAATTATTTTTGGGCGTTTTGCTTATACATTTACGATTGACTGATTTTCTGAGTACAAAGAGGCTGATTTGACTCGGATTTGAATTTTAAGCTAGAGAAAGAATTGCCCTGACTGTGTGAAGTAAGAGGGAAACTTTTACTGCATAGATGCTTATTTTAATGGCCAATAGCGAAAATAAAGAAGGCATTTTTATGAAATTGTAGAATTTCGTTTCTCCAGGGTTAATAATAATAAATGTAACAATAATAAAATATTATTTATTCTAGAGCACTGATTCACACCAGTTAAGTTTTTGTAAGCAACAGTAACGGATTTTAGACCATGTATAGATAGATCTTAAGTGAACTTTTGATATCTAGGAATCGTTATAAACTGTTTGCAGTAAGCTCGGTAATAACAACGCTATTTCCGGTGTCATTTATAACTCTTTTTTAATATGTAACTAGGCATTTCAAACAATAACTGGTATTGTGTATGCGTGTTTTTCGACCATGTTGACCTGTAATACATTTGACCGTTTAGGAGAATATTACTATCCGGTTTTCTGATTCTGTTCTATAAGTTCCATTGAATTTTTAAATCTAGGTGGATAATTTGTAGTGTGAATTATTATGCCTATTTTAAAGGTACGTTTACACAGAGGTACGTTTACACAGAGTAATGTGCACATTTTAAAGTTATGATATTGGTTTATGCGTGAATTATTTAATTATGCTGGGAAAGGTGTTACAATTGATACTTTGAGAGAGTTAGTCCATCTTGCTATTCTACTGGCTAA
The DNA here is from genome assembly GCA_021292105.1 of Anadara kagoshimensis. Classification (NCBI taxonomy): domain Eukaryota; kingdom Metazoa; phylum Mollusca; class Bivalvia; order Arcoida; family Arcidae; genus Anadara; species Anadara kagoshimensis. The sequence goes on along the minus strand of CM037859.1, from coordinate 69,720,366 downwards.
TGACATTGGTGGTCCAGAAAACAGACACTTGTGGCTCCTGTTACTTCTACACCAGCGAGTTCTAATGCATTGGCGGTTCCTAGCCAGGCTAGATCGGCACCTGGTGTAAATGAAACCACTGCAGCCCAGTCGCTTACCCCTGACACAGGTAATAGTTAGTCTTTTGCATGTGACTCAAAGAATGTTAATTTTTCGTTTGATGTGCAGAAGTTTGCTTTGAAAAGGTTTTTGTTTGATATAATACAATAACTTCAAGTGATTTTATCTCATATTCGTTTTATTTTGTATTTTGAACTGTTGCTGCTGATCGTCGTAGGTGAACATGTGTTATGGCTAACCGTTTTAGTTATATTTTAATTATCAGGGGAAACGCCAACCCGGCCTACTCATTGATTCATTAAACAAGTTTGCACGCGCAGAAGGGGTGAAAAAATGGCCAAAAACGGCATACACTCGAGGCGTGGAAATAATGAAATATTTGTCTTACCGACTGTTATTACTGAAACACATGGCATTTTATTAAAATTTCTGAATAATTGTTATTGATTAAGGGGAGATTTGCTCAAATTTGGTGGCAATTGTACCATTTAAATACCGATTGAATGCGAGACACTTGCCTAAAATCGAAAATATTTTTTTTTGAAAAATGTGATCTCTTTCAATCATTTGCTCATGCACCAAAGATGTTTTATTATGAATGGAAATAACTTTTTCCCGTGTTTATTTTACTGTTAAATTTTCTGGTACAAAAAACGTACAAGTTTTAAAGTCGAAAAAATCGATGAAAATGTCGGATATGTGATCATGGGTCGGTCCCTTTTCCGGCTCATTTGACCCATAAATAATGCAACGGCAGCTTCCGTATGGTACACCATGTGTAAATTTGATAATACAGAGACGCTGTTTGGATTTATTTGCTGAAATAAAGTAAGTTTTACCATTTAAATAGTGATTTTCTTCACACTTCAAGCCGATTTTGCCGGAATTTTGGGTCTACTTTCAGGCAGCCATCTTAGAAAAGTGCCGTCACCGCCTCAAAGTTATTTTTTGCATTCCGAACGATCCTTTTGTATTGTGTACATGGCAGTCATGGTTTTACACCATATAACATGCAGGATTGATTTGTGGTACCACTGAATATATGAACTTTGCATGGATATCAATACACTAGCCTGCATGTACTCGGGACACATTGGCCTGTAGGCTTTGTAGGCCTTCAAATTATTTGGCTGCTAAATAACAATCAACTGTCTTATTTTATTTTATATTAAATACATGAGGGATGGGTTTACTCAAATATTTACCATTAACATTTGACCAGGAGTGTGGATTTCTACATGAAATATTCCTTAGATGAGGTACATGTTTCAACTTAAATTTAGCTCAATTCATAAATATGTTTATTTTGAATTTCATCACAAGATCAATGGAAGGAACATGAACTATTATCCAGGGTACTCCTGGTCGTCACAGGGAAAATATGCTCATGAATATTGTGATGACGGCCATAGCACGTGTTAAGGACCTGATAATCCTAGGCGTGCAATATGAGAGGGCCAACAATGTTTTGTAAGCACCCTGCTTTGTTGTTTTAAGTTCCAATAGTGGAACGTTATTAGTAATTACATATTTTTTAACTACAGTATAACCTGTGTTTAAAGACCACGCAAGGGAATGAGCAAAAGTGGACTTAATAGACAGGTGGACTTTATATAGAGGTTCACCTCTTTTGAACAAGTAACATGTATTGTTGATACCGGTATACTAATGGTTGAAACATATGTAGGACTTTCTTGTTAAATTGGTAAAAATATTTTATTATTATTTAATTTTTTAAAACTCGGAATTATTAAAAAAAATATTTTAAGTTAAGCTTGATGGACTGTACGTGGTAACAGTTTATCTATCAGTATATGCCTGGCTAATTTTTAAAGAAGCAGAGTGTCACTAATTAAGACCATCGGTGTAGGAACCTGTAAATAACAAAAGACTATTTATACCTTATCATAGGCAACTATCATGTACATTGTCGTACTTCACCTGTGTAACGATCAACAGTTCAGTGTCTTACGATCGGTACATAGAAATATAGAACAGGGGCCGGTTTTTTCGAAGCTATCCTAAGACTAAAATTTGTCCTAACCTGGTCCTAAGACAATTTTTTTGTCCTAAGTCAGTTTGTCGAAGGTGTCGCAATTTGAGACAAGTCCTAAATATGATCCTAAACTTAGGACAGGTATATAGGTGTCCCAAGACCATCTCAGGGCAATCCTAGTTTTAGGATATCCTAAATAAATCATGATGGCAGCTGTTTATTTACATGTGAGACAACGAAGAAATCAGAATATACGTAGAAATAGAGTATTTAGAGACAGTGACAATCCATTAGATTATTTAGACGATGAAAATATCATACGTAAATAGACTATCACGTCCTTTAATATTAATGTTGTGTGGATTGTTTGAGAACGCCCTACAGAGACAAACTATGAGATCCAACGCCCTTCCGGTGTTCCTTCAGATAATGGTAGCATTGAAGTTTTATGCAACCGGGAGTTTTCAGATGGGTAATGCTGATATCCATCGTATTTGCAAATCAAGTGTATCATTGATAATACGTGATGTTACAGCTTGTCTTAAGGAAATATGCCATCAGTACATTAGAATGCCAACAGATCGTTTGGAACTGAGCACCATTATGCAAGGTTTCCACAATGTTGCAAACTTTCCTAATGTTGTTGGAGCAATAGATGGGACACATATTCGAATTAGGGCCCCTCGATTGACGAACATTTGTACGTTAATAGGAAAAGTTACCATTCGATAAATGTACAGGCAGTGTGTGATGCCAATATGTTTTTTTAAACATTGTTGCAAGATGGCCAGGAGGCACCCACGATGCTTTTATTTGGTCTAACTCAAATATGAATACCTTATTCGAGATCGGCACTATACCAAATGGATGGCTGCTTGGAGACAGTGGATATCCTCTCAGACCATGGCTTATGACGCCTGTTCTAAACCCCAACTACTAGAAAACAGGAACGATACAATTCCTCACACATGCGAACTAGGAGCATTGTGGAAAGAAGTTTTGGTATTTTCAAATCTCGTTTTCGATGCATTGACAATAGTGGAGGAACTCTCTTATACTACCCACAAAAGGCGATATAGTTGTCGCCGTGGCCGTTTTACACAATATGTGCGTGTCGAACAATGTGCCTATTGAACCAAGGGAAGAAAACCACCGCAATAATGGACATATAGACAGACAGCGGTATGCTGGCAACCATAATGATGGATCAGCAGTTCGAGAAAGATTTTGATCAAAATGTTATGACTGACATCTTTTTATTAAGGATTAAATACATGTATGTCAAAAATCGTTTTACGTTATTTATTAGAGTTGTGTCTTGTTGAGCATTTGATAATCAGTTTGTCATTACAGAATCGAGTACAAGTGGTTTTCTCAGGTGTAAGCCCCTGTAACAGCGAAATCTTGACCGGTCATTAATTATATATTTTGACTTTTATTTCATTTTTGCGTATTGCTGACCCACGTTTCACAATCGTTCACAAAATAAGCTTCTCATTTAATAAGAATGCATAATAGGTATGACGACGTAATTGCGCGCAGTTTAGTTAAAACCGATTTCCTAGGTTTAAAAAGTTAATTCGTGAACGATTGTGAGACTAGGGTCTCCAATAGCATTCAAATGTGAAAGAGCCAGTAGATGTAACCAAACTACACCGAAAAACTAAGTCAAGCTAATTATTTTATGTTTAATTTATTCGCTAGTATTTCGAGTGATTTCTTGGTTTTCTACACTAAAATGTGAAAACTGGACCCCTAATTGTGCCATATACAGCTGATGTTTCTGTTGGTCTATGGATAAACGTTTATCTCTGCTTTTCAATCTCAAGTCTCTCTTTTTTCAGGGTTAACAGTTGCTTTTCCACTTTCAGTCTTTCACGTTCGATCTCAATAAGAACATTGTATCATCAACCTTTTTCTTGGATTTTACAACGGAGTCAGAATCATTTAGGGAATCACAAAGTACATAAATCACAATAATAAGACATATATTTACTCTCTCTCTCTCTCTCTCTCTCTCTCTCTCTCTCTCTCTCTCAATTTAAGGCCCCCTTAGGGTTAATCTGAACCTGAAAGAAAATACACAAATAAAAGTGTTGAGATTTAATTTTATAAAGCTCACGTTTTTAAAAATAATTAAAATTAAACATTTTCAATATGATTAAAAAGTCATGGTAGATTTCCTGAAAATGGTATTGTGCGTTTAAGCTTCTTATATTGTCCCTGTATAGGAATGTATCGTACGAAATATGTATGGTTGTTTATCGAATCACTCTCTAATGCACGGGGTTTATTACATGGCACGTTTCAAAACTTCAACGCACCCCATAATCGAGTTAATTATCTTTAGATATATAATAATTTTGTATATTTTTAGAATTATAATTATAATTAATTATATTTATAATTATATATAATTATTATAAATGTAATTATAATTTTACCTCCTGATAAACAAAATGAAACAGAAGCATCTTCTGCACTGGAAGTGGTTGTTTCCGAACATGTTTATATATAATTATTATAAATGTAATTATAATTTTACCTCCTGATAAACAAAATGAAACAGAAGCATCTTCTGCACTGGAAGTGGTTGTTTCCGAACATGTTTCTGTTCCTCCCGTTATTCCTGAAATTGGTGTCTCTCCCAGTATCCCTACCATCTTATCCTGGAGGGGGGTTAAATCTTGCGGTGGTGGTCCTCCGCCCGTTTTTAACGCTTCTCTTCTATTCAATGATGCCTGGTTTTTTTTCATTGCTGGCATAAGTGGTCCATTTCTTCTTTAATTCTTCCACTGTCCTTTGGTGTGATGACGTATTGGTGGAATTCACTTTTTCACATATACTCTCCCAAATTTTTCTTTTTGAATTGTTTGTTATACTGTTCGAAACTTTGGAAAAAAGCACACTCTTATTCTTGCCGATCTCCCTCAATAATATCTCCACCTCCATATCGCTGAAATTTGGGTTTCTCTTTCTGCTCATTATAACTTTTTGTACTTTGACTAACTCAAATGCCCAGTATTTATATATCTTATGTATGTTATTGCATGAATTTACCCTATGACCCCTGAGAAATAATGAACTTCTACATGAAGCATGATTTTAATGTATATATTGGTTACTACCTGTGAGTATCAAATATAAACACCTATATATACACGTCCAAACACATTTACTTTCAACACAGAAGTCTTACGAGACACAATACAAATTTTTAAAAACTAATAAGTTAGATTTTTTACCACTTTAAGTCTGTGTTAAAAAGTCATATTTGTACTGACAACATGCATAAATCTGAACTTAGGATAAAAAATAGGATATCCTATATACGACCGAGCTGAGACACCTTCGAAAAACCGGTTATGATTATCCTAACATTAAAATATTGCTATGACGTCATCCTTTGTTCGTTTGAGTCTAATATCCAACATACTTGAACTGGACCGGTGCCAACAATCCAATATGTTGTGACAACAGTCCAATATTTTCAAACTTATTGGACTGTTTTCACAATATATCGGATCGTTGGCACCAGTCCAGTTTAAGTACACTGGAATCGGAAAGAAAAAAAAACAACAAAACATCAGTATATTGATTTTACTAACACCAAAACTAAATATGATTTACAATCAAAATCAGACAAATCATAAAATCCGATACGCGAAAGCAAATATCTCAAATGATGCAGGGTTCGTTACAACAACACGGATCCGTTTATTGCCCTTTTATAAATATAAACATTAGATATTTTTCAACACGGAACACACACACACACACACACACTCTCTCTCTCTCTCTCTCTCTCTCACACACACACACACACACACCATTCAATCTTATATACGCAGATTACACAGTTTGACCAACTTTTCATTTCATCTACACACATCTACAAGCTTTAAAACATTTTTATCGGGTTAAAGTTGCGTGTCTTACACATTATAACTAAATTCGGTCATAATACCAACATATTTTTTTAAGATAAATCATGGGTAAATTGAATGCAGATCAAATGAAATCGTTGCATATATTATATAAAAATGTAGTATTGAACATACCTGTTTTAGCGAATTAAGTTTCTAAATCCTAAGAATGATTTCACGATTAAATCCAAACACATTGAAAGTAAATATTTTTGGCGCGCTTCGTGCATTTGCGTGATGACAATATCACTAACGGGGACTGATTATATTTCACAAAAACCGTGTTAATAGTCACGTAAACGACGGGTGACCTGCTATCCTCAACTCTGTTCACAAATTAATTTAGGGGTTACATACATGAAAACAAGTTTTATATTTTTATTTTCTTATTTCTTAATTTGTGATACTGATTGATTTATTCATAAATTTTTCCCTGATTTACTTGATTTGTTCTTTTTCCTTTTTATGTTTGTTTTTGCAATATTTTAAGTAAGATATAAGCCTCAAACTGCCCAGTATGTAAAATATTGGACTGGCCTCGGCGCTTCGCGCCTCGACAAGTCCAATATTTTACATACTGGACAGTTTTTCGGCTTATATTCTTTACTTATCCTAGCCTAGTCCTTAAATTTATCCTAGGACATATCTTAAGACAAAATTTAGGATAGCTTCGTAAAACAGGCCCCAGGTGTACAGTTTTTGTTTCGTTAAAAAGAAACCAAAAACAATACAAAAATGACCACATATATTTGAGTTCCTTATTAAATTCCGGTTACTTCAGTATTTTTTGTAAAATTTTAGGACGTCGGGAAATTACTTCCATTTTAAGTTATAAATATAGCAGTTATTTCGGCACTATCTCTTAATATTCTTGTTTAATTTTTTAAAAAATGTGGCGAAAGACCATTAGTTATAGGCTGTTTTTTTTCACGCTAATTTGATTTTTTTCAAAAATGACCACATCTAAAGTGTTAGAGCACACTTTGATAAAGGTAAAAACATAAAAATCAAATAACTTCCAATTTTATTTAAAAATAGGGGAATTTGTGAATATATAGTGAAGAAATATCCAATATGGCCGACACCGCACCAAGTATAAAACATGCGATATGTTGTTTTATTTTCCCCACTAATTCCGGTACAAGTTACACCGACTTTCCCGTAAGTAAAAAACGGTAAAAAAATTATAATAATAATAATAACCAAACAAAAGGTGATACAATTCTCGACCTTTGAATATTCTATTAAAAGTTTAAAAAATTTAAAAATTAAAGACAGATTTGTCAGTCAGCTTCATAAATGTTCTGGATTTTTTTCATATAAATATAACGAGAAAAGTGAGGAGAATGAAAGTGATATAATCTGTTAAGACAATAAAAATAATTGTAAATTATTAATTCAGTCAAATAAGAAAAAAGTATATATTTTAATAATTTTAAAATTTCAAAATTAATTTCATTAGGCCAGTAAGTCGGTCCATCAGTAGTATCTCAATCCAAATTAATCTTATTAATTTGGTCAATTATATCTTTTCAAAATTACAGAAATAACATTTACTGGGTATCATAGAGACTTCATATCTAATGATTTATACACACACGTGTCAATCATTTTTTGCAAATTGGACGGTAAGTTCTTTTGATTACAGGTGATAAAGGTCTACTAATAAACAGGATCTTTTAATTACTGGTATGTGAGATCCCACTTTAAGCAACATTATTTATAGTAATCAGATTGAAGTTTGCCGCGGGAGGATTATACAAAAAACCAAGACATCATGGATTATGTGAACTTTGTAAAAGTGATTTTATACATATTTGTTTTATATCACATAACCCTCCTGTTTATTGATGGAATAAAACGGTGTAATATTTTTCGTATTACACAGGTACCCATGTCATATCACTTGATTGTGACGTAATCAGTTATCACGCTTCTGTTTTACGTAGTGGTCGTGCCTAATGACGTCATGTGAAAACTGTGTCAGTCTGTTGTTTATTTTTAGACTTTTGAAGACTTTCCGATTCTTTGAAAAATAATTTTGATGCATTCGGAAAAATACTATGATTTAAACTTAAATACTGATTATGTCTTTTTTTCTAGGTGATTAATTTACTTTTACTATAACTAAATAGAACTATATATTTTACTTGCGCAGTTGATTTTGAGGTGATTTGTCTGACCCAGATAGACATCGTCTGTTTCTATATGGCATCAAATAATATGAACATGTCATTATGCCTCGGTATTTTGAGTTATGTGATTTATAGAATCTTAGACTCGTGAGGGTTTAATATGAAATTTATTAAACGAGTTTAATAATTAAATATGCCACTCGCCAAGGCTCGTGGCATATTTAATTATTAAACTCGTTTAATAAATTTCATATTAAACCCCCACTCGTCTAAGATCCTCTATTTATTGCAATATGAATATGAGAAATTTTCTGATGCAAAAATGTATTCTATTGATATAAATAATACATTCTTTTTTTCTAATAATGGGCCAAAATATTATTTAAAATATTATTTATTTATTTATTTATTTATTTTTTTATTTGTTTATTTATTTTGCATTTACCAATTAAATATTTGTTAAATGAATTTAATAAGATAGTTGAACATTAGCATTGGGATGGATGGGTGCAGTGTATCATGAATAATCACATTTATTAAAATGTGTATTAGCATTTTTACTTATATTTGTATTGCGCACACATATAGTATTTTTTATACAATTTGATTCATGACTGGATCAAGTTACTGTTTTTGTGTAAATTAAAAGGATAAACGTTTAATATATATCCCATTGTTTTTTGCCTAACAAACAGTATATCTTCTACTTCCAAATAACCATCTACTTTTTCTTTCTCTCAACTTGTATATTTTCCTCTTCATGTAAACATTTAAATTAATTTACTGTTTTGTTTGGAATATCTCTTAGAATCATTTTTACCGTCATCAGTCCATTTTAATCTCATAATGACCATGTCACGTTGACAGTTACCCAGTGATCAGTTATCGATAGCTCTTGGTAACGAGGTTTGTGAAATTTACCAGGAAGTTACTTCGCCTGATCATTATACAATATTTTTGCAGTCGAATCTCATGACTTCAGTTAGTGACATGAGAATTTTTCTCCTTAAATTTTTACTGATAATAACTAAGAACTTATAATGCTCTTTACAACAGAAAGTTGTAAAACTTTGTATGTTACTAAATACACTGACCAAAGATTTAAAATATTATAACCAAAGATTTTAAATTATAATAGTTATATTTATATTGCTAATATCCATGCATTAGGAATACATGTAAAAGACTTACCTGGTTACAAAATGTTTGCTTAAACTTTTAGTAAGTATAAAATTCCAAAAACTTAAAAAAATATTAACATGGTGGACTTTATAGACAGGTTCAGGAGTCATTTGGGACTAAAAAGGTTGGACTCTATTCACATTCGACCCGTGGACTATATATACAGGGTCATTATGTAGTAAAATCCATCGGGGTACTTCAAACCGGTTGATATAGACAGGTGAGCTTTCTACGGGGAATGACTTTATAGCAGGTTATACTGTTTATGTTTATTTTGCTTTTTATAAATTACAGATGTTTAAAGACCTGGCTACATTAGTGGTAAAGGATCAAAGCAGGGGTAACTTTATTTTGATAGTTTGTAGAGAAAAGGATGCAGAATTACAAGAACCATTCACCCAGATATGGAATTTCTTTCCCAAAATAGAGTCCAAGATTCATTCGTTGCAGTTTAGTTTGGCTTTTACAAATGATCTTATTTTTGAAATAATTAAAGAAAAAGTGTTAGAAAGTTACTTAGTTGCATTTTATAAGAACATTAAAAATGGAATCTTGATTTCTGATACAGGTAGGTTCTATAACAAAGAGAAACACACACATTGTATGGTTGTAACTGTTCTAAATAAGTTTAAAACCTCTACTTCTATCGATAAGGAAGAATGTGAATGATACAAAATTGTGTAAGCGTGAGTCAGATTAATGACACCTAAGCATATGTAGGTTACATCAATATAATTATGAGACCCTGTAGTACAGACATGTCGATAGTTTAACACGTGGCTAACGAAAATGAATTAATACACGATTACCGAGATATCGTATGGATAGCTAGTGTTCGAAAGCAACCGAGAGAATTATAATTAGCAGCTGCAAAAATATAGCGTACGAAGGAATATAAATCAGCTGTCACTAATTCCTTAGCTTAGTGATAAACTTTCGACAAGCCTCTACTGCATAATAACATAATAGAAGGAAATATTCACGAAAACGAAATTCCCACCCTATTGGTTTGTATAAAGGGCATATTTTCACACGATGTTACGACACAGTCCATGTTTTATGCATTAGATACCTGAGGTAAACGAGCAGAATATATGTAACCAACACTTATGCTTTCTCTTAACACTGATGAGGAAATATTGCCCATTGTTTTCTTTTCTATTTTGTAGATAAGAGGAACATTTATTAGCTATTTACGGTATTAGGGTTCTATTATTTGTAACACGATATTTCCAAACGAACAACCAAATTCATGTAATTTTACTCAGTTGGAAGAGTGCTCGTTCCGTAAGTGGGAAGCCGTGGTTTTGAACCCAAGACTTGAAAGTGGGTAGTGAATGTTCTTACGCCAATCACTCGGCATTACGAAGTGAAAGTTACAATTCTTTTGAATCGGGACTGAAAATCAAACGATGTCCTGTGTCACTGTAGGTGTAAGGTTAGCACGGTAAAGAACTATGTTGTATAATGTCATCAGCGCAACCCACAGGCAAAATTTCTACATCTTCGCCTATAGCTGGCGACGTCTCGATAGAAGTGAAATAATCTTGATTAGGACGTTCAACACCATTACTATATTCAACCCATTAGACACAAGATTCACAAGGATTGAAAGATTGTAGATGTAATGCAACACATTTCTTTACTTCATAAATGATTATTTTATCGGAAAACTATCAAGAATGTTCATTTTAATCTACCAATTGGTCAAAAATAAACATTATGTATAAAACAATGTTTGTCGAAAAATGTGAGAAAATAATATTCGACTTTATATTTACCATAATGTCTTGTTTGTGTATTATTATTACACGCGTGCTGTACAGCTAGCTAAACAGAAGCTGCGTATCCTTCCGATGCACCCGGCCTCATTTTCCTACTGGAAGTTCACGTGTCTAACCTGACTTGTCATTTCCAAAGTTTTTACTTTGCATCTAGATTGTGATTCGGACATGGGTTAGTATATTTGTTTTCGATATGTGCGTTCATAAAATTTGACCTCATAGTATGAGGAATATTTAATATCCAGTGTTACTCAAGAATAATATTATTAACAAAAAGGAGAAGCATTTTAAAAGGTGAAAATGACTTATTAACGATGTTTTCATTTAAAAAATATAATTTGTTTGGATCGGTGCGTTTTAAATTCATTTTAATGAAAGTAAAATGGGAACGTTTTCAATTAATTGAAATAAATAACATACTAATTCATGTCCGAATCACAATCCAGAAGGAAAGTAAAAACTTTTGAACTGACAAGTAAGGTTAGACACGTGAACTTCCCCCAGGGAAGTGAGGGTGGGTGCTCCTGTTTAGCTAGCTACACTTGTCACGTGTGTAATCAAAATTTTGTGAAAGGAACATGGAACTATGGGACGTCAAATATATCCAGGGCAATTCTGGACACACAGGTAAACTATACAAACGTTTTAACTTTGCAAATTGCATTTTATTATACAGAAAGATATAGAGGGGACATGAGGAAGTGTTACACAACGCGATGTGATGAATCAGCCTTCTTGACCAATGAGAGATTAACGTCTGTCGCAAAAACGGTGGGAACTGTTGTCTTGACACTTGAGCTTTTGGGAGATGGTAATATGAGTGACGTTATAATTGCACATATGCAACATCTAAGCAATATTCAAACGACTCCGGTTACGGTATCAAAACAGTCAGGTAAAGTTTTAGTTAAAGTTTATGTAAAATTTATCTATGGTATCGGTACGATTTTTCAAATCTAACAATTTTTTTGCTCAAAATCTTATTCCAAATGTCATTTATGAAACATTCACAGGTGCGTTTTGACAGTGTCATTATCATAAGAACAGAAAAATACTAGAACTATCATGGATGTTATTAAATTTTAAAGTGGGAGGCTAATTTTTAAATGTAATAGGCAGTTCATTGACACCAAAAATCTAATAAGACATTGGATTTATCCACTTGGAATACAAAATAGCCGGAACTTTTTTGAGTTTTTGAGAAAAGTAGGCATTTTTCCCTCTATTTTTTGGCTTCTATTGACATCCCTGACTACATGTTCAGAAGTCTCCAGCATGCGTCTATGATTTTCTTAAATTTTAGTTATCATACAAGGCGTCGTATTTCACCATTGTTAGTCAAATACATTACTGACTGTATCTAGATTGTATTACGCTTACCCTTCCGGAGCACCCGGCCTCACATCTGGTGTCAGTTCCAAAGTTTTTACTTTGCTTTTTGATTGTGAATCAGACATGGATAAGTACATGTATGTTTGTTTTTGTTTTCCTATACTAAATTTCATTTTATATTTGTTAGAAAAAACCCAAATGATTCGAATATATCATTGTTTAACACAATAACACGTTTCATATATTGCGGTACATGTAATTTAGTTGTATGTTACAATGTTGTCATCATCAAATATTAACAATTGTCATTGCTTCTCCTTCTATGACACATGTTAAGCAATTGCATGCCATAGTGTTATATACAATAATTGACGTCATCATGTAAATACGTCATTTACTTGTTACGACAAATACACAATTCACAAATAAAGATTCTGGAAAGTACATTCTAACATTTCATTCTATTTTTAGCTTTTTACAATCGGGCGAGTTCGTGAAAATGAAATAAACGAAAACAATAAATAAATAAATAAATACAAAATTAAAAACTCTGCTTTATTAATTTCAGTATTTTCTAGTCATTTGGTCTATATTTGAAGACAATCGATTTTCCCCGAATCTTTTTATTTGTTTTATCACTCGCAGTTCACTATAACTAAAACTCAACCTTTTATTAATTATGCCATTTGAAACACATTCTATGAAGCATATAAAACGTCCTTTAACAATTATAAGTTAACAAAACATCAAGTACTAAAACCTTTAAAACTGTTGTTTTACAACATATTACATTTGTATAAATCTGAGCCATTCCATGCGAAAACCTACAACTTTGTCAAAATTTTCAAAATTGAGTTGTTTTTATATAATTTCTTAAAGTCCAAAATGTTTTATACACGTCAACAAATTTTTTAAAGTAAAACTAAAATCCTAAAATGTAAAAATGACGTCATAAAAATTGGATGAGTGCTTTCCAATACTGGAATATCGCGTTACAAAAAATGTCACTCTTCCGACGGCGCTGGACATGTGATGTCTTGGAACATTGAGGAGGAAAAAAAGATTTCTATGACAACTTACGAACAAAAACAAGTTCGCTTGTTCCAGGAAAGTTTGTCAAGGGAATTGATAACTACAACTGTTAACAGGTTTATCACACAGTTTATTATTAACAATGAGCACTAAATCACCAGGTTTGAGTTAATAAACAGACAGATTGTAGCGTTCAGTAAATATAGTACTGAATTTAGCTGTCAACATTCGGACAAGTCTGTTTTGCCGAAGGACAACCAACATTTTCTTCTACTAGTCCGATGGGACAAGTTCGGAAAGAAGTTAACGTAGAGTCCTAGCCAATATAACTGAATGCATGCATTGTGTGGTTTCTTGCCCCTGTTTTCGTTTGTCCTATTGGTGTTTCCATTTTTTCATATGTGTGATAATGTTGCGTAATACAATGTATCCAATGGCATAACATATCTGCAATGCTTCTCTGCAAATTACTTCATCTTTAAAATGAAATTCACAGTGATGATCGCTTTGTTTGCGCTCTCTCTTCATGTCTTATACTTATGGACCCCATCACGTAATCTTCTAGCTGATCCATTTGCATCTCACAGACATTTAATATATGGCCGAAAATTGTATTCTCACTGTAATTTTGGAAATAGTTTTTCTTGCAACATCCATTCTGTTTTTCCTTCCTTATGATTTCTAAGTCTTGGTCCTCGAGCTCCGTGCTTGACTTAACTACAGTCGAGTGTTCATTGTTTGGATCACCTTCCATAACCATGGATTGTATCCTCTGACATAACAGTGCATCTTGGTCTGTCGTTGGCTCATCAAAGTCATCAAACAACATATGTGTCTCTTCCTGTAATTCCGTGACTCCTCTGGTCCCACCCCAAATATCGTTTAAGAAAGAAAAACTAAGGTATACTCCCTCATGCAAAGTATTTCCTTAGCTTATTTGGTAAAATATATTTTGGTCCTTTGGAAAGCTTTACAACATCTTCAAAATAATTTTGGTCCAAGCACTACTGATGAGGAATTGTATTCCGAAACGGCCGTCTAGTGCTGTAAAATTAAAACTGGTATAATATGTAATACATATATCTATTAATATTAATCAGTGTTACTCTCATCTTGTCAATAGTCAAGTCAAAAGCAATATAATTCCTATCATTATCTTTCTTAATTTGCTTTATATTAAACTCAAAGTTATTATTAAATAAAATGCCTACCCCTCTTGAGTTTGATGTAACCGAATTTAGAATAATTTCTCCACCCCATTCTGATCTTATTACCCAATGTAAATTGTCTACCAAATGAGTTTCTTGTAAACAGTATATATTATAAGATTTTGACCTTAGGAAGTTCAACACATCCCTACGCCGCTTTTCATAATCCTTTAGACCTCTACAGTTCGCAGTGAGTATTGTGAAATTGTTATGCGATTCCATCATGATTGGGTTGAATCAAATAATTCTAATGATATGAATTACAATACAAAAGGATATCTCGCTTCGAACTGAGCGGTATTGGGAATAAATATGAAGAAGATATACAATATTTAATTGTAAGAATTCATTATTATCAAGGAGTACCTGACTAAATTGTTCATCCATAACACAGATAATGCATACTTGTGATTTAATACTAACTACACTCTTAAAACTGTTGAACCATTTTTTACTGGTTATACTGAACATGAGGAAAATCCAAGGGGTTGACAGGATGTGTGGTGTGTGTTTGTTTGTTTATTTGCACTTTCATGTTTCAAAAAGGATTTTTGTTTTAACCAAAATACCTAAAATCAATATGATACATATCTGAACTCCTGACCTCTGTGTAACAGTTCACATTTGTATACACATACAAACATACATATGCATACATGCACATACACTAAGTATATATAAATCATTAAAACTTAGGCTGTGTTACAACATAGTGTGTGCATGTATGCATGTGCATGTTGTTAATATTTACAATATGTATACATATGCATATACCAACATGTACACATACATAACAAAAACATAAGCATGCATGTGCATGTGCACAGATGCAAAAAAAAGCAAGAAATTACGGATTGCCATGATTATATGCAAATGTGTACACATACCCATATATATATATATTAAACATATGAATATGCAATAAATCTTAATAAATATATGTATACACACTGCACATAGTGATATACATATCTATGCATCTGCACATACACATACCAACATGTCTATATGTATACAAAAATATGCAAAAATATAAATACAGATACCACATGAGAAAGCACAACACTCTAAGGCTTTGTTAATATTTACAACAAGATCAAAAGTTCGAAATTGCATCAATATAGAAAATCAACTTTGGGTTTTAAATACATAAATAAATAAATGAAAAAATGTGAAAATAAATAAATATTCGGAAGATTTTAGTAAAGGCACCCAGGACTGGGAACTAATTAAAATCAAGCTTGAATATGAGATGCATATAATATACATGTGCTAATCATACCAAACACTATACAGGTATTTATTTTCATATTCATGTATCGGTATGCAGATCTAAAACCAATATACATTCACATATGTATGAATAAACATTTATTTATAAATAAACTTTATTGTGTACCTGTATACTGTTTGATTACACGCCCGTTACATCCATGTGAAGAGACTGTATTGTTGCAATTTTTCCAGACGGAAGACTATTAGACTAAATAACTGTAAAAACGAAAACCGATGCGGATCTGAATTGTATCCGGAAATAAACCGATGGTGTCTATAGCTCTTCACGAGAATGTAATGGGTTTAATACATTAATAGATTAGAATTAAGACGTATCTAACATGTCAATTGCCTTGTAGCTTCCATGGCTAGATTTTCCATTATAGAAAACCTTCGAGGGCCAATATGAGTTCCACTAAAGAACCGACCTACCACTACTGAAACGTTAATTTTATTGTTATCTTTTAACTTTTTCAGTATACGCCTTCCTGCACCATGTTCGTTGTCGTCACAGTAGGACTCGTGTAATTCACCCTGTTCGTCCCGAAATCTATATGCCATAATTTTGTGATCATCACCGGCATATCTTGGGTCTCCACATACTTTCTTGTAAAGATTTCTGACTTGCATGTATTTATCAGTTAGTGCACAAATCGCCAAGAATTTATTCCCGTTGTCGTTTATCACTTCGGTTTCTACAGATGGGATCTCATTTAACTTATCTTTGTCATTTTAATCCAAGCACAAAACGTCCTTAGCTGTAGGGACCGTAACTTTGTCGTTATATACTTTACCAGACGGATAAATCAGTTTATTTCCAACCACTCGAGTATTTACACCCCCTGTTCTGTATTTAGAGTTCAAGTCTAGAAGTTTTTTCGGTTTTCATTTACTGCAGGTGGTGATTGCGGTGTGATGCGAAAGGGCAAGGATGTTTCACTATTAATTTTACTTCTTTGAAGTTTCAAGATTTGGTCTTTTTGTTCATAGTCGACAAGTCTTCCAGTTATAGATCTGGGTTGAGCTTGTCCCGGTTTGCCCCCATTCCTATGAATCCTTACAAATTTTACATCGATACCAAGATGCGATTGTAATAATTCGTTTACCCGAACCTTTAAATTCTCGCCTTTTTCCTCAGCTAGACCATGAATCAAGATGTTTCCCTCATTGACCTTGATTTTAAATCAATTATTTCTCCTTCTTGTTCTCTTACTTTTTTGTCAAGTTTAATAACTACTGATTTCAAAAGATCAACCTCTTCTCTGAACAAAGTTACAAGTAATTATAATAATAATGATAAACCATTAACGGTATTTAATATTAATCCCATTAATATATTTATAAAAGAGAGAGTTACTGGGATTTGTACTCTCGATACCTGTGTTTTAAAAAAGTGTAAGTCTACAGCCTTAACCATTACACCACCGTGTTTATTTTATTGAATGTATATAAAATTTGGTATGTCGTCGACAATAAGGCGGACAACATTCGCAGACGTACTGTTTACATGAGTGGGGTTTGGATAAAAATATTTCGATAATATTTTCCACAGTATCATTTAAAAAATGGTATAAATATATATGTTACTCAATATATCATATGGTAAATGTTAAACGACACACACACACACACGCGCGCTCTCTCTCTATAAAATATGGTTAAAATGGGAGGGGAATTATTTATATATATTATAATTTAAAGGGTTTCTTTAAGATTGACAATGATTTTCAACATTACTGAGATCAGTTTGGATTATTTTATCTCCAAAACACATCGCCGTACCCAAGTGCTAACTAAAATTTGAAACACATATCGAAATGTTGTAAAAACATATGGAGAAATTCAATACCTCAAACTCATCTGTCTCTTCTTCAGTTGCTATATCCTTCCACGCCAAAATCTTTAAACCACGTCGATAAAATCAGTTTTAAAAACTTTTCTCGATCTAAAATGTCAAGTGAATTGTCGCACAACAATGCAGTTAACTTCCGTGTTTATGACGTAACTTCATCGCGATTTTTCTCAATTGTGACGTTACGTCAAAGTTGTAGGCTTTCGCATGGAAATGCTCATATATAATCAACTTTAACTCTCCGTCATTTGCTTTTGTTTCTTTAATTTCACAGCCAGGGTTAACAAAGTATGTACTATATAACAGTGTTGTAGGCGATAAGATTTAAAAAAAAATCATATATAGCTGTATTATACTTGTAAGTTTTGTTTATATATTGTAGTATTTCTGGTATTACCATGGATATATACGTTGTCCCATAGTTCCGTGTTCCTTTCATTCTTAATTTCTGTTACACACGTGTCGGTTGTGCTTTGCTAAAATAACGAACTGACCCTTTCGAAGCACCTGACCTAATTTCAAAGGTGGAAGTTCACGTTTTTAACTTAAGTGTGCAGTTTCAAAATTTTTCTTTTGCTTTGGAATTGTGATTTGGACATAGATTAGTATGTTTTTTTTATTTGACATGTATTAGTTCGAATACAGATCAGTATTATGTGTTGCATATCTCTCGTTTTGTAAATATCTTTATTTTAATTATATTTCAGAACAGAAGTGTCCAAACGCTGGTTATTCATACGACGAAAAAGCAAATATACATTATAACGTCTACAAGGACTTTATTGATATGCTTCCATGGAGTGACGCAAAGGCTGTAGGGACACAACTGTTGATCATACGCACTAAGAAAATGTAAGATTTTTTCCGAAGAGGTGGGTATTAAGATGCATTTTATTCTAATATTAGCTTCATATCAAGCTAAATTTTTGATACATATTCATATACTAAGTATTCCTTTTAGAAGAATATCCGCTTATCAAAGTTTCCGTCCAGTATTATGTTTTGGTCACATAATTTCTTTCAATGCTCTTGCAGAATTTACAAAAACACATTTAATATATTTTTATACCTCCTCATGTATCCCACATGGCCATGTATTCGAATTCTTTAGTGACGTCAAAACAACAATCCAAAAATAACAACGTTATCCTGCTTAGAGCATGACGTCATTTTGCGAGAAAATCACATCCGAGATTTCAATATTCACAAACTTCAAGCATGTTTCAAATTTGTATACTTGGATTTGAAAATAATTTTCTGTATTGAATAAAGTTTGGTACATCTTTCCGATGGTCATATATAATTTGATTTAGAATTATAAAAAGAAGTAGGATTATACAGACATGGCGTTAATGTCTATGTAAATCAAGTTTGAATAAAAAAGGCATTAAAATGGGAGAAAAACCATCCATTATGAGTTTATACATGTAGGATAGACATGGCGTTAATGTCTATGTAAATCAAGTTTGAATAAAAAAGGCATTAAAATGGGAGAAAAACCATCCATTATGAGTTTAACATGTAGGATAGACATGGCGTTAATGTCTATGTAAATCAAGTTTGAATAAAAAAGGCATTAAAATGGGAGAAAAACCATCCATTATGAGTTTATACATGTAGGATAGACATGGCGTCAATGTCTATGTAAATCAAGTTTGAATAACAAAAAGGCATTGAAATGGGAGAAAAACCATCCATTATGAGTTTATACATGTAGGATAGACATGGCGTCAATGTCTATGTAAATCAAGTTTGAATAAAAAAAGGCATTAAAATGGGAGAAAAACCATCCATTATGAGTTTATACATGTAGGATAGACATGGCGTCAATGTCTATGTAAATCAAGTTTGAATAAAAAAAAGGCATTGAAATGGGAGAAAAACCATCCATTATGAGTTTATACATATAGGATAGACATGGCGTCAATGTCTATGTAAATCAAGTTTGAATTTAAAAAATTCATTAAAATCGGAGAAAAACCATCCATTATGAGTTTATACAATCACGACAAGCATCGATTCTGACGAAAATGTTCAACACATAAAAATTTCACAATCCTACATGAATACTTATAATAGATTTTGTTCTTACAAGACATTTTGACTCAGTATCCCTAAATTCGTAATAACAATCCTAGTTAGTATCGGTTACATTATATTACACACTTATAACATATTTTTGTAGTTGTAAATTCTTCTTGAATGGAAACTGTATATTGGAATTTATAATTTTAATTTGATCCGCAGCAGGTTTCATATTGTCATGCTAATCATGTCTTGGGGTTTTTATGTCAAAGTTGCGGTTAGAATTTTCTGCCAGATTGATTTTTTTTAATTTTTTTTCTTTATAGTTTTTTTTTGCAATGAACAATATATGTAGATAGGCAAATCTGTCACTTTTTCAAGTCTATGCAAGTTATATCTTTTCATTCCGATTACAGTCCACTGAATTCAATTCGTGTTACCCAGTCACGGAATATCAGAACTGTTGGTGTAAGTATTAATGGAAATAATGGCGTTTTAGCACCCAAGTCGATATTCTTACACTTATATACAGACAGGCAGTTTGGGGATTGTAAAAGAAACCAGAGGTAATTGCTTAATATTGCAGAGAACTGACACTTACCGACATTAGGATTTACCGGATTGGAATTCGAACTTGGGTGGTAAGAGCCTCCTTGTTGGCGCCTAAGACTACTCGGTAAACAAAGCTAGTTCAGTCAAAATGAGACCTCAAAGTTATTGCAGCAAAATGTTTTGATGCGATTTTTTTATTAATCGAATATATCTTATAATTTTAATTCAATTAAATTTGGCTTTTTTGCCAGTTAAAGTTACCAACTGAATGACATTTCTATAGAAAAAGGTAAAAAACTCTGAATTGTGACAATAAAGGCCTACGTATGATAAGGGGTCAAAATGGCCCTTGTAGCAGAAAAACAAGTTTTGGTACATGAATATATAAAGTATTTGAAAATACAGGTCATTTATCTGTCTGGTCTCTATTATGACCTTGAATTGGGGTCAAAGGTCAACCAATAAATTTTCTGTTGTTTCCTGTGTATGTATGCATTTGTGTTCATTTTGCAGAGATTTATGATGTGTAACAGTATTTTCTAGTTAAAATAAAACTAGGGGTATAAAAATAAAGAAATTTTTTGCCAAACTTTTGATTTCAAGGGAATTTTAGCTGGATTTTGAAATAAAAAGTAAAAAACATGACAACATATTTAAGTCGTTAAGTACATATGACACATCTTTATTGGAATATGAGAAATGTGAAATTAATAATGTAGACCAATTATTTGAAACAAAATTTGCATCACTTAATGAGAAGACTAGTCAATTAATGACAAGTGGGGAAAGGGAGATAACTCATTCAGTGTACAGAGAACACAAATACATGTACTAGTAAAAAAAAGCATGTTACTACCTTTGTAACACATGGTTTTGTTGATAATATTAACCTTTACTTTACTCTGTATCAGTATCATTAGAACAGCACTATCTTCTGTATCTGTACTTGGAAGATCTGCTGCATCATCCAAAAACTGTCCATATTGCTTCTGTTGAGGCACATTGGTATGTCTAGCAAATGCTAAGAATCAAACTACAGCTGCAATATGCGAACACATAGCTACCGTTCGTGCACTTGACTTGCATTGACAGTACCAACTTTTAATATTATTGTAACGTTGTCAAATTCTATGAAAACATTATATTGCTAAGAACTTGTATGCCTAGATTGAATCTTAACTTGCATCAATGTCAGTCGAAATAAAAACTTCATATTCACCATCATCAGAAAAATGTTCGATAAAATAATGTTTTGGTACAGACCTAACGTAAAACTCTTATATCTTTTTCAGAAAGTATGGGAAAATCATCATATGACAAGTCAGTTAAATTAACCCACTTGCTATTTTTTCTGTCCCAAGTGTTCTTGTTCTATTTTTTACTGAAGTTGGTTTGGTAGTTTACAATTTACAAATTGAACACACAATTTTTAAATTATCTCTCGGATATGAATTTGGGAATTTAGAACAACATTATCAAGAGATTTCTATTGTTCAACTCTTCCGTTAGCTGATTCAACAATCCATCATTTTTGTCACTAATCGAAAAGTATTTGGTTCCAAAGATGTGAAATGTTTCTGTCCTTTCGGTATGACATTTCGGTCTTAATACCTAAATCACCCCAAAATTCCAAACTGTCTCGAAATCCTCTATCAAAAATTGAAATATCTTCAGGCTCCAGCCAATTATTTATTGACTCAGAATTGTGTAAAAAGATATGTTTTGTAATGGAAGCATTACTATTTTTACAACCAGCGTAATAAGGGCCTAAAACACTTTATATATAACCTGATGTACTGACAACCATCATTGGCTTTACTAATGGGCGATACTTGTGCATACTATAAGATCGTCTCTGGAAAGCATACTGTCCACCTTTTTTAAATATAAATGTAAGTCCCAACCGACACTAAAAAAGCATTATTAGTGTGGTGAAAACAGGTGAATTGCCAAAGGCCGGATGTCATTTTGAATAAGTTCATCTTTAGTCATGTAATCAAACCCAATATAATGTGGAACAAAATCGTTCATAAGAGCAGCACGGCAACTTTTAACTGTAGGCTGGATACTTAATCAGCACTTAACCCCGAACAAAGTTATAATGATTCTGTTTGATAAGCCAGTTCGAAGTTTAGTAAGGAAAATGACAAAAGCTGTTCTTTTAGATCTTAGATGATATTACCTTAAGGCAGTAACAACTGAAAGTAGTTTATCAAATTTACTTTTCTTAACGCAGTTAGAGACAAAAAATCGTCATTAGAAAGCCTATGAGGAGACTAAAAATCCAAACGCCTTGTTTAAGAACTCTTAGCCACTTGTCTCACACTTTCCTACATTTTCACAATTTTTGTTTTGTTAATTGATGTTTCCTGGGAAGTTTCATTCAAGATTTTCTGCTTTAGTTCCCCATTTGATGATAAATGAATGCTACAACACCGATATCGTTCTGACAAGAGAATAAGCTGTTCTATAAATATATTTGTTTTAACATTACTTGGAACAGACATTTTTTTTTTACTTTCTGTTGCAAAATATACATTTCGTATTACTCCCAGATCTATGGGAAGTCGTATTTGAACTACTTTTAAGAAGCGATGTATTATCGTTACTCTCGTCCGCCTCTGGATTGAATTCATTTGTCTTTTTTTGAAAATAAAATTGATTCTGCATCTGTTACATATAAAGTCATTCCTAATGAATTGTTTGCCAATTTTTTGCTGAAAGAACCTGCAGAATGCCTCGTTATCTGTATTGAATCTCCTTGTTTGAGATTTTAACCGTCTTTTCGGACAAACACAGCATCTATATGCTTTAGTAGCCATTTTGAAAGTGAGGACAAATACTGATGTTTTGGATAATCATAAATACTAGAAAAATGTAAGTCAGGATGCAATAAAGATGTGTGAGGGGGGAATGTTGTTTTGCTTGATTTTCACATTTCAATAAATATCAATATATGAACACCTGCAGAGGAAGTGTCAAAATGAAATTGACAGACTGTTTTAAAAGTGCACAATTATTTTATCAGTAAACAAATTTAAAAACATAAATAGGTATAGAACTGTAACAAAATCTGTAACAACGCAGTAATAATTAAATCAACTTTTTATTGTATGCATGTGATCGATCTAATTTGTCCCATTGGACAGAATTATTTCCTTTGCTGAAATATACAAATTGGTAATCTTAAATTGGAAAGTTCGACCCTGGTTCATGCATTAACTACTGTAAAGTTTTGCACAAAATTTTTTTATATATATTCTATTGATCTGAGCCTTAATTATGTTGGTAAAACCTTTAACCCATATCTATTGTTTGAAAAGATATAGAAAATATACGTTTTTCCAGAAATTGTATGCGCAATCTGAATACTATTAGTTATTCGAAATTTTCCCGGGGTATACGGGATTGTATGACCGTTTTTGGTTTCATATTTCCAGAGGCGCAGTCTTTTATATGCATACACTTTCCCATCCTTTTGTTTGTTATCCACTGTTTCATCGCTAGAAATAGAATTTTATCCGAAACCAAAAGTTATGTTCCTTTGGGAATTTTGAAGTTCTGTGAGTTGGCACCTTAATTTTCTGTTTTCCTTCTCCGAGATGCGGCATGTATCCGTCTCGGCTTCGATATCCTATTTTACTTTAATTTCAGTAAGCTTAGTTGTTGCTGCTTCCTTGTAACGTTCTAATGTGTCGATATTTGATGAAATCAAAACAAGATAAATCTTCAACTTTTTTACTTTATCTTACAATAAATAAGTATTTCTATTGAATATTACATTTTCTGATTCCGTATCGGGGTGTCTGATATTTTTCCGTATCAGGCATATGCCTGATACAAAGTCGCGTGCGTTTGTTCGCGGACTACTTCAGATTCGTAACGTAAACAAAGATCAGGGGTTCCCCCTAGATTCTGTCGTGTCAAGACAAATGAATGCAGTCACAAAATACGATTAATCGTAAAAATGTCTGACTTAATCTGAAAATAAAGCGGTAAAATGTAATTCTCGGCAATTACGGTAAGTTGATTTGCATCGGCAGTACATAACATATTCAATGCTCTTCAATGCCGATTCATCTGTCAAAATAAATACCCAGTCAATTCATGTGAATTTAAACTACACAAAGAACTTAAAACACTGTCATAATCATACGTATTAATAACAAATAATCGTCATTTTCATTTTCCAAATATTCCATTGTCTGAAAGCTCCAATGAACTGGCGTCCGTCAACCGTGATCCATGTTTTATACTGTCACGTTACACATCCGAGATATCCATCCGAAAAATAGTGCGTACTAAATTTAACTTTATTTAATAAACTTACTGGGTTGTTTGCTAAATTTGACAAAATTGTAAGATAAAAATATCATTTATATCTTATGTATGTACGGAATTTGTATCAGAGTCTCGTCTTGTCCCCATGACACATCACAACTCGCCGCCCACGGCACGTCGTGATATCGTCATGGGATTAAGACTCGACCCTGATACAAATCCCGTACATACATGAGATATAAATAATATGTATGTATCAGGTATTTCTGGGACATGCAATTTAGGCAATCGAGAGGCTGTCTGAATGCTTTTAGTTGCTGTATCTATATTAGTCTCGGTCTTAGTGGCAGTTTCTGATTGTAAAGGTTCACATTGAAGGTTCCTTGTCATGATGGCAAATGATTGATTATCTGATTCTTTGGCATGAGTGTCCATTAATGAAGTTTGTGGCTGGGTTGAGATGGGTTGAAGATTTATAGACGCTGTGTTGACAGAAACTGGTGGAGAGAGCTCTTGTACAGTTTTTCCTTTAAAAATAAAAATAATCATATGTTTTGTCCAACGTATTTGACACATTTGGCTAGGATTTCTTCCACCCTGTTTGAATTCCTCTAATGGCTGTTGGTAATATGCATTTTCATGTCGTACTTTCTTCGGCATGTAGCTCTACATCCTGATACCGAGCAATGATATCTGACACTTGTATCAATGTGTCCTTCATCCCAGTGAGCCTGTACTTTGCTTTTGACGTGAATTTGTTTGCATAGCACCCGTCAATTGGACAGGACATGCTATGAGAATAGAACCATTCTACTTCATTTTCCTTGTCGACAACGGATTGGATCTCCTTATCCCCAATACAACTGATATCCGTAATATGTCATCAACTTAGTCTCTGTAAGTATAATTAGTGAAAAGAAAATTAAGCACACAGTCATTTATAAATATTTAACTGCTTGATAGTGTTAATAGAAACAAACCTCCTATTATATGTTCCTGATTATTTCCCTCCCTCCCCTTTAAAGTGGCGAAGTACATCATTTATACATGTTAAACATGCTTTTATATATAATTCTAAGGAGAAAACCGTACCGTAGTTTTAACCTGCCTCAAGATTTTAGTACTGACCTGCCCAACCCAAACCTAATTTTTGGTTTGCTTTAGGGGGGTACCAATACCAAGTTAAACTTTCTATTTCAAAAGTTATATCTTCAGTCATTCAAAGCCAATAAAATCTATCTAACTTTATCATGTGTTTGGTCTCGTCCAAGGTGACCTGCGGTTTTGCTGTTGTCCAAGTGCTGTATAATGTTTCGACGTATTTCCTTAGGGGTTATCAATTAGAAGGGAACTGTTCCATCTCTGTTTTTCCATTCGCGATATAGAACACCGTCCTTGATTTCCAATACGTCCCATTATCGTGCGAGAATATTAAATTCTCTATTAGAGTTTTCCCTTGGTGGTTTTACTGTAGATGTATTTATCAATTCTTTAATCTGAGAAAGAGCCAGGTCGTCATCTTGTAATGTTCGGAGATCAGCAAGGTCCCAGTTATCCAACCTGTTAGCTTCTATAGAAGCTTCTCTGTAATCTTGTGTTTCGACTAAAGTAAATTCTTTTTGGTTGTGACTATGATTGCGAGTTATCACACTCATGTTAGTACAGATGTCAGATGCACACTGAAAAGTCTTCCCTTTTACATCGATGTTTTGTCCTGCGAGATAACCCATCTGCATTGCCATGAGAGATTCCTTTTCTATGCTGAATCTCTATATTATAAGCATCAAGTAGGGTTATCCATCGTGCTACCATTCCCTCAGGCTGTTAAACATTTTTGTTTAGCCATGTAAAAGCTGAGTGATCAGTCCTTACTAGAAATTTATTTTGTACCCAAAGATAATGATGGAAGGTTTAGACAAAAGTGACGACAGCTAGACGTTAACGATATGTCGTGCAGAATTTTCTTTGAGACTTTGAGAGTGTTTTTTTGTAGTATGCAATGACTTTTTCAACTCCATCTTATACTTGTGACGCCAACAATGCCAAATGCACTAGCGTCTGTATCAAGAATAAATTGACCAGTTCGGGAAAGAATGGGTGCAGAAGTTAACCTTTCAGGGTTACGAAAGACAAGCATATGTCCATTTAAATGGCTTATTCTTTTGAGTTAAACCGGCAATAGGAAATGCCACAGAAGAAAAGTCTTTGATGAAACACCTGTAGTAGGAGGCAAGTCCTAGGATAGAAAACTTTGGACATCAGTGACGTCTTTTGGAGTTATCCATTCCTTGATGGCAACCACTTTATCGGGATTGCACTTGACATCATGTTCTGAACTAACATGCCCCAGAAAATCCACTTCATCTTGAAAGAGAAAACATGTTTTAGGTTTTAACAATTTGGCTTTCCGAAATTGATCAACGTTTGTTTTAAAATATTCCAGATAAGGTGCCGCCAATACGGACACTTGGTCAGTCAAGAAAATGGTACTATTTCAACTTTTCTGAATTTAATATTGCTTGAATCTGGCAAAAGTAAGTATCGTTTTTTAATTTAAATTTCAGGAAACATATTTTGGGCCTCCTTGATCGAACGAGCCTTCTTATCATAGAGTTTTTTTACTCCAATGTTCGGGGTTATTTTAGCGTGGTTAATTATGGGAATTCATTTGTCACGTTGATCTTTCAATCTTAAGTATATGAATTTAAAGACAAAATATTGATCACAAAATCAAACAAACCATGCAACAAAATGATTGTTACGATAGTTGCTTGATAAAGAACAATGTGTGGCTTGTAAATCAGTTTGCATAAAATACGATTAGAGAACTTCATTTTATTAATTGCAGACTACTGCAAGTGGAATGTGAAGCAACTAGGTTTATTCTAAGCTCTGAAATTTGAGCAATTTTGGAATTGAATAATAATTATCATGAATGTCTTCGGGCTTTTTAAATACACTCGTATATTACTCTGTCCGGTACGTATATACACCAACATTGTTATACCATGTGGAATGTAAAAGATGTTCAGCAAATTAAGTGTGAATTTGAAATTCAGATACCTTAATTAAACATTCTTTAGGTTTTGAATCAGTAGTTTAAAAATAATTCATAATTTCTAATCTTCATGTAGTTAAATAGACGGTGTTAATCCGTCTGGAGCATCTGGTCTTGCTTTGTTGGTTGAAAGTCACATGTTTCAATGGTTTTACTTATCTTTTGGGTTACAAATACATTGTCTGTTAAACTGAATTCGTTTCTTGAAATAATATACAAATACCCCATTTTATAATGAGTACTTTTAACTTTCAAACATTTTTCCAGATTTTTTATTTTGGGTTGGACTCTACAAACATTTTTTAGAATACCGATGGATTGAAACAAATGCCCTGTTTGAATACAGCACATTAAAACTAATGACAATGCACTTGTGTGTCAATCTGGAAGTAATAGGCAAATATTTTCCATTTGAAAATATTAGAGATCCAGAAACATATCGACTGTATGATTCTAGTTGTGATATAAAGAACGGTTTCATATGTCAAATAGAGTAAGTATAAAGACGTAATTGTATTTAAATTAACTTATGTATATTTATCAGCATTGAGTGCACTCTTCGATGATGCACCCAAGGTTTGTGGAGTTGAAGGAACCGGCAGCCGATGATCCAAAGACAATTTCAGACGCTGCTGTGTCAGTTCGAAAATCTGTAAATTAACTTACTGTTTTCGTTGGGAGGAGTTGCGATTGCATTGTAACATAACTCCCTACTTTTCAGGAGCACCACAGCTAATTAATTCCTTAACTTTGTCATATACGTTTATAGCAGAATATAAGTAGCTAGGTAAAGATTTGCACGATTCATATTTTTGCAAAACCTTGTTAATTTTGAGAGACGACAATTAATAAGTCGTATAATTTATTTCAAGCTCGCTATGATAGATGGCATTCACATAGTCTCCAAATTTAGGATTGTTAAGAGACAGAGTGTCATCTATATATATCTGTATGTGGGGTTAAATGATTGGCGACAGTCTTGTTCCCTTTTTAGTTGAGATATTTGAATTTGATTCAGACATGGATTAGTATGTTTTTAATAACTACTTAATACAACACCGTCACTAGGTAAGCCTCCCTACATTCCTCCCGTTATCTAGAGATCTCACACAACCCCTTCGTGGCTTATTTTGTTTGGCGACAAATGTTACACAATGTTTCTGGATAGCAATAGTTTGTAAAACAATTTTTGGCGTATCGTTATATCTCTATTGAATTATAACACAAATCTACTCCGAGTTTGTGAAGTTTGTTGAGAAACATTATCAAAGTCCAACAGAAGCAGTTACAGACTCGTCTTAAACTTAATCAATTGTGCTTATAATTCTGATTATTTTTTTCGATCACTATTCTATCTATTACATTTTAAGAGTCATTCTCTGTAAGGACCAGACGATTTGGCTATATTTGGGAAATCACATGTCTCAGATTTTGATGATATTGCATATATTTATCAAATACTTATAAAAAAACAAACTGAAAAGCCCCATGGCAAAATTTAAATTGCCGTTCCCATGGTAACCAACTATTAAGAGGCCAATCTCTGGAATTTCAGTCAATTTTGGGTACATATCAAATATGCCGCAAGAATATGCCATTTATAATAGTGATCTTGAATATTTTGTTTTTATTCGGAACTTTGATGGTCATCCTTTTCTTTTTCATGTCAAAACTGTATGAATTTACATGGTTTCATTTATTTTGACTCACTTTTATCTCAAAAGAGCTCTTTAAAATGACCTTAACTAGTTGAACATTGAGATCGATTATTTTGAAAACTCGGGCACTGGAATTATATCACAAACATTTAAGTTAGTGAGGAAAGTGGACTAAACAAAATATCAAAACATTACTAGTTGTAAAAGTGGTACTTGTGCGTCATAATTCAGGTATAAGTCTAAATATGAAGCAGAACTTGAGGAACCAGTCGTGTCTTTTATTTCAAGCTCACTAGGATAGATGCCATTTACATAGTCTCCAAATTTAGGATTGTTAAGAGACAGAACGTTATCTATAGTTGAATGACTTAGCGACAGTCTTCTCTCCAGATTTAAAAAGATTCTGCATAAATTCTGCTTCGTAAGAATAAAGAAACAAATCAGCAAGCAATGGTGCACAGTTTGTACCCATTGGTATACCGATTGTTTGCTGATAAACTATAGTACAAAACACAACAAATATCTTATCTATCAAAAACTCCAACATTTTGTTGATGGTATCTTCAGTATATTTTTGTTTGGAATCCGTATGGTGCTTGACAAAATAACCAGAATCCCTGTTCAGCATCAGATATTTGTATCTTGGCTTTCCGTTTTTGTAAAAGAAAGACAAGTGAATAATTTCTTTAAGTCGTTCGTTCAATTTAGAATAAGGGATAGTGGTGTATAGTGTAGAAAAATCACATGTTTTTATATGAGATAAAGTATTAGAAGCAAGATTTTCAAGTAATTCTTTAGAATTTTTTAGTATCCACATTTGGTTGATTCCAGATGTAGATCAAGATCTTCCTCTTTAAGATTGATACCGAAAGACTCGAGACCTCTCTTATGGTTGGAAAGAACTGTATCTTTGGTAAAATTAGTTCTAGTATATGCAGGGTAATTTGATATACTATCTAAACCAAGCTCCTTAATAAGACATGCAATGTATAATCTCTTACAAACGAGAATAATGTTGTTGGAAGCCTTATCAGCTGGGACAACAACATATTTGTTGTGTATGTCTGTTAGAATTGCCTTGATTTCTAGATCCTTGAGTACTGAAGACGACTTGGTACTCATAGACCCTTTAAGTTTGGCAATCCCAGTTTTAACGAAAGATCTCACAACTTTTATCCAGTCGGATAATGTATCAAGCTCAAATAAGGCTGTAGTGTGAATTTATAGGTTTTTGCTATTTATAGCAACAGCCAACAGTGGCCATCTTGGATATGCTATAAGGCTGTCGAGCAATCTCACACTACTCACCACCATAATAAATCAACTGACCAAGTTTCAGATTTTTTGGTTGTACAGTTTTCTTTTAAATGCACGGAAACCATGAGTCTGGTGGAAAAGTCTATTTTAGTAACAGCGGCCATCTTGGATGCGCAATTATGATGTCAACCAATCCTATTCCAATCATCGCCATACCATATCAACTGACCATGTTTCAGCTCAATCGGATGTACGGTTCTCTTTTAAATGCACGGAAACCTTAAATTCGGTGAAAACGTCTATTTTTAGTAACGGCGGCCATCTTGGATGCACGATTACGCCGTCGAGCAATCCACACAAACCACCATCATAACAAATCAACTGAACAAGTTTCAGCTCAAACAGATGTGCGGTTTTCTTTTAAATGCACGGTAACCTTAAATTGGGTAAAAAAGCCTATTTTAGTAACGGTGGCCATCTTGGATGCACGATTATGCCGTCGAGCAATCCCACATCACCTATTATCATAACAAATCAACTGACCAAGATTCAGCTCAATCGGATGCACTGTTCGCTTTTAAATGCACGGAAACCAATTGGGACACACACACACACACACACACACACACACACACACACAGCAGTATTACTATATCCCCCGCACCACTGGTGGCGGGGGGATAATAAAATGGCGATCCATATTTGTGATATGTTAACAAATAAGCAATGTGTATAGAAAATAGTATTTCAAACAAGACTTGTTGTTATCGAGCAAGTAGTATTCATTTTTGAACAAACTTTTATGGCAAATTTATTCATATGAAAGCAAAAATTAAAAAAAAAAACCAGAAAATTTCTAATTTTTTTCTCCAAAACTCTGTGAAATTTCAACAGGCAAAGTATCCAAGTTTGAATTGCAACACTTACACAAAGCATGTTATGCCTGACTGAAAATGTGATCTGATTATAGAATCGGTCAATGGACTAAAAATTAATAGTAATACCTAATTAGTTTTACGGCCGTCATCACAGCATTGGTAAGAAGTTTGATGTTTCCGTGTCCAGGATTGACCTGGATATATTTGACGTCCATAGTTTCATGTTACTTTCACGCAATTTTGATTACATACGTGGCGGGTGTAGCTGGCTTAACAGGGGGTGCTTATCCTTCCTTAGCACCCGGCCTCACTTCTCTGGCAAAAGTTTGCGTGTCTAGCCTAACTTGTCATTTTCAAAGTTTTTACTTTGCTTCTGAATTGTGATTCGAACATTGATTAGTATGCTGTATTTAATTACTTTGCCCGCTTTAGTAAATGTTTAAATGGACTTCTAAAATGTACTCATTTACTATAACTAAAATTGTTTTCTTTTCTATCATTCAGAATGATCATAGAATCGGTTATTGGATCGGTTTGAAATATTGGGAAGGTGAGTGGCGATGGCTCAAAACAGAAGAACCGGCAAACTACACAAATTGGGCAGAAGGTGAACCACAAAATCGGAACAGTTCTGTAAAGATGTTTTTTCAAATGGCATGCAACAAATGACGATCATGCATAAATGGTTCGAAGCATCAACCTATTTGTGAAACAGCACTGCATGATTATTATCATTAACTACCAAATTAGACACATGACATGTTATCGTTGTTTATTGTTATCTTCTTGATAGCTTTGCTGTATTTTAATTTATATGATGTTGCTTTACCAGAAATGAGTGGATATCGTTAATGGAATTATGTATGTTACGATAAAAACCATGCATGTCTTTTAGAAAAATCACGGGCGTATGGATTTCATTAATTGTATGAATTAAAACCTTAACCTTATTCTGGAAAAGTACGTGTCCGACTTTTGATAATTTACGTAAAATCACCAAAGTGAAACATCAACCTATATTTTAAAATTTAGATTAAACTTTAGGTTTCCGTGGTAACAAATCACAATGAATCCATTTTCACAAACGATTCTCCACTCTGGGGCAATTTCTCTACACTGAAATTTCTCTCTGATATAGTCCTTAACATTTTTGCTCAGAAAAAACTAATTGAATGTAACGCAAGCACTAAATGATTTGTTTGTATTAACTATTGTTTATCATAACGGTTAAGCCCCAGAATGGACTAGAGAGGCCGCGGTAGCCTAATGAAAAAGACGTAGTCTACAAATCTAGGGTCTCTAACCACTGCGAGTCGGAGCGCACTCACTTGGAAAGATTTGCTTGGTAAAAAAAATAGAACAGTTATCTAAGCATGCAAAACTCCAATATTTACAGGAATCACTCTGTTCGAGCAACATCTATAACCGTTTTGAATCATGCTGGATTTAAAGCCAGGCATATTATGACTATCAGTTCACCGTAACGAAGCATCGATAAAAAGTTATGTGCGCGATACTACTTCCGAGCACAAAAGACGGATGTCATCCATTCGTAGTGACTTTGTATCAGGAAATAAGATTTCCCCTCATGTACAAGTTATTCGTCTGAAATTCAACAGCAAGACAGTAATTTGTTCCTGTTACATACGCTTTTGATGACAACAATGCAATTGATGATATATTGTGCTTGTCTGCATCTTAGACAAACTTTGTTTTACATGTCTTTTTTGGTATTGGTATTTTTTATTTCATCTTCCAAATAATTTTACAAAAATATTTCACATTTAAGATGCTACATAATTTTGTTAATGACATACAAATACACATATTAAAAATAAGAGAATGTCATAATAATATATATGTCTCAAAACAAGAGTTTTATATCGTCCTAATTCTTTTTAATTTTGTTTATTTTCTTGGGGCTATAATTATGAAGCGAAAACAATTCTAAGTTCCGGTATACTTTTATCTTTTGCACTGCAACATTATAGTTTGGTAACGTTTTTTTTATTTTGCATAAGTAAATATAACTTTTAATAACCAAAAAAACAGAGATTAATTATGTCTTTTTGTTCATGGTTGTGTATACAAAAAACAAAATGTTCTGCATTCTTATTAACTTTTATTTTACATTTTGTGTTTAGTTCATCTTAAAAACGGTACCAAACTGATCTTACAGTGTAACATTCGAAAAATAAATGGATGGGCGTTTCTTTCGTTTCAAAACAAAATGTACATAATTCTGTATCCGATAATTTACACCTATAAAGCTTATCATTTGTAAAGATAATATTATGGTTGATTTTGAATTGTAAAGACTGTAATTTTGTATCATCGGTAATTCGAAAAGGGAACGAGTAAATTTCTCTCCATTCAGTTTCATCTATGTTGGTATTTAGTTTTGTATTGATTTTTTCTTGAGTTTTTGACGCATGTTCTACTCCCAATTTCCTAATTTTGTTGTAAAATACTTTTGTTACTTTTTCCATTCTCTTTAAGGTCAATATATTTTCATTTTCTATTTGTCTATTATTGGGTAATCCTAACAATTCTGTTTTAAATTTGTTTGGAATAGCATGAATTAAACTTAAATATCGTAGAGAGTTGGTATTGATTCCGTATTTTGCATTACAGTCGTTACAATTCATAATTCTACCATTTTCGTCTATGATATCACCTATAAAGAAAATCCCCTTATCACACATATCTTTATAAAAAATCATATTTTTATCAACTTTGATTAATGGATTATACCAAAGCGGTTGGGATAATATATCACTAGGGGATGTGATGAGAGTTTTATTCAATTTGGACCAACTCAAAAATACATCTTTCCAAAAAGTGTTTAATTTTTTGGAATTTTTTTTCATTCCTTCTTCTTTTAAAACACAATTTTGTCCCCTCCGAATTTTTCAACTGTGTCCAATAAAAGTATTTTCCAATTGGAATGAACAAGTGGATCGATAAATTTTTTAACCCATGTAAGTTTTAATGCACGAATAAAAGATTCAATATGGGGAACGCGGAGTCCCCCTTCTGCAAGATCATTATACATTATTTTCCTTTTTAACTTATCCACTTTTCCATTCCAAATGAATTTAAAAATAGTGGCTTGAATCTCGTCAATGATTTTTCTAGGAGGGTCTGGAAGAGCCAAGCAAGAATGTATTAATATAGGCAGTGCAATTGTTTTGACTACAACAATTTTTCCAATTAAAGATAAATTTCAATAAGATCAATCGGAAAGGATGTTTTTGAAAGACCTCAGCTTTTCTTGATAATTTTCCATGTAAAAGAATTCAGATTGCAAATTAAATTTGATACCAAGAAGTTTAAATTTTCCTTCATGATTCCATTTTAATGTTTTATAGGTCTTTAACTCTTCACCACATCCCCTTTTCGCCCCAATCCAAATAGCTTCAGTTTTATCAAAGTTTGCTCTTAGCCCAGAACAGTCACCGAAGTCATCAATTAGTTTTATTGCTGAATTAAGGGATTTTTCGTCATTGTTTAAGATGAGGTTAGTATCATCTGCATATTGCCCTACTAAATATTCGGAACCATTAATTTTTAATCCGTTTATATTAGGATTTTGTTTTAAAGCCGCGCTAAGTAATTCTGCCGATATTATGAAAAGGTAAGGAGATAAAGGGCCCCCCTGCCTAACCCCTCTTTCTATTGGAAAAAATCTGAGCAGTATCCATTGTATTGGATACAACTCATGATCTCTGAATAAAATGTTTGAAACCATTTGATAATTGAGTTACCAAAACCAAAGAATTTAAGGGATTTCTCAATAAATGACCATTCTATGGAGTCAAACGCTTTTTCGAAGTCTAACAGTAAAAGAACCCCAGGAATTTAGTCTTCGTCAGTTTTTTCTATAATATCATAAACTAAGCGGGTTGTTTCCCCTATGAATCGCCCTTTTATGAACCCTGTTTGTGTTTCAGAAATAATTAGATCGAGTGTGTTTTTAATTCTATTAGCAATAACAGCTGATGCAATTTTGTAATCAGTATTTAGTAAAGAAATTGGCCTCCAGTTTTTTAAATACAATTTGGATTTTCCTTCTTTTGGTATGCATGTTATAACACCTCTTCTCTGGGATATAGACAACTTACCAATATTATACCCATAATTAAGAGCGTTAACTACGTATTCCCGAATATCATTCCAAAAGAATTTATAAAATTCGGTTGTAAAACCGTCTAAACCAGGTGATTTGCCATTTTTCATTTTTGATATTGCAGATGTACATTCAGATTCAGTAAGATTTCCTTCTAAAGTATCCGATATACCCGGATCTAAAAATTTAATAAAATCGTTTGTTTTATCGAAAAACATTGCCTCTTTATTATGTTCTGGTAACTTTTGAGAAGTATATAGGTTTTGGTAAAATGCCATTTGTGCTCGAATAATATCAGGTTGTTTCGTAATTTCGGTACCATTATCTAATATTAGTTTTGGCATGGTTTTTTCAACAAATTTTCTTTTTTCTAAGTTGCAAAAATATCTACTGCTTTTTTCCCCTTCAACTAACCATTTTGATTTTGCCCTCATTACCAAGCCCCTGATTTTTTCATCCCTTAAAACCTTTAGATCTCTTTCATTATTATCAATTTCATCTCTCGATACTGTTGATTCGGTTGTATAAAGAAGTTTGAGTTTATTTTCTAATTCAATTTCTTTCTTAGTACTTTTTGTCTTTTTATAAGACGAGTAAGATATTGTTTTTCCCCTTAAATTTAGTTTTATAGTTTCCCATAAAAGTTGGTCATTTATTGAAAAACATACATCCCCATTTTCAGAGGTGCTATTTACAGTATATTCATCTACAGTTTGTCTTATACTACTTTTAGCCAAGTCTATGTACTCTTTATCATATAGTAGACCATTATTAAATTTCCATGTACCACGACCTTTTACATGTTCAATGAATTTAAATAAAATATTTACTGGAGAATGGTCTGATTTATAAGCAATATCAATGTCTGCATCAATCAGAAATTGTTTTAAGTCAGCGGAAACCAAAAAGTAATCAAGTCTGCCGAGTTTTTGTTTAACACATCTTGGACCACGCCAAGTATATTTCCTAACATCTGGGTTGAATTCTCTCCAAACATCAAGTAAGTCGAATTCTGCCATCTTATCAATTATTTTTTCATGTGACTTTGGATTGTTTTTATTGGTGTAATATAATGTGTCAATGTCGTAGTTTAATGGAACGTTAAAATCTCCCCCCACTATTATAGAGTTGTTGTTGAGGATATTAATATTTGTAAAAATTTTTTCAAAGAAGCTTGGTTGATCTGAATTTGGTCCGTAGACCGCTACAAGAGTTATTCTTTTATTTTGGGTTTCTATATCTAGAATAAGATAATTACCATTAATGTCTTTAATTTCATCTAATATGGTGAATTTGAAAGAATTATTAAACAAAATGGCAACTCCTCGACTGTTACTGGTATAAGAGCAAAACCTTGCTTCGTTACCCCACTCAGCTTTCCAATAAGGTTCCATTTCTTCTGTACAGTAAGTATCAATCAAAAATGAAATATCATATTTTTTTCTACATCTATGAAATAAATCTTTTCTTTTATTATAATCCGAATAAAGCCCCCTACAGTTTAAACTACCTATTCTTAGATCACTATTCATGACCAGATAATATTAGATAATTTCTACACACGGGACAGGTTAGCATCATTTGTACAAAAGTGAATAAAAAATAAATTATTAAAAGCTTGGAAGACGTTTTCTTCATATATATATCATAATCCCCTACCCTCCCAGAATGTCTCGAAACTTCCGAAAACATTATTCTATAACTAATAATTAAAATCTATAATAGTTGGAATCTACGCTCCGAGTTGTATAGACCTCATATCAGTGATATAGTTCACTATCCAAATCTGCAGCCCTTTAGCAAGAATAAGTGAATACATAAGTAAAAGTTTACTGACACAAAAGGCTGCATATTTTAAAGTGACCAATATCCTCTATCATTAGATAAACATATAACCGATGGATGGATAAATAAGTGGAGTTTTATGTCCCAGTCAAGGATATTTCCATCATACCAAAGTGGTCAGTTTTGGGACAGTTGAGGAAACCTCATGTCACATCTCAGAACCGCTGAAAAAATGTCGAATCTGCAGAAACACACCTATGTGGTCTGGTATTGCGACAAATAAACAGTTTATACAAGTTATACCAGAGACTTCTTATAGTCTGTTTTCATTTGTGTTTTCTTGTATACAACAAACAACCAATCTGTACAGTTTGTTCCTGGAACTGCACTTTGTTTTTTTCTGTTCATGGTTGTACAAAAATTTTTACCACCAGTAATATAATTTACCACATAAAGTAAAAAATATAGTCCGTTTTCATTTGTGTCCTCTTGTACAACAACAAACAAACCATCTGTAAAGTTTGTCGAACTGCTCCTTGTTTTTCATTTCGTGGTTGTACATTGAATTTTAACCATCAGTTATATAATTTACCACATAAGTAAAAAGTTTAAATATTTAGGTTAGATTTCTATTGTTTAGTAAATATTTGTTATTGAAAAAACAGTTCTGTGAATTTTAATTAAATGCTTAATTAGATTATACGTTTGTTGAATGTTTTTATATAAATTTTGAGTGTCACACTAATCATTAGCTAAAACTGTCATTCATTAATGTCACAATTTACAACATTTATTACAGAGAAATGAAAAATCCACCCTTTTGCTAAATTGGATCCAGCGTGGGTCATGTATTCGTTATAAGATAATATTCGCAGTGGTCAATTTACTTTTTTGTGGCCGACCGTCCGGTCCTTAAACTTCAATATGGCCTACAACATCATGAAATATTTGTTAGAGATATATATCTGTATTGGAAATAAAAGCTTTGGCAATAGTCTTCTCTCAAAGTTTAGAATTCTGCATAAACGCTGCTATGATTATGTAGGAGCCTTCTAGCAGTGCTATATAAACACACCACTAGACTTTAGTTTAAATGTTTCTCCAAAGTCCGTTTTTTTATAATCTGGTTCTGTATGTGGCTGTATTTCTTGCCTTGTTGGGCTATATACTTGTTTTGATTTTGTGTTGTTTACTGTAAAATTGTTTTGCGCCGGTAATGTCTTCTATCCTTAATGCGTTTTTAATCAAGTCCGCTACAGTTTGATACCACTACGGTATGTTGGTTATTTTTTAGCTTTCGCTTCGTATTATGAAAGGTCGGTTATCCAACCACTTGACGGGATCAGACTTGAAAATTAGTAGTTATCAACAATAACAAACATACCAATATATGTTCGAATCACAATCCAGAAGCAAATAAAAACTTTGAAACTGACAAGCCAGGTTAGACACGCGAACTTCCACCTGGGAAATGGGGTCAGGTGCTCTGGAAGGGTAAAATTTAATACATGTAAATGTTTTTTTTATTTTATCCAAGCACTTGGCATTTAAAATTAGGGTCACATGATCCTTCGAAAGATCCGCCTAAAATGTAAAGGTCAATATGTCTGCAATTTCACCTAGATAGTGAGGCCTTGATAAAAGTGAAATATCCTTAATCAAAAACAAACATACTTATCACAACCCAGAACCAAAATAAAAACTTTGGAACTGACAAGTCAGGTTAGACACGTTAAATCTTAAATGTGATAAGATATTACTGTCTGTCTTTTAATCTACTAAACAAATAAATCGAGACTTTTAAATCATATTTATTTTATCAATTCTTTCAGTTGACAACTTATTGCATATTGATATTGATCCAATCTAGGAACTCGGTGACTCTGACATACACGGCTGGGAAGGTCGTAAGACATCTGTCTTGAGATTGTATACCCCATGATGTCACACCTGTGAGAACGTATTCAAAGCCATTTAAACATACATATGGTCCACCACTGTCGCCCTTTAAAGCAGTCGAAATGTAACAATATATACTATATGAAAAAGAGCAATGAATGAAAGCAAGGTACCCTGCCGATACGTATTTCAAAAGTAAATTTACTATCACTGTAGTCCTTCTAATTAAAAATAACGTAATTATTCAAACATTGAAAACATCAAATATCATATATAAACAACTATCAATTTTAAACAGATTGTGCAACATTTGAATACAGAAATAGACAAGAATGTAACGATTGTCATTACCGTGTGTAAGAACACATATATAAATATATATTTTGTATATTTATAAGTATAAGAATAAATACTGCAATATTTCTGGTGTTGCTAATGTGAAATAACTTTTTATTACACTGACAGTCATACATTTAGAACAGTTATTAACATATGCACACAATAATCTGCAACTTTTGCAACCAAAATGCCAAAATAAAACAACCGTGTATCCTATTACACATTCTGACTTTTATTAAATTTTATGCCAATTCCAAATTTCAATGAAAGTGCCATAATTGCTAAAAACAAACGTTAAAACAATAAGCACGTGTATGCATTGTATTAAGTATTGCATTCGTAACAGGTATTACAGTCAAGCCTGTCTATGAAAGTCACTCAAGGAATAACCAGTCAATTGGCCTTTATATACAGGTTCAAATAATATGAATAAAAAGCAATTGGAATACTATTCAACTGACCTTTATAAGCAGGTGGTCCTTATATTGAGATGGTTTTTTAAGGCAGGTTGGAATGTATAAACTATTTGAGACAAAAGAGCGGTAGCGGCTATACGTTATTTAAATCATTCCTATTGCGTTTCATTACACTTTTGAATAACAGATCTAGTCCCGAGAAACAAAATCAATAAAATAGTTCAAAGAATAATGACATCTAGCAAACGTATCACTCATGTAACGGAATTTTGTATAAGAAATGTTTGAAACATTAATCATGATTTAAAATGCAGTGCCATTAATCTAAAAATCATTGAACTAGAACAGGAAGACGATATGTGCATTTACATCTTCCATTATCCATGGCAACGGAGGCCATCATGAATTTTGAAAGGAAATGTCGACAAATACTTTCACTTTCAACGCTATACATTTCGTTTAAACTCGCCTTGGTGTTTAAGCGGAGGGACCTAAGTTTACAGACTAACTTTTATTATGTCATAAACTCACCCTGGCTGTTACCAGGTGAGCAGATACTTATAAACTTACATTACAAGAAGTTGAAACACCATTATATGGACATATATGATGGTCATAAATCGTCGCACCGGTTACAGATTTCATGTGCTCGATGCATTGACTGTTTGTGATCGGATCGACCTGTGCTTCTTGTAATCGGTCTGGTAAATTGCTGTCTAAAAGAGAGATAAATCATGGAAATATACAGAAAATGCACGACGAACACAGGACACACAGCACAACAGATGAATCTAAGAATATTAAAATTTCAAAGCTCAAACATCAATGAAATAATCTGTGGAGTTATTCCCTATAGAGGTGTATACTTATGACATTTCGGGCTCCTTGAAATCTCGTTTGCAAATAATTTCCAAAAATGTAATAATGAATTATAATATATTTAACAATTATAATAAAACCATTAAATTGTGTGAAAAAGTATGTATGCATGACATAAAGGTTTGAAGGTTTGTAATGTTCAAGTTCTATGACCGAAAAAAAAAATGTCATCTTTAGTATGGAAAATATAGTGAAGGTCTAAAATAATTGACCTTACAAAATTGATACACATCCTATATCTATTTAAGCTAGTCAGAATTCTTTGATCTGCTTTTAATTATCATTTTTTTTAAAAAAAAAACCACAGATCGAAAAATATTGAAAACAAAATTTGAAAAAACGTTACCATTGATTTAACTTAAGAAAACGACAAGTGTAAAAATTTCTCATATAAACACCAATCTATACTTTTCTGCTCTTTATGTAGTCGGTCTCATGATATCTATCACAGGAAAAGTGTGCAATTTTTATGAGAAACTGTTATGTTTTAAAAGACAATGCAATTTGGATAAAATGAAAAAAAATCTCAAAAAACAAACTTATCAATGTGCAAATTAGGGGTATATTTAAGTCGTGCAGATTAGGGGTATATTTAAGTCGTGCAGATTAGGGGTATATTTAAGTACATAGTTGTCCACTACCATATCATAATCAAAACATTAGGTAAGGAAAAAAATCAAAGAAGAAATTTTGGCCTTTTTAGATGTTTAAACAAGATAAATGTCTGTGCTTTATTACTGTGTTTATCGCAGATGAATTCGAACCTAGATAATGAGAGGTGAAATCCCTGTAAGCGATCGCTTTTTACCCCTTGGTCACCGATTAAATGAAATTCAAATACGGACATCTTTAAACCACTTGGTTACCGATTCAATGAAATTCAAATGTGAACATGATGTATTTGATCTTATTTTTATATAGAACATGATTAATTACTTTTGGTATGTCGCCCCCATCCTGACATGGTACAGTTGTTGGAATTTGTCGGATTAAAGTTTGCAGTTGGCAATGAAATTGCTTTTACGTTGATGTTGTCCAGGTATAATGGTTCTGATAACACCAAAAGTGCTATGTCGTTCGAAAATCCAGCAGGAGGTTGATTGTAGGATTCATGCTACAACAACAAAGTTATACTATTTCAAAAATATATTTTAGATTGTGTTGACTGACTATTGCTATTCATATAAACAAGAATAAAAAATGGATCAAAATTTACAATATAATCTAGTTAAACAGGAAGTGCTAACCCTTCCGGAGCACCTGATCTCACTTCCCTGGCGGAAGTTCACGTGTCTTACCTAACTTGTCAGTTCCAAAGTGTTTTCTTTGATTCGGACATGGATTAGTATGTTTATTTTTGATTTATTAAATAATTTCTAATCAGTGAACTCATTTTTACACATTGATTTTTGCAAGCCGTCAATACACTGCAATTGTATAACGTGACACCTCTTACGTTTATCGCATCAGTTGACTCCCATAGAAACGACGTTTTGTGGAAATTTCGACATATCGTTTTACACAATCCCATTTCGTCCTCAAAAAATAGAAATACAGTGCGATTTAAATATCCATACTAGGATTTTAAGAGAGAATTACTTTGTTTTCTAGTTCCGGGCGTACATATTGTTAAAATAATACATATATACCATAAACATTTGTGTTCGCGTATTATGACGAAAAATAGAATTGGATTTTGTTATCATGGGTGTATTTAAAGGAGAAAAACAAATATTATGAATTATGAATAAATAACATAGTTTACCATAAACAATAAATAAATAAATCAGTGTACCATAAAACAATAAATAAATCAGTGTACCATAAATTTGCAAGTTATTTTATCAAAAACGCTAATTGAGTTTAATATATCGTACTTACTATTATTAGTCGACTCACGGATCTTACTTGACCAGTAGTACCGGTAGTAGATTGAAGAGTACTTCCTGCCATAATGGTATAACTACAAATAAACAAAAGGGTATTTTAAAAATCAACAGAAAAGAAAATGCCTATATCGCTTGAAATGTTTTCATAAAACACAGTGCTGTAAAATTGGTATAATTTTAGCATTTTAAAATTACTAAGTACAAAAGATATATAGTTATAAATACTTAGTCTTCGTCTGTGTAAGCTTGTAATGTTACTTTTTGGACAACTTTTGATAAAAAACTTTTTGACTTACGTTTTTATGGTTATTATTATTGTTATTATTAAATTATGGACAATTTAAAATAGAAGAAATTACTATTTGCAACTTCAGCAATAAAAACACATTTTTTCTTAGTATTTGTTTTCTTTTTTATTATAAAGCATGCTGGATGAGTTAACATCAGTAAAAAATTTTCAAAATACCCAATTCTCGTTAAAAATCAAATCGGTATAGAAATAGATAAGAAATGGAATGCTTCAGTGTATCTGTATTTCATGTCAATCTAAGTGTTTTATTGCAATATTGACATGAGACACTTACCTGCTTGCAGAACGAGTAAGACAGTGTGCAGCCGTGACATGAGACACTTACCTGCTTACAGAACGAGTGAGACAGTGTGCATACGTGACATGAGACACTTACCTGCTTACAGAACGAGTGAGACAGTGTGCAGCCGTGAGAATGGTAGTTTCTGACAGAATTGATCCTCCACATATGTGACTTCCACTAATTCTAAGAGAAATTTGCCATGGGTGATTTCTGATATCAGAGTCCTTTCCGTTGATTATTCGTGACGAGCCACCCTATGATTTGTATTACATATT
Source organism: Anadara kagoshimensis (assembly GCA_021292105.1). NCBI lineage: Eukaryota > Metazoa > Mollusca > Bivalvia > Arcoida > Arcidae > Anadara > Anadara kagoshimensis. Next base: position 69,676,632 of record CM037859.1, on the reverse strand, counting down.
AAAATATAACAGTATACTGTCAAAAACAAATATAAAGAATGTAAACAGGTTACGTCCAAATGTGTTAATTAACAAAAATACAATGGTTTTAAACACCTTATCAAAACCATCACCATTAACGCATGAAAATACTCACGCGACGTGGCCTAGTTTGACGTCACATGCGCAATTTTTGTTCGAAATGTCAACGGATGTGCAAAGAGCTTCACGTCTGTGATGTCGAATATGATTGGTTTAGAAGACGAAGCGTCACGTCTGTTAAACCAATCATGAAAAAAACAGTTGGCTTCTTATAGATATTCATATCTTTTTCGTCACTTGATTGCAAAATGTTGTTCCCGGGAAGATATGAAAACCAGAGTTATGCTCATAAATCGCCTTTTCAAAGCCCAAGAAAACCGTTTTATCATATGAGGCTTTTAAACGGATTTTTCTTAAACATTTGCCTTAATAAAACAATATGTTATGTTTAAATTAAAATGAACTTGAAATATAGCTTTTTAAAAAGAAAAACAAACTGCAACATCTCGTTTGTCAGGGACTAGAACACCTCCTCGTTGGTAGGAGGGTGTTACAGCGGGATTCGATGCGTAAATGTATTTGTAGAAGAAAAACGTTAACTTCATTTTTGGTCAGATATTAATGGAATTTCCACCAATAAGTGAAAATTTGATTGTAATTTTATCACAATTTTTAAAGAAATGTTCAAGAGATGAAAATTATTTAATATGATGCAAATCACAGACCAAGTTATCTTGGTCGACATTTTTTTTAAATTAATCAGTTGAGAAATATTTTTTTTATAAATGATTAGGGAAGAAATGTTTAAACTTTACAAAATTATTCTGTAATTTTATTTGATTAAATAGACCTTATGTCTTGCCAAAAAGTTTTGTCGTTGGGAAAAAAGAAAAACTGTAAAATCAGTTGCATTAGTTTTTAGAATAATGTCACATTAAACTTAAATCACTTTTTTGTGACAAATTTTTTCTTCATGTCACAGATTATCTAAACTGATGTCATGTGGTAATTTTGGAATACCTTTATAACTAAAAATACAGAGATGGACACATGATAACAAAAGAAAACAACTATTCAAAGTTAGCCACAAGAATTTTTGTTGTCCAACGCATGCCACTCAGTGTAATCTTTAACAATCTAAATCAATAAACTAGAAAAACTGAGCAACAAGTTCACAAAAAATACCCCGCTTTCAAAAATCCATCGGATCAAATTTTTAAATAGGAGGTGCACATCTACATTATATCACAAAGATTGTGTGAAAGTTTCATGGAAATCAATTGAAGGGTTTAGGAGGAGTTGTGGATAAGAGATAGATACCCAAGGTGTAACGGAAGGACGAACAGGCACACGGACGGACACCCCTATCACTATATATATATATATATATATATATATATACCCCACTTTTTAAGCGGGGGTATAATAGGTTAGTTGAACCCCTTTTTGATCTGCCTATATAATCGCTTTATTTAAGGTTAACCGGTGTTCAGATGAATTTTGCTATCGAGTGTACTTTATTCAGATAGTTTGAATGTGGTGTACAGCGTTTTTCCCTAAAGTGCCTCTTCTAAAATTCTTCATTTTTTCTATTTTGCTTTTATTACTATTAACAGGAACCCTTACATTACAATCTAGGATGAAAAAATTGGCATGTGACGGATAAAAAATTACTAGGTCACATCATCAAAGCGAACAATCGACAGGGGTAATGAGGTTATGGTAGACGCTATCAGAATTTAGAATTCTGTCAAAATTTAGAATCGACTTATGCCGCCCATAAAAGGCTACATTTGGAACTTTGTGACAAACGTAATGACTTCAATTTTTCTATTGTCAACTTTCCTTTTCTAGCAGCGATATACCTGCTTATGATGTATTTGTTTTCCGATTAATACGCTATGGTAAAGCTTGTTCCCACTACGGAAACTTTGTACAACGAAGAAGGTTCCTTGCAAATAAATTGTTGACTCCGAGATATTGCAAGTCTAGGCTAATCAAGGCCCTCAAAAAGTTTTATGGCCCTCTATAAGTTTGATGTCTCTGTGTCCAGAAATGCCCTGGATATATTTGAGGTCTCATAGTTCCTTCTAACCACTGCGGTAGCTCAGTTGGTAGAGTGCTCGCTCCGTAAGTGGGAGGTCGTAGGTTTGAACCCCGACCGGGTCTGACCCAAGACTTCTTTCGCCAAGCACTCGGCATTACGAAGTGAAAGTCACGGTTCTTTCGGATGGGAACTTAAAATAAACGAGGTCCCATGTCAAGGTGGGCTTGGCACGCTAAAGAACCCTGCTGTATAATGCCATCAGCGCAACGCACTGGAAAAAATTCTGCACCTTCGCCTATAGCTGGTGACGTCTCGATATAAGTGAAATATTCTTGACTGGGACGTTAAACACCATTACTCACTCATAGTTCCTTCTTTCTTTTAAACACTTTTTATTATGTGTACACACGTGGCGGGTTTGTGCTAGCTAAATAGGAGGTGCTTACCCTTCAGGAGCACCCGGCCTCGCTTCCCTGGCGGAAGTTCACCTATCTAACCTGACCTGTCAGTTCCAAAGTTTTTACTCTGCTTCTGAATTGTGATTCGGACAATGTTTGTTTTTGATTTGATTACATACAAACACTTCGCTCACTCTGTGGATCAAGTTTTGTTCGCTAAAACGAAATATTCTCGCTATAATACTGCTTTTGGTTACTGAAATACGTAAAGTATTTTCGGGATAGATATTACTGATGCAAAGTAAAAGATACTTTAAGACCCATGGGATTTAATGTCCACATCAAGACAGTAGCTAAACAGACAACGTACATGGTTACAATGACTCAAAAATGTCCTTGGGGCAGTCGTCATGTGTCGTTGACACTAAATATGTCTTACCCCAAAGATGCCAATTTGAAATATCAAAACTCTTAAATATTTTGATGTTTTCAATACTTACATTCGTTCCTATTCTTCCATAATGTTCCAGTTCCCACACAAATCTGTTGCAGGCTGATACACATGCGGCTTATCCTATCTGCCACTGAAATAAAAACCCACATTTTCAATTGTGATAAAAGCAAGAAATAAATTTTTGATCCGGAAAATGAATAACTTAACAGATATTTATTGGCTTCATTGACATCACCGATATCTAGTTGACTGGGTCAATGGATACTTTTCAAAGTTGTCTAACATTTAAATCTACATACCCCGTTTCTATTTCCAATAACTTTTACAGTATATAGCTCTTTATATTGGAGGTCGGGAGTTCGAACTCAGGCTGGTCTGACCAACACTTTAATAAAAATGACTATTTTGTAAAAATAATGATTACGGTACCTTTGGAATAGATTTAAATATCGACGCAAACCAAACCCTTTGTGCATATTGTAAACAAAGACTGTCAATAGAAGGAGAATGTCTTATTTTTAACTTAAGCTGGTTACTTTTTAAAAGTGAAAGACTATTATACAAATTAAATAAATTAAAAATAAAGAAGAGTCTTCACCTATCTAAAATAAACGCATGAAGAATGAAATTATATAAGGGCTGTTTGAGAATGCAGTTGTGTAACACACTTTACAAATAATTTCAGTTTAATATAGAACGAGGATGATTTAGGGAAATTCGGTGCAAACAGAAAACCACGGAACTTCGAAGACCGAACTGACAAAATAAATGATACTTCAACCTGTCCCTAGGTAGTGACAGACGCTTTTGTACACATGTTATACGTTTCGATCAGCCATGACATTGGATGGTTAAGACCTGCGGATGAATCTATAACCACACCAATAAACAATGTAATAGTATTATCCTTCTTAACACCCATTTTCAGTTACATACCTAGTAGGGTTCGAACCCTGGTGACAATCATAGTAACAAGTACGCGTCACAAGAAAAAATAATGGATTCAAAAACTCTCCTGCTACCGCAGTAATAAGGTTGCGCTTACAAAAGAAATTAATTGATTTCAAAACTCGCCTGCTGCCACAATAATAAATTGCGCTTACAGAAATTAAAAAGATTATTACACTCACCTGCTGCAGCCAAGAAAGTGAAGAAAACAACTTTGAACATGTTGACTGTGCCGGGGACAATCATTAACAATGTTAGGTAATCTTCCAGCTTATATAGCACCTCGAATTAGTGAAACCTGTTATGTTCCCTTACCCATCATAAAGTCACTAAACCTCATTATGTCATTAATACACTAAATATAGTATTTTATGATATTATATAACAATTAATATTCGTAAACGTTATTATTTGTAGAGTTGTTGAGTTTTTACAAGTATGAGAATTTGTACAGGTTTGATGGTTAGATAAAATGTTGAAATTTATACGATGTTGTAAATTGTGTCTTTATTAATAAAGGTATGTATTAATACTTAATAATCATGTTATATTTAAATTAAGTACACAGTCATTTATAAATATTTAACTGCTTGATAGTGTAAATACAAACAAAACTCCTCCTATTATATGCTCCTGATTATTTCCCTCCCTCCCCTTTAAAATGGCGAAGTACATCATTTATACATGTTAAACATAATTTTTTATATAATTCTAAGGAGAAAACCTTACCGGAGTCTTAACCTGGCTCCCGATTTTAGTACTGACCTGTCCAACCCAAACCTAATATTTGGTTTGTTTTAGGGGGGTATCAATACCAAGTTAAACTTATTATTTCAAAAGTTATATCTTCAGTTATTCAAAGCCAATAAAATCTATCTAACTTTGTCTCGTCCAAGGTGACCTGCGGTTTTTCTGTTGTTCAAGTGTTGTATACTGATTCGACGTATTTCCTTAGGGGTTATCAATTAGAAGGTAACTGATCCATCTCCGTTTTTCCATTCGCGATATAGAACACCGTCCTTGATGTTTTAATACGTCCCATTATCGTGCGAGAATATTAAATTCTCTATTAGAGTTTTCCCTTGGTGGTTTTAATGTAGATGTATTTATCAATTCTTTAATCTGAGAAAGAGTCAAATCGTCATCTTGTAATGTTCGGAGAGCAGAAAGGTCCCAGTTATCCAACCTGTTAGCTTCTATAGAAGCTTTTCTGTAATCTTGTGTTTAGACTAAAGTTCTTTTTGGTTGTGACTATGATTGCGAGTTATCACACTCATGTTAGTACAGATGTCAGATGCACACTGAAAAGTCTTCCCTTTTACATCGATGTTTTGGCCTGCGAGATAACCCATCTGCATTGCCATGAGAGATTCCTTTTCTATGCTGAATCTCTATATCATCAGCATCAAGTAGGGATATCCATCGTGCTACCATTCCCTCAGGCTCTTAAACATTTTTGTTTAGCCATGTCAAAGCTGAGTGATCAGTCCTTACCAGAAATTTATTTTGTACCCAAAGATAATGATGGAAGGTTTAGACAAAAGTGACGACGGCTAGACGTTAACGATATGTCGTGCAGAATTTTCTTTGAGATTTTGAGAGTGTTTTTCTGGAGTATGCAATGACTTTTTCAACTCCATCTTAAACTTGTGACAAGATGCCAACAATGCCAAATGCACTAGCGTCTGTATCTAGAATAAATTGACCAGTTCGGGAAAGATTGGGTGCAGAAGTTAACCTTTCAGGGTTACAAAAGACGAAGCATATGTCCATTTAAATGGCTTATTCTTTTGAGTCAAATTGGTAAGAGGAAATGCCACAGAAGAAAAGTCTTTGATGAAACACCTGTAGTAGGAGACAAGCCCTAGGATAGGAAACTTTGGACATCAGTGACGTTTTTTTGGAGTTATCCATTCCTTGATGGCAACCACTTTTTCGAGATTGCACTTGACATCATGTTCTGAACCAACATGTCCCAGAAAATCCACTTCATCTTGAAAGAGAAAACATGTTTTAGGTTTTAACAATTTGGCTTTTCGAAATTGATCAACGTTTGTTTTAAAATATTTCAGATAAGGTGCCGACAATACGGACACTTGTTCAGTTTTGAAAATGGTACTATTTCAACTTTTCTAAATTCAATATTGCTTGAATCTGGCAAAAGTAAGTATCGTTATTTAATTTAAATTTAGGCCTCCTTGATCGAACGAGCCTTCTTATCATATAGTTTTTTTACTCCAATGTTCGGAGTTATTTTAGCGTGGTTAATTATGGGAATTCATTTGTCACCTTGATCTTTCAATCTTAAGTATATGAATTTAAAGACAAAATATTGATCACAAAATCAAACAAACCAAGCAACAGAATGATTGTTACGATAATTGCTTGATAAAAAACAATTTGTGGCTTGTAAATCAGTTTGCATAAAATACGATTAGAGAACTTCATTTAATTAATTGCAGACTACTGCAAGTGGGATGTGAAGCAACTAGGTTTATTCTAAGCTCTGAAATTTGAGCAATTTTGGAATTGAAAGAACAATAATTATCATGAATGTCTTCGGGCTTTTTAGATACACTCGTATATTACTCTGTCCGGTACGTATATACATCAACATTGTTATACCATGTGGAATGTAAAAGATGGTCGGCAAATTAAGTGTGAATTTGAAATTCAGATACCTGAAATAAACATGCTTTAAGTTTCGAATCAGTAGTTTAAACAATAATTCATAATTTCTAATCATCATGTAGTTAAATAGACGGTGTTAATCCGTCTGGAGCATCTGGTCTTGCTTTGTTGGTTGAGAGTCACATGTTTCAATGGTTTTACTTATCTTTTGGGTTACAAATACATTGTCTGTTAAACTGAATTCATTTCTTGAAATAATATACAAATACCCCATTTTATAATGAGTACTTTTAACTTTCAAACATTTTTCAAGATTTTTCATTTTGGATTGGACTTGCACATTAAGACTAATGACAATGCACTTGTGTGTCAATCTGGACGTAATAGGCAAATATTTTCCATTTGGAAATATTGGAGATTCAGAAACATTTCGACTGTATGATTCTAGTTGTGATATAAAGAACGGTTTCATAAGTCAAATAGAGTAATTACAAAGACGTAATGTATTTAAATTAACGTATGTATATTTATCAGCTGTGTTATAATTAGTTTGAGTGCACTCTTCGATGATGCACCCAAGGTTTGTGGAGTTGAAGGAACCGGCAGTCGATGATCCAAAGACAATTTCAGACGCTGCTGTGTCAGTCCGAAAATCTGTAAATTAACTTACTGTTTTCGTTGGGATTGCATTGTAACATAACTCCCTACTTTTCAGGAACACCACAGCTAATCAATTCATTAACTTTTCCATATACGTTTATAGCAGAATATAAGTAGGTAAAGATTTGCACGATGCATATTTTTGCAAAACCTTGTTAATTTTGAGAGACGACAGTTAATAAGTCGTATCATTTATTTCAAGCTCGCTATGATAGATGGCATTCACATAGTCTCCAAATTTAGGATTGTTAAGAGACAGAGTGTCATCTATATATATATATATCTGTATGTGGGGTTAAATGATTGGCGACAGTCTTGTTCCCTTTTTAGTTGAATATTTGAATTTGATTCAGACATGGATTAGTATGTTTTTAATATCTACTTAATACAACACGTCACTAGGTAAGCCTCGCTACATTCCTCCCGTTATCTTGAGATCTCACAACCCCTTCGTGGCTTATTTTGTTTGGCGACAAATGTTACACAATGTTTCTGGATAGCAATAGTTTGTAAAACATTTTTGGCGTATCGTTATATCTCTATTGAATTATAACACAAACTACTCCGAGTTTGTGAGTTATTATCAAAGTCCAACAAAGCAGTTACAGACTCGTCTTAATCTTAATCAATTGTGCTTATAATCCTGATTATTTTTTTCGATCACTATTCTATCTATTACATTTTAGAGTCATTCTCTGTAAGGACCAGACGATTTGGCTATATTTGGGAATCACATGTCTCAGATTTTGATGATATTGCATATAATTATCAAATACTTATAAAAAAAACAAATGAAAAGCCCCATGGCAAAATTTAAATTGCCGTTCCCATGGTAACCAACCATTAAGAGGCCAATCTCTGGAATTTCAGTCAATTTTGGGTACATATCAAATATGCCGCAAGAATATGCCATTTATAATAGGATCTTGAATATTTTGTTTTTATTCGGAACTTTGATGGTCATCCTTTTCTTTTCATGTCAAAACTGTATGAATTTACATGGTTTCATTTATTTTACTACTTTTATCTCAAAAGAGCTCTTAAAAGACCTTAACTAGTTGAACATTGAGATCGATTATTTTGAAAACTCGGGCACTGGAATTATATCACAAACATTTAAGTAGTGAGGAAAGTGGACTAAACAAAATATCAAAAAATTACTAGTTGTAAAAGTGGTACTTGTGCGTCATAATTCAGGTATAAGTATAAATATGAAGCAGAACTTGAGGAACCAGTCGTGTCTTTTATTTCAAGCTCACTAGGATAGATGACATTTACATAGTCTCCAAATTTAGGATTGTTAAGAGACAGAACGTCATCTATAGTTGAATGACTTAGCGACAGTCTTCTCTCCAGATTTAAAAAATTCTGCATAAATTCTGCTTCGTAGAATAAAGAAACAAATCAGCAAGCAATGGTGCACAGTTTGTACCCATTGGTATACCGATTGTTTGCTGAAACTATATTACCAAACACAACAAATATCTTATCTATCAAAAACTCCAACATTTTGTTGATGGTATCTTCAGTATATTTTTGTTTGGAATCCGTATGGTGCTTGACAAAATAACCAGAATCCCTGTTCAGCATCAGATATTTGTATCTTGGCTTTCCGTTTTTGTAAAAGAAAGACAAGTGAATAATTTCTTTAAGTCGTTCTTTCAATTTAGAATAAGGGATAGTGGTGTATAGTGTAGAAAAATCACATGGTTTTTATATGAGATAAAGTATTAGAAGCAAGATTTTCAAGTAATTCTTTAGAATTTTTGAGTATCCACATTTGGTTGATTCCAGATGTAGATCAAGATTTTCCTCTTCATGATTGATACCGAAAGACTCGAGACCTCCCTTATGGTTGGAAAGAACTGTATCTTTGGTAAAATTAGTTCTAGTATATGCAGGGTAATTTGATATACTATCTAAACCAAGCTCCTTAATAAGACATGCAATGTATAATCTCTTACAAACGAGAATAATGTTGTTGGAAGCCTTATCAGCTGGGACAACAACATATTTGTTGTGTATGTCTGTTAGAATTGCCTTGATTTCTAGATCTTTGAGTACTGAAGACGACTTGGTACTCATAGACCCTTTAAGTTTGGCAATCCCAGTTTTAACGAAAGATCTCACAACTTTTATCCAGTCGGATAATGTATCAAGCTCAAATAAGGCTGTAGTGTGAATTTATAGGTTTTTGCTATTTATAGCAACAGCCAACAGTGGCCATCTTGGATATGATATAAGGCTGTCGAGCAATCTCACACTACTCACCACCATAATAAATCAACTGACCAAGTTTCAGATCTTTTGGTTGTACAGTTTTCTTTTTGAAATGCACGGGAACCATGAGTCTGGTGGAAAAGTCTATTTTAGTAACAGCGGCCATCTTGGATGCGCAATTATGATGTCAACCAATCATATTCCAATCATCGCCATACCATATCAACTGACCAAGTTTCAGCTCAATCGGATGTACGGTTCTCTTTTAAATGCACGGAAACCTTAAATTCGGTGAAAACGTCTATTTTTAGTAACGGCGGCCATCTTGGATGCACGATTACGCCGTCGAGCAATCCACACAAACCACCATCATAACAAATCAACTGAACAAGTTTCAGCTCAAACAGATGTGCGGTTTTCTTTTAAATGCACGGTAACCTTAAATTGGGTAAAAAAGCCTATTTTAGTAACGGTGGCCATCTTGGATGCACGATTATGCCGTCGAGCAATCCCACATCACCCATTATCATAACAAATCAACTGACCAAGATTCAGCTCAATCGGACGCACTGTTCGCTTTTAAATGCACGGAAACCAATTGGGACACACACACACACACACACACACACACACACACACACCAGTATTACTATATCCCCCGCACCACTGGTGGCGGGGGATAATAAAATGGCGATCCATATTTGTGATATGTTAACAAATAAGCAATGTGTATAGAAAATAGTATTACAAACAAGACTTGTTGTTATCGAGCAAGTAGTATTTTTGAACAAACTTTTATGGCAAATTTATTCATATGAAAGCAAAAATTTAAAAAAAAAACAGAAAATTTCTAATTTTTTTCTCCAAAACTCTGTGAAATTTCAACAGACAAAGTATCCAAGTTTGAATTGAACACTTACACAAAGCATGTTATGCCTGACTGAAAATGTGATCTGATTATAGAATCGGTCAATGGACTAAAAATTAATAGTAATAACTAATTAGTTTTACGGCCGTCATCACAGCATTGGTAAGAAGTTTGATGTTTCCGTGTCCAGGATTGCCCTGGATATATTTGACGTCCCATAGTTTCATGTTACTTTCACGCAATTTTGATTACATACGTGGCGGGTGTAGCTAGCTTAACAGGGGGTGCTTACCCGTCCTTAGCACCCGGCCTCACTTCTCTGGCAAAAGTTTGCGTGTCTAGACTAACTTGTCATTTTCAAAGTTTTTACTTTGCTTCTGGATTGTGATTCGAACATTGATTAGTATGTTTGTATTTGATTACTTTGCCCGCTTTAGTAAATGTTTAAATGGACTTCTAAAATGTACTCATTGACTATAACTAAAATTGTTTTCTTTTCTATTATTCAGAATGATCATAGAATCGGTTATTGGATCGGTTTGAAATGTTGGGAAGGTGAGTGGCGATGGCTCAAAACAGAAGAACCGGCAAACTACACAAATTGGGCAGAAGGCGAACCACAAAATCGGAACAGTTCTGTAAAGTATATAATAAGTCATGGTGATTTCAAAAGGCATACAACAAATGACGATCATGCATAAATGGTTCGAAGCATCCACCTATTTGTGAAACAGCACTGCATGATTATTATCATTAACTACCAAATTAGACACATGACATGTTATCGTTGTTTATTGTTATCTTCTTGATAGCTTTGCTGTATTTTAATTTATATGATATCGCTTTACCAGAAATGAGTGGATATCGTTAATGGAATTATGTGTGTTACGATAAAAACCATGCATGTCTTTTAGAAAAAACACGGGCGTATGGGTTTAATTCATTGTATGAAATAAAACCTTAACTTTATTTTGGGAAAGTACGTTTCCTACTTTTAAAAATTTTACGTAAAATCACCAAAGTGAAACATCAACCTATATTTTAAAATTTAGATTAAAATTTAGGTTTCCGTGGTAACAAATCACAATAAATTCATTTTCACAAACGATACTCCACTCTGGGGCCATATTTCCAAACATATTCAAAATAGTATTGAATTTCTCTACACTAAAATTTCTCTGATATAGTCCTGAACATTTTTGCTCAGAAAAAATCTAATTAAATGTAACGCAAGCACTAAATGATCTGCTTGTATTAGCTATTGTTTATCATAACGTTTTAGCCCTAGTATAGACTAGAAAGGCCGCGGTAGCCTAATGAAAAAGGCGTAGTCTACAAATCCAGGGTCTCTCATCACTGTGAGTCAGAGCGCACTCACTTTGAAAATTTTGCTTGGTAAAAAATAGAACAGTTATCCAAGCATGGAAAACTCTAATATGTACACGAATAACTCTGTTCGAGCAACATCTATAACCGTTTTGAGTCATGCTGGATTTCAAGCCAGGCATATTATGACTATCAGTTCACCGTAACGAAGCATCGATAAAAAGTTATGTGCGCGATACTACTTCCGAGCAAAAAAGACGGATGTCATCCATTCGTAGTGACTTTGTATAGGGAATAAGATCTCCCCACATGTACAAGTTATTCGTCTGGAATTCAACAGCAAGACAGTAATTCTGTTCCTGTTACATACGCCTTTGATGAGAACAGTGCAATTGATGATATATTGTGCTTGCCTGCATCTTAGACAAATTTTGTTTTACAGGACAGAACCGCTGAAAAAATGTCGAATCTGCAGAAACACGTCTATGTGTTCTGGTATTGCGACAAATAAACAGTTTATACAAGTTATACTAGAGACTTCTTATAGTCTGTTTTCATTTGTGTCTTCTTGTATAACAACAAACAACCAATCTATACAGTTTGTTCCTGGAACTGCACTTTGTTTCTCTTTTCATGGTTGTACAGAAACTTTTACCACCAGTAATATAATTTACCACATAAAGTAAAAGTTATAGTCCGTTTTCATTTGTGTCCTCTTGTACAACAACAAACAAACAATCTGTTTGTTTGTCGAACTGCTCCTTGATTTTCATTTCGTGGTTGTACATTGAATTTAACCATCAGTTATATAATTTACCACATAAGTAAAAAGTTTAAATATTTAGGTTAGATTTCTATTGTTTAGTAAATATTTGTTATTGAAAAAACAGTTCTTCTGTGAATTTTAATTAAATGCTTAATTAGATCATATGTTTGTTGAATGTTTTTATATAAATTTTGAGTGTCACACTTATCATTAGCTCAAACTGTCATTCATTAATGTCACAATTTACAACATTTATTACAGAGAAATGAAAATATCCCCCCTTTTGCTAAACTGGATCCAGCGTGGGTCATGTATTCGTTATAAGATAATATTCGCAGTGGTCAATTTACTTTTCTGTGGCCGACCGTCCGGTCCTTAAACTTCAATATGTCCCACAACATCATGGAATATTTGTTAGAGATACATATCTGTATTGGAAATAAAAGCTTTGGCAATGTCTTCTCTCAAAGTTTAGAATTCTGCATAAATGCTGCTTCATAAAAATATCCAAGCAACAGTACACATTTTGTACCCTTTGGTATTCGTATTTTTTGTTATTAAATTTTATTGCGAATCATAAGAATTGCGTTGTTCTCAAAACTTCTTACTTTACAACACTGATTGTTAATGATTATGTAGGAGCCTTCCAGCAGTGCTATATAAACACACCATTAGACTTTTGTATAAATGTTTCTCCAAAGTCCGTATTTTATAATCTGGTTCTGTATGTGGCTGTATTTCTTGCCTTGTTGGGCTATATACTTGTTTTGATTTTGTGTTGTTTCCTGTTACATTGGTTTGCGCCGGTAATGTCTTCTATCCTTAATGCGTTTTTAATCAAGTCCGCTACAGTTTGATACCACTACGGTATGTTGGTTATTTTTTAGCTTTCGCTTCGTATTATGAAAGGTCGGTTATTCAACCACTTGACGGGATCAGACTTAAAAATTAGTAGTTATCAACAATAACAAACATACTAATATATGTTCGAATCACAATCCAGAAGCAAATAAAAACTTTGGAACTGACAAGTCAGGTTAGACACGCGAACGTCCACCTGGGAAATGGGGTCAGGTGCTCTGGAAGGGTAAAATTTAGTACATGTAAATGTTTTTTATTTTATCCAAGTACTTCGCATTTAAAAATAAAGGTCACATACATCAAACTGTTTAGGTCATTATGTCTGCATTTTCACCTAGCTTAAAGTGAAATATTCTTTAGAAAAAGCAAACATACTTATCCATGTCCGAATCACAATCCAGAAGCAAATAAAAACTTTGGAACTAACAGGTCAGGTTAAGAACTTGAACTTCCACCAGGGAAGTAAGGTCGGGTGCTCTGGAAGGGTAAAATTTAGTAAATATTTTTCGCCAAGCACTTGGCATTTAAAAATTAGGGTCACATGATCCTTCGAAAGATCCGATTAAACTGTAAAGGTCAATATGTCTGCAATTTCACCTAGATAGTAAGGCCTTGATAAAAGTGAAATATCCTTAATCAAAAACAAACATACTTATCACAATCCAGAAGCAATGTAAAAACTTTGGAACTGACAAGTCAGGTTAGACACGTTAAATCTTAAATGTGATAAGATATTACTGTTTGTCTTTTAATCTACTAAACAAATAAATCGAGACGTTTAAATCATATTTATTTCATCAATTCTTTCATTTGACATCTTATTGCATATTGATATTGATCCAATCTAGGAACTCGGTGACTCTGACATACACGGCTGGGTAGGTCGTAAGACATCTGCTGTCTTGAGACTGTATACCCCATGATGTCACACCAGTGAGAACGTATTCAAAGCCATTTAAACATACATAGGGTCCACCACTATCGCCCTGTAAAGCAGTCAAAATGTAAAGAAAAAGAGCAATCAATGAAAGCAAGATACCCTGCCGATTCGTATTTCTAAAATGAATTTACTATCACTGTAGTCCTTCTAATTAAAAATAACGTAATTATTCAAACTTTGAAAAAATCAAATATCATATATAAACAACTTCTAACAAGTATAACAAAATTAAACAGAATGTGCAACATATGAATACAGAAATAGACAAGAATGTAACGATTGTCATTACCGTATGTAAGAACACATATATAAATATATATCTTGTATATTTATAAGTATAAGAATAAATACTGCAATATTTCTGGTGGTGCTAATGTGAAATAACTTTTTATTACACTGACAGTCATACATTTAAAACAGTTAATAACATATGCTCACAGTCATCTGCAACTTTTGCAACCAAAATTCCAAAATGAAACAACTGTGTATCCTATTATACATTCTGACTTTTATTAAATTTTATGCCAATTCCAAATTTCAAGGAAAGTGCCATAATTGCTAAAAACAAACGTTAAAGACAATAAGCACATGTATGCATTGTATTAGGTATTGCATTCTGAACAGGTATTACAGTCAAGCCTGTCTATGAAAGTCACTCAAGGAATGACGAGGGAATTGGCGTTTATATACAGGTTCAAAAAATATGAATAAAAAGCAATTGGGATACTATTCAACTGACCTTTATAAGCAGGTGGTCCTAATATAAAGATGGTTTTTAAGGCAGGTTGGAATGTATAAAAAACTATTTGAGACAAAGCAAATAGATTAAAATTTGAAAGAGCGTTAGCGGCTATACGTCATATAAATAATTCCTATTATGTTCCATTACACTTTGGAATAACAGATCTAGTCCCGAATAAAATCAATTAAATAGTTTAAAGAATAATGACATCTAGCAAACGTATCACTCATGTAACGGAATGTTGTTTAAGAAATGTTTGAAACATAAATCATGATTTAAAATGCAGTGCCATTAATCTAAAAATCATTGAACTGGGACAGGAAGATGATATGTGCATTTACACCTTCCATTATTCATGGCAACGGAGGCCATCATGAATTTTGAACGGATATGTCAAAAATTAGTTTCACTTTCAACGCTATTCATTTCGTTTAAACTCGCCTTGGTGTTTAAGAGGAGGAGGGACCTAAGTTTACAGACTAACATTTATTATGTCATAAACTCACCCTGGCTGTTACCAGGTGGGCAGAAACTTATAAACTTACATTACAAGAAGTTGAAGCACCATTATATGGACATATATGATGGTCATAAATTGTTGCACCGCTTATAGATTTCATTCTCTCGGTGCATTGACTGTTTGTGATCGGATTGACCTGTGCTTCTTGTAATCGGTCTGGTAATTCGCTGTCTAAAAGAGAGATAAATCAAGGAAATATACAGAAAATGCACGAAAACAGGACACACAGCACAACAGATGAATCTAAGAATATCAAAATTTCATAGCTCAAACATCCATGAAATAATCCGTGGAGTTATTATCTATAGAGGTGTATACTTATGACATTTCGGTCTCCTTGAAATCTCGTTTGCAAATAATTTCCAAGAATGTAATAATGAATTGTAATATATTTAACAATTAAAATAAAACCATTAAATTGTTTGAAAAAGTATGTATGCTACCATAAAGGTTTGAAAGTTTGTAATGTTCAAGTTCTATGACCGAAAAAAAAACATCTTTAGTATGGAAAATATAGTGAAGGTCTAAAAGAATTGACCTTACAAAATTGATACACATACTATATCTATTTAAGCTAATCAGAATTCTTTGATCTGCTTTTAATTATCATTTCTTTTGGGAAAAAACCCCACAGATCGAAAAATATTGAAAACAAAATTTGAAAAAATCGTTACCATTGATTTAACTTAAGAAAACGACAAGTGTAAAAATTTCTCATATAAACACCAATCTATAATTTTCTGCTCTTTATGTAGTCAGTCTCATGATATCTATCACAGGAAAAGTGTGCAATTTTTATGAGAAGCTGTTATGTTTTAAAAGACAATGCCATTTGGATAAAATGAAAAAAAATCTGAAAAAACAAACTTATCAATATGCAAATTAGGGGTATATTTAAGTCGTGCAGATTAGGGGTATATTCAAGTCGTGCAGATTAGGGGTATATTTAAGTCCATAGTTGTCCACTACCATATCATAATCAAAACATTAGGTAAGGAAAAAAAATCAAAAAAGAAATTTTGGTCTTTTTATATGTTTAAACAAGATAAATGTCTGTGCTTTATTACTGTGTTTATCGCAGATGAATTCGAACCTAGATAATAAGAGGTGAAATCCCTGTAAGCGATCGCTTTTTACCCCTTGGTCACCGATAAAATGAAATTCAAATATGGACATCTTTAAATCACTTGGTTACCGACTGAATGAAATTCAAATGTGAACATGATGTATTTGATCTTTTTTTATATAGAACATGATTAATTACTTTTGGTATGTCTGCCCCATCCTGACATGGTACAGTTGTTGGAACTTGTCGGATTAAAGTTTGCAGTTGGCAATGAAATTGCTTTTACGTTGATGTTGTCCAGGTATAATGGTTCTGATAACACCAAAAGTGCTATGTCGTTCGAAAATCCAGCAGGAGGTTGATTGTAGGATTCATGCTACAACAACAAAGTTATACTATTTCAAAAATATATTTTAGATTGTGTTGACTGACTATTGCTATTGATATAAACAAGGATAAAAAATGGATCAAAATTTACAATATAATCTAGTTAAACAGGAAGTGCTAACCCTTCCGGAGCACCTGGTTTCACTTCCCTGGCGGAAGTTCACGTGTCTTACCTAACTTGTCAGTTCCAAAGTGTTTTCTTTGCTTCTGGATTGTGATTCGGACATGGATTAGTATGTTTCTTTTTGATTTATTAAATAATTTCTAATCAGTGAACTCATTTTTACACATTGATTTTTGCAAGCCGTCAATACACTGCAATTGTATAACGTGACCCCCTTTACGTTTATCGCATCAGTTGACTCCCATAGAAACGACGTTTTGTGGAAATTTCGACATATCGTTTTACAAAAAATGGAAAACGTATTTCTCTGTGCGTTGGTGTCCTATATCGTTTACTTGGTGTGTGATATGAAATGTATCATGTTTCCTATACAGTGAGATAAATGTATGCAAGAATCACAATGTGAAAAAACGATGAGTTTGATACAATGTGACATGCACGTGACCTTGTATAATCGAAACACAATCCCATTTCGTCCTCAAAAAATAGAAATATACAGTGCGATTTAAATATCCATACTAGGATTTTAAGAGAGAATTACTTTGTTTTCTAGTTCCGGGCGTACATATTGTTAAAATAATACATATATACCATAAACATTTGTGTTCGCGTATTATGACGAATAATAGAATTGGATTTTGTTATCATGGGTGTATTTGAAGCAGAAAAACAAATATTATGAATTATGAATAAATAAGATAGTTTACCATAAACAATAAATAAATAAATCAGTGTACCATAAAACAATAAATAAATCAGTGTACCATAAATTTGCAAGTTATTTTATCAAAAACGCTTAGTGAGTTTAATATATCGTACTTACTATTATAAGTCGACTGACGGATCTTACTTGACCAGTAGTACCGGTAGTAGATATAAGAGTACTTCCTGCCATAATGGTATAACTACAAATAAACAGAAGGGTATTTTATTTTAAAAATCAACAGAAAAGAAAATGCCTATATCGCTTAAAATGTTTTCATAAAACACAGTGCAGTAAAATTGGTATAATTACAAATACTATACATATATAATTTTTTAGCATTTTAAAATTACTAAGTACAAAAGATATATCGTTATAAATACTTAGTCTTCGTCTGTGTAAGCGTGTAATGTTAATTTTTGGTCAACGTTTAATAAAAAACTTTTTGACTTACGTTTTTATGATTATTATTATTGTTATTATTAAATTATGGACAATTTAAAATAGAAGAAATTACTTTTTGCAACTTCAGCAATAAACACACATTTTTTCTTAGTATTTGTTTTCTTTTTTTATTATAAAGTATGCTGGATGAGTTAACATCAGTATAAATTTTTCAAAATACCCAATTCTCGTTAAAAATCAAATCGGTATAGAAATAGATAAGAAATGGAATGCTTCAGTGTATCTGTATATCATGTCAACTTAAGTGTTTTATTTCAATATTGACATGAGGCACTTACCTGCTTGCAGAACGAGTGAGACAGTGTGCAGCCGTGACATGAGACACTTACCTGCTAACAGAACGAGTGAGACAGTGTGCAGCCGTGACATGAGACACTTACCTGCTTACAGAACGAGTGAGACTGTGTGCAGCCGTGACATGAGACACTTACCTGCTAACAGAACGAGTGAGACAGTGTGCAGCCGTGACATGAGACACTTACCTGCTTACAGAACGAGTGAGACAGTGTGCAGCCGTGACATGAGACACTTACCTGCTTGCAGAACGAGTGAGACAGTGTGCAGCCGTGACATGAGACACTTACCTGCTTGCAGAACGAGTGAGACAGTGTGCAGCCGTGACATGAGACACTTACCTGCTTGCAGAACGAGTGAGACAGTGTGCAGCCGTGACATGAGACACTTACCTGCTTGCAGAACGAGTGAGACAGTGTGCAGCCGTGACATGAGACACTTACCTGCTTGCAGAACGAGTGAGACAGTGTGCAGCCGTGACATGAGACACTTACCTGCTTGCAGAACGAGTGAGACAGTGTCCAGCCGTGACATGAGACACTTACCTGCTTGCAGAACGAGTCAGACAGTGTGCAGCCGTGACATGAGACACTTACCTGCTTGCAGAACGAGTCAGACAGTGTGCAGCCGTGACATGAGACACTTACCTGCTTACAGATCGAGTGAGACAGTGTGCAGCCGTCAGAATGGTAGTTTCTGACAGAATTGATCCTCCACATATGTGACTTCCACTAATTCTAAGAGAAATTTGCCATGGGTGATTTCTGATATCAGAGTCCTTTCCGTTGATTATTCGTGACGAGCCACCCTATGATTTGTATTACATATTAAAATATAACAGTATACTGTCAAAAACAAATATAAAGAATGTAAACAGGTTACGTCCAAATGTGTTAATTAACAAAAATACAATGGTTTTAAACACCTTATCAAAACCATCACCATAAACGCATGAAAATACTCACGCGACGTGGCCTAGTTTGACGTCACATGCGCAATTTTTGTTCAAAATATCAACGGATGTGCAAAGAGCTTCACGTCTGTGATGTCGAATATGATTGGTTTAGAAGACGAAGCGTCACGTCTGTTAAACCAATCATGAAAAAACAGTTGGCTTCTCATAGATATTCATATCTTTTTCGTCACCTGATTGCAAAATGTTGTTCCCGGGATGATATGAAAACCAGAGCTATGCGCATAAATCGCCTTTTCAAAGCCCAAGAAAACAGTTTTATCATATGAAGCTTTTAAACGGATTTTTCTTAAACATTTGCCTTAATAAAACAATATGTTATGTTTAAATTAAAATGAACTTGAAATATAGCTTTTTAAAAAGAAAAACAAACTGCAACATCTCGTTTGTCAGGGACTAGAACACCTCCTCGTTGGTAGGAGGGTGTTACAGCGGGATTCGATGCGTAAATGTATTTGTACAAGAAAAACCTTAACTTCATTTTTGATCAGATATTAATGGAATTTCCACCAATAAGTGAAAATTTGATTGTAATTTTATCACAATTTTAAAGAAATGTTCAAGAGATGAAAATTATTTAATATGATGCAAATCACAGACCAAGTTATCTTGGTCGACATTTTTTTTTAAATTAATCAGTTGAGAAATATTTTCTTTATAAATGATTAGGGAAGAAATGTTTAAACTTTACAAAATTATTCTGTAATTTTATTTGATTAAATAGACCCTATGTCTTGCCAAAAAGTTTTGTCGTTGGGAAAAAAGAAAACAACTGTAAAATATCAGTTGCATTAGTTTTTAGAATAATGTTACATTAAACTTAAATCACTTTCTTGTGACGAGAATTTTTTTTTCATGTCACAGATTATCTAAACTGATGTCATGTGGTTATTTTGGAATACCTTTATAATTAAAAATACAGAGATGGACACATAATAACAAAAGAAAACAACTATTCAAAGTTAGCCACAAGAATTTTTGTTGTCCAACGCATGCCACTAAGTGTAATTTATAACAATCTAAATCAATAAACTAGAAAAACTGTGAGCCACAAGCTCACAAAAATACCCCCCGCATCGGATCAAATTTTTAAATATGAGGTGAAAATCTACATTATATCACAAAGATTGTGTTAAAGTTTCATGGGAATCCATTGAAGGGTTAAGGAGGAGTCGCAGATAAGAGATAGGTACCCTAATGTGTAACGGAAGGACGGACGGGCACACGGACGGACACCCCTATCACTATATACCCCCCACTTTTTAAGCGGGGGGGGTATAATAAGTTAGCCTAACCCCTTCTTTGATCTGGCATGCCTATATAATTGCTGTATTTAAGGTTAACCGGTGTTCAGATGAATTTTGCTATCGAGTGTACTTTATTCAGACTGTTTGAATGTGGTGTACAGCGTTTTTCCCTAAAGTGCCTCTTCTAAAATTCTTCATTTTTTCGATTTTGCTTTTATTACTATTAAAAGGAACCCTAACATTAAAATCTAGGATGAAAAAATTGGCATGTGACGGATAAAAAATTGACTAGGTCACCATCATTAAAGCGAACAATCGATATGGGTAATGAGATTATGGTAGACGCTTTCAGAATTTGGAATTCTGTCAAAATTTAGAATCGACTTATGCCTGAATTATGACGCCCATAAAAGGCTACATTTGGAACTTTATGACAAACGTAATGACTTCAATTTTTCTATTGTCAACTTTCCTTTTCTAGCAGCGATATACCTGCTTATGATGTATTTGTTTTCCGATAAATACGCTATGGTAAAGCTTGTTCCCACTACGGAAACTTTGTACAACGAAACAGGTTCCTTGCAAATAAATTGTTGACTCAGAGATATTGCAAGTCTAGGCTAATCAAGGCCCTCAAAAAGTTTTATGGCCCTCTATAAGTTTGATGTCTCTGTGTCCAGAAATGCCCTGGATATATTTGAGGTCTCATAGTTCCTTCTAACCACTGCGGTAGCTCAGTTGGTAGAGTGCTCGCTCCGTAAATAGGAGGTCGTGGGTTCAAACCCTTACCGGGTCTGACCTAAGACTTCTTTCGCCAAGCACTCGGCATTACGAAGTGAAAGTCACGGTTCTTTCGGATGGGAACTTAAAATAAACGAGGTCCCATGTCAAGGTGTGCTTGGCACGCTAAAGAACCCTGCTGTATAATGCCATCAGCGCAACGCACAGGAAAAATTTCTGCACCTTCGCCTATAGCTGGCGACGTCTCGATATAAGTGAAATATTCTTGACTGGGACGTTAAACACCATTACTCACTCATAGTTCCTTCTTTCTTTTAAACACTTTTTATTATGTGTACACACGTGGCGGGTTTGTGCTACCTAAATAGGGGGTGCTTACCCTTCAGGAGCACCCGGCCTCGCTTCCCTGGCGGAAGTTCACCTATCTAACCTGACTTGTCAGTTCCAAAGTTTTTACTCTGCTTCTGAATTGTGATTCGGACATGTATAAATATGTTTGTTTTTGATTTGATTACATACAAACACTTCGCTCACTCTGTGGATCAAGTTTTGTTCGCTAAAACGAAATATTCTCGCTATAATATTGCTTTTGGTTACTGAAATACGTAAAGTATTTTCGGGATAGATATTACTGATGCAAAGTAAAAGATACTTTTAAGACCCAAGGGATTTAATGCCCACACCAAAACAGTAGTTAGATAGACAATTTACAAGGTTAAAATGTCCTGGGGGCAGTAGCCTTGTGCCGTGGACACTAAATATTTCTTACCCAAGGATGCCACATTTGAAATGTAAAAACTCAGGCTATTAAAGTTATGATGTTTTCAAAAACTTACATTCGTTCCTATTCTTCCATAATGTTCCAGTTCCCACAACAAATCTGTTGCAGGCTGATACACATGCGGCTTATCCTTATCTGCCACTGAAATAAAAACCCACATTTTCAATTGTGATAAAAGCAACAAATAAATTTTTGATCCAGAAAATGAATAACTTAACAGATATTAATTGACTATTGACATCACCGATATCTAGTTGGCTGGGTCAATGGTGCTGGAAGATATATACTTTTTACAGTTGTCTAACATTTAAATCTGCATACCCCATTTCTATTTCCAATTACTTTTACAGTATATAGCTCTTTATATGGAGGTCGGGAGTTCGAACTCAGGCTGGTCTGACCAAGACTTTAATAAAAGTGACTATTTTTCTTACAATAATAATTACGGTACCTTTGGAATAGATTTTAAAAATCGACGCAAACTAAATCCTTCGTGCACATTGCAAAGAAAAGACTACGAATAGAAGGTAAATACTAGTATTTGATTTTTTAACTTAAGCTGGTTACGTTTCAAAAGTGAAAGACTTTTATACAAATGTAATAACGAAGAGTCTTCACCTTTCTAAAATTAAAGCCTAGAGAGTGAAATTATATACGGGCTGTTTGAGAACGCAGTTATGTAACACACTTTTACAGGTTATTTTAATTGAATATACCTCTAGGTGGTCAGAACGAGGATAATTTAAGGGGACTGTAGTGCAAACAGAAATTTACTAGTGTGGCGACACCTATAGGGGTTTCGCGGGAAAGAATGGAACACCTAGAGGATTTCTATTAGTAGAACTTGCCACTTAAAAGTTTAACACAGAATTTAAAATCATGGAACGTCGAAGAGCGAACTGACAAAATAAATGATACCACGACCTGTCCTGACTAGGTAGGCAGGCGCTTTTGTACTGAAGCGCACATGTTATACGATTCGATCAGCCATGTCATTGGGTGGTTGCGACCTGCGGATAAATCTATAACCACACAATGAGACAATGTAATAGTGCCCGTCCAGAGACAGAAGTTTTTATTCTCAGTCCCAATCAGGGTTCACACAGCCCTAAATTTGACGCAGTACCCTTAAAAATTCCTATATTTAGCAGCCAGCTCTAAAAAGGCCCTAATTATCGAACCTTGGCCCTAAATGTGCCAATAGTTATATGTTGGTACAATTTTTGCACAAGATTTCAAAGAAAATCGGAACACCAGTTGCTGTAGAAAACATTTGCAGAGAGTTATAATATTTACTTCAGGTAATGACATAAAATTTAATACACTGCTAAATACTTGAGACGCTCGAGCCCCTGAAAAGGCTTTAAGAAGGCTCTAAATTTTAGTTTCCATATTCTGTATAATCCCTGCCATTACAATGTATTGTATTCTTGCCTTGTTTGGTTGTTTCTTGTCTCTTGTATTTGCTTAGACTTTTGCAATACATGTATGGTTTCAGTTGCGAATTATATGTCTTCTATATAAAATGGCCTCATTAAGGATGACAAAGAAACTCGAGACAACCTAAGCAAATGTTGAATATCCTTCTTAAAACCCATTTTCAGTTACAGCCCTAGTAGGGTTCGAACTCAAGCGGTGACAATCACAGTAACAAGTAAGCGCCACAAGAAAAAATACTGGATTCCAAAACTCGCCTGCTACCGCAGTAATATGGTCGCGCTTACAAAAGAAAATAATTGATTTCAAAACTCGCCTGCTACCGCAGTAATAAGGTTGCGCTTCCAAAAGTAATTAATTGATTTCAAAACTCGGCTGCTACCGCAGTAATAAGGTTGCGCTTACAAAAGTAATTAATTGATTTCAAAACTCGCCTGCTGCCACAGTAATAAGGTCGCGCTTACAAAAGTAATTGATTTCAAAACTCGTCTGCTGCCATAGTAATAAGGTTGCGCTTCCAAAAGTAATTAATTGATTTCAAAACTCGGCTGCTACCGCAGTAATAAGGTTGCGCTTACAAAAGTAATTAATTGATTTCAAAACTCGCCTGCTGCCACAGTAATAAGGTCGCGCTTACAAAAGTAATTGATTTCAAAACTCGTCTGCTGCCATAGTAATAAGGTTGTGCTTACAAAAGTAATTAATTGATTTCAAAACTCGCCTGCTGATTGCGCTTACAAAAGAAAATAATTTAAATCAAAACTCGCCTGCTGCCACAGTAATAAGGTTGCGCTTACAAAAGTAATTAATTGATTTCAAAACTCGCCTGCTGATTGCGCTTACAAAAGTAATTGATTTCAAAACTCGTCTGCTGCCATAGTAATAAGGTTGCGCTTGCAAAAGTAATTAATTGATTTTAAAACTCGCCTGCTGCCACAGTAATAAGGTTGCGCTTACAGAAATTAAAAAGATTATTACACTCACCTGCTGCAGCCAATAAAGTGAAGAAAACAACTTTGAACATGTTGACTGTGCCGGGGACAATCACTAACGATGTTAGGTAATCTTTCAGCTTATATAGCACCTCGAATTAGTGAAACCTGTTATGTTCCCTTACCCATCATAAAGTCACTAAACCTCATTATGTCATTAATACACGAAATATTGTATTTTATGATATAATATAACAATTAGTGTTCGTAAACGTTATTATATGTAGTGTTGTTAAGTTTTTACAAGTATGAGAATTTGTACAGGTTTGATGGTTTGATAAAATGTTGAAATTTATACGATGTTGTAAATTGTGTCTTTATTAATAAAGGTATGTATTAATACTTAAAAATAATGTTATATTTAAAACCAAACACTTAACAGACACCGAATAACTTAAAATTATATAATTTAACTTGCCATGGTATAGTGTTTTACTCTAGTTTTAATATTAGACGAAAAAATGGTCCCCGTTTTTCGGAATCATGGGCGTAATATTTTCTTCTTTCAGTCAGGATTCTTTTATTTATATCGAGACTATCGGTTCAAAAAATACCTGCCTAGTGGGTTCGAATCTAGGCTAATACAGAACCAATCAAGCCATGTCTAAATCGCAATCCTAAAGCAAATAAGAAAATAATTTATTTCTAAAAAGCAAGGTAATTTGTAGGCAAGTCTTACCGACAATCGGTAAAGACTAACAATTTTCAAATATTATGTTCCATAGTGGAAGTCAATAGCATTTCGTATTCTTTCTGCAATTTTTGAATTGTACAATTATCATTCCCGCTGCACTATTTATTATATATATATACACACCTGTATATAAAATGTAACTTGTTTCATATCGGACTTCGGTCACTAAAATAGCTCATAATTATTGAAGAGTCGCATTGCTTATAGTTTTTGGAGTTGTCTCCCATTTCACGTAGCTTATTACAGATATAATAATATAGACATGTAATTTTGTGATTTGTCCTTTGTGTTAATGCTCTACAATGCGAATAATTATTTGTAATTGCGAGTGGTTTTATCATATTCAATCGCCCGTGTGCGTGGACAGTATACAGTCAAATCCAGATTGTCCTTTCCGTTTCCGATGACGAAATTACTCTCTTCAGACAACATCTTAAAACTGCGTTTAATAATAACACTATAATTTGTAAATTTGTTAAGCGCTTAAGTGGACATGTTTTCACATGTCATTTTCATCGCAGCGAAAGGAAAACAAAATGGGCAAACATCTTTGTTTTTCAAGTCCGTGGCTATGAATTTAATATTGAAATATTTCTGGAAGTCTACTGTTAACAATAATCCTAATCAAACAGTTGTGTCTAAGAGTGTCGGCCATGATCCTATGAAAAATATAATGATCGTAAACGATCATTCCCAGAATCTTTGCAAGACAAATGGCTAAAATATTGAACTATTTTTCCAGAATTAATAAAATTAATATTGCTTGTGTCTTGCGCGCAAGAGTCGGGGAGAATAATGAGCCGTTGATCTGGGAGTGATCAAGGAGCTTCGCTTCTTGTATTTTTGTTATTTAGGCGTTGAATCTCGAGTGTTATATATTGACGTAATTCTCTGACATATAAGAGTCTAATAACACCAAAAACTGTCGGAAATAGCAAATCTTGTAGATGAGACGAATGAATTTATTTCCCCTACCCCAAAATTATGAAAAACCCTTTTATGTCATGTATGCAAATTTATGCTTTTAGTGAAGTTTAAAGCAGGTATCTATGCAAAAAATCTGTTTTTATGATTCAAAATGTATTTTTACATTGATTTTAGGAAATATTTACATTTAAACTTGAAAATAAAAAACAAACATACCAATCCTTGTCAAAATCACAATTCCCCAAAAGAAAAAACTTGAAACTAGCGAATTGGGCAGGGGCTCCTGAAGCATAAGCATCACCTTTTACTAATTACACCCACCACTTATGAAAAATTAGGAATACACAAAATTTTACGAACAACCTGATAATATTAAATAATAAATGCAAATAATATAAGGTCCTTTGTAGTGAAATATAATGTTAAAATGGTAAAACTGGGTGTAAGGCATTTCCGGTTATGGTTTGATATAAAGCTATTGGTTTTTATCGGACATATCTCCATTAGATAAAGTTTAATCAGATCCATGAGCTTTCTAAACCATATTCATTATTACTAAACTCCATTTATCAAAGATTGTAGCCAGATTTTACAAAACTCTTGTGGAATCATTTCATTAGGAAGTGACCTAATGTACAATGTCAGTCTCCACTAAATCTATTTTAAAAAGTCTAAAGTTTTCAATTTCACTTCAAACTGACAAAATTTCTATGTCCAACAACTCCAACTTTGTATCCCTTAAGAAATGATTGGTAGCTATTGCACCACAAATTACCTGTGATACTATGACAATGCCAAAAGAAAGTAGTATTAAACACTTTTCAACCTTAAGTCTGTGGCCAGGTGCCCAGTGCAACGTTATTTTAAGAAAATAAGAGTTTTAGCATTGTGCATTAGGTCACCTCCTAATAAAATGATGTCACTAGAGAAAAATGGCAAAGTTTGTAAAATGTGGCCACAATCTTTGTGGGTTTTAGTAATAATGAATATGGTTTAGTAATCAAAAACAAACATACTTACCCATGTCCGAATCACAATCAAGAAGCGAAGTAAAACTTTGGAACTGACAAGTCAGGTTAGACACGTTAACATCCACCAGGGAAGTGAGGCCGGGTGTAATCTGGGAGGGTAAGCAACTCCTGTTTAGCTAGCTACACTGTGTAATTAAAAAATCAGTGAAAAGAACATGAAACTATGGGACATCAAATATATCCAGGGCAATCCTGGACACGGAGTAAAATTAGTTTAGTAAACTTCTTTTGTCAGATAACCACGAAAAATAGGTAAACACTACTACGTAATACCGGTATAACCGAAGTCCCAGAAAAGCAGAAGAAAACAAATAGGAGAATCACGGATATAACGAATGCTTGAAGATTTAGATGTATTTCAATTCATTTTTTCAATTCAATTCGGTTTATTAGCATTAAACATATCACAATCATGTTTATAGCTATATAACAACAATTATCATGCACAGGATAAAACTATATACATTTTTACACAACATTTAATCTTACCTTAAACGCATTAAATATGAATTTTGCAACATTGGTAACACTTTTTTCCTTTTGTCCTCCATCAAATATTGACACAGAAGATATTTATGGTTTAGCTAAAAAAAGATATGGTCAGCAAAGGTCAGATAGAAAAAGTGAAATTGCTAACATTGCCAGAGTTGCAGAGAACTAATTAAATGTGTTGAGTGAATCATAAAACAATAGCAAAAGCAAAATTAAAAAAAAAATGGCAAAGTTAAACAAGTAAACATCTAACAGGGAAACAGGCCGAGTGTTCGGGAAGGGTAATCGCCTCCTGCCACCACATTTGAAATCTAATTTGAATACACACGTGACGGGTGTAGCTAGCTAAACAGGAGGTGATTACCCTTCCGTAGCACCCGGCCTTACTTACCTGGTGAACGTTCACGTGTCTAGCCTAACTTGTTAGTTTTTACTTTGCTTCTGGATTATGATTCTGACATACATTCTGTATGTTTGTTTTTGATTTTATAATAGAAACCAAAGAAGAGCTGATAACAGTAACCACTCTCTGTCATCATGTACTGTTCGACAAACAGAAAGGGTGTTAATTTTTTATGCATGTCCAAGTAAATGGTTTGTGATTTTGAAGATGATTTAGATGATCTGTCCAAAGACTGACCGACACTGCTTTGCAAATGACAAAATGTTGTGCGACATATTTAGAGTGCGTAACACTTACACAATTATTTTTGCGCATTGTCTTATTTGCAAATATTTTGGATTTCTATCAGTTATTAGTCTTTTGCCAGAAGTTCCAGTCGTTGTTGTAATGCTTGTATATTTTCATATTTTAGTGTAAGCGCATTGACTCAATATTTGATATCCGAAATTCAATGCCTATTAAACACAAATACAAACAGCAAAGCTTATATTTTGCCAACTTGAGCACATTGGAAATGAATTAAGTAGGCATTTTTCTGCAAATAATTATTTTATATCCTTCAAGGTTTTTTTACCATTGTTACAGGCACATTTGCTTGAAACTCCCATTAGAAGTACTAATTGTCACATATTCACTAAAACAGAGTTAGGACTGCAACGAGTATCTGAGTACTCGAGATCTCTCGAATTTAGGAGAAAACTCGGATATGAATATTCGTCTTTTCTAAAATTTGTTTCATTACGAATTCAACCGGAAGTAAACAACCAGCGTGTAATACAGAGTCATCCAGCATGTTATATTCGAAATCACATATCGTTAAGCGGCCTATACGTTAATTTTCTTTTTAAAATATTTAGAATACATTTAAATTATTAAACAGAATAAATATAAACAACTGTTTATTCAATATGAAAATACGAAAACGTGTCCACTCAGTATTGTAAAAATATCGACTGCTAGTAAAATGTCTGCACTGTTATGGCACAGCGGTACAGAAACCCACCGGCTAAATTTACGTCAAACGTATGGAAATATTTTGGTATTGCTGTAAAAGATGACAAAAAAGCAATATGCAAAACCTGTGACATGGAACTAGTATATACGGGAGGAACAACTAATTTGTCAAATCACATGAAAAGACATCATGGGATTGACCCCATGTCAAAATAGAGGGTAACTACTGTATTATTAAACATTGAAAATCAAAACTTATGCTTATTTTAAGGCTTTGCTATGACTGAATATATGAAATTATCTATATCAAAGAGCAAAATAACAAAACCAATCAACAACAACAAAAATTAGATCAAGTCCAAAATTTTGATTGAACATTACATTGACCTAAGTCACATGATGAAAGTGAGAAGTTTTAAGAACTTGGACAATAATTTTTTAATAATACAAGTGAATAAAAATAAGAAAAACTTTAATGAAGCTAAGGATATTGCTTAAGTACTTCATAGTATGTAGTCCATATTCTTTACTATATAGATAGACAGTAAAGTGTGCTACTCAAGTTTATAGTTATGTTTAGAAGTTTGAACTTTAAACATTTTATTTTTAGTATTCTGACAGTTGCAGTGGTAACTGTACAAATAAAAGACTAAAATTATTGCATTTGTATTAGACGTTATTGATTATATGTGTTTTCTTGTGTGGCAGGTGATTCGTTGTTCGATCTGTGATTCATGGGGACTGAATCGCGGATCGGATCGGATCGCCACTTGCTCAACAATCCACAGCCCTAAACAGGGTTTTCACAATGTTTTCAATTTTGGGGTAGGGGAATTCAATTTATTCGCCTCATCTACAAGTTTTTGCTATTTCCGACAGTTTTAGCTGTTATTCGACTCTAATATGTCAGAGAATTACGTAAATATATAAAACTCGAGATTCAATGCCTAACTAACAAAAATACAAGAGGCGAAGCTCCTTTTTTCGTATAGTAATTTACATATAAATGAGTAATATAAACAATTTTATCATGTTAGTTAGACCTATTTGTCCTTAAGCTAAATCATTTTACAAATATTTTAAATCCTTGAAACTTTTTTATCATTGTTGCAGGTATTAATGCTTGAAAAAGTCGGAATATATAGCATGAAAATGGATTTTCGCATGTTTTTTAATTTGGGGTAGTGGAAATAAATTTATCCGTTTCATCCATAAACTTCGGTATTTCCAATAGTTTTTTATGTTGCCAGACTCGAATATGCCATGGCATTAACATCAACATAAAATCTCGAAATTCAATTCTTATATAACAAAAT
The DNA here is from genome assembly GCA_021292105.1 of Anadara kagoshimensis. Taxonomy (NCBI): domain Eukaryota; kingdom Metazoa; phylum Mollusca; class Bivalvia; order Arcoida; family Arcidae; genus Anadara; species Anadara kagoshimensis. Next base: position 69,646,203 of record CM037859.1, on the reverse strand, counting down.
TACAAGGAGTAGAGTACAAGAGATTCAATGAAAACGCATTTTCCACACTATTGTTATATGCACAGTGCAAATTTTCATATAAAATTGCCAAACACTCTACATATTATTGTTTTAAAAATATGTTGGGAATCGACGGGAGATTTAACAAACAATTATGTTTTGTTTTAGACAAGTATTGGCAAGTATGGGAAGAAATAAGGAATTTTTGACATTTTCGTATTTTTGGGGAAGGGGAAGCATATTTATTTGCTACGGTCTTAAGAGTTCATATTTCCAAATTTAAGTAACACTTTTATCTCCAGGACTACAAAGGCTTTATAAACATATATAGTTTGTCAAATTTAATGTATAAACAAGCAGTTTACAAGAATCGAAAGACGGTAGATATGATAAAAACGCAATTTTTAGTGCCGATTTTATCGCTAATTTTAAAATTTTGACACAAAATCGGAAAACTGTCAGAATGCTTTGCATTTTAATATATCATGTGTCTACGATGAAAGATATAATGATCATTTTTGTGTTGTTTTTTTCCACAGAATGCTTCAAAATCTGGATTTTTTTCCCCAAAAATTTAACATTTTCAGAGACTTTTCTTTAAAAACTGTTTCTGATTGAAAAATCGGAAACGATTTCACGCGTAAGAAATTGGTTTTTCAGTAACTAGGGACTTTTTCCTACAAGAATCAACCTTCAAACCTTTTGGCCTCGTTCACCCGGTTTTTATGCATGATCTCTTGGACTAATACATTTAAAGTAAAAAGTCAATATGGACTTATGCATATAACAGTGCTCAATTTTCGGTGGTTATATCGCAAACACCAAAGGTACATGATTACCATTTATCAGCATCTGAAGCCTGTAAAGCTGTTGAGTACAACATTTAAAGGCGCCATTAGTGTATTAGTGGCTTGTTGAATAAATAAATTATCCCATGTCGATAGTATCTGCAAAATTAAAATTTATTACAGTTTCGGACTGTCATATTTTCACTCCATATTTAAAAAAAAAAATCCACCATGTACTCTCTTTGTTCGTTTTAACAGTTATTCATCTTAACTTACTAGTAGATAAAATTTTCAGCCTAAAATATTGCTGGCAATTTCAGACGCATTACAGATAATAACAATAAGTTAACCCTGGACTTCTGATATATACTGACTGTAAGAAAAAGGAAAATTTAATTGTTTATAATAGTTGTTTTAAAATATTTACCGGTAGCTTAATAAAAAGTTATCAAGGCAACATTGAAGTTTTTGACGCTTTGCCATTTTCAGCCTCCTGGACCAGATAAAAAAGTAAAACTCAAACAGAAATCGGAAACGGAAATGTCGATATTTCCAGAAATAACCATTTCTGCGTCGGATGGGCTTCGAAATTTGACATTCCGTCCGTTTTTAAGCATATCGGGACTGGTGGTCAGCGACATAAAAGGGGGAGGGGCGTACGCCCCCGTTAAATCCGCCACTGACTCGATCAGATTTGTCATGTGCTACTTTTGAATTTTTATGAAATAATACAATTCAAAAGTAGCACATGACAATTAATTGTCATGTGCTACTTTTGAATTGTATTATTTCATAAAAATTCAAAAGTAGCACATGACAGATTCTAGTTTGAAAAAGTCAGTACTGTTGCTAATGATTAATTATCCTGTCAAGTTTCTTCCGTCTTCAACAAACTCACCTCCTCGAAATTGACGGATCGCAGACCACGCCCACAATGTTCCGACAAAGGACCGGCATAGTTGAATTACAAACAAAAATAATGAAAACTCTACCTGAATTGTGCCATTTAATGACGTTACTGATATTGATACGTCATCAGTTGCCGTGACGCTGCTTTGGTACTGTGATGGCGGCCAGCGTCGGAACAAAAAAGGCATGATCGGCGATACGTCAATTGTCACAATTTTGACTGGGGCGTAAAACAACATTAACCCATTGCATAACTAAAAAATGTTTTGAAATCTGGGTCGTTAGAAATACTGGACATAAAATAGACGTCACATAGTAATGCCAGACCCGTATTGTACCCGAAGAATAAGTACTAACGTCTAAAATTATACGAACATCTTAATATAATAATCTGTAAGTAAGTGTAATGGACAAAAAATGTAAATCAGTTTTATCAATTTTGTATATATAGTATGTAGCTATATAGAGGTATAAAAAATTCGCTATTATATAAACTTGAGTTTTCTTGGGTTGATTACCACACATTACCCAACACATTCTTATCTTTGCATTTGGCACCTTTTGTTTGAAGAGACCAGTTGAGTGGTCTAAAGGGCGCGTCTTTGGATCACAGCGCCTCTTGTCACATAGTTCCGAACCTTATTGGAGGATTTTAGTTCAAGTTGCTTGTCAAAAATCGATGGTTCCTTTCCGAATGTGTCCGTTCCTTCTTCATCTCCGAACTGCCTGAGTATTGATAAGAGAAAAAATATTGACTGGGACGTAAACACAACTTCTCCACATTTTTCTTTTGAACTTTCTATTAAGTACATGTACGCATTGCCACACAAACTTCGATCTTAATCTTTAAGCCGTCATTATGTGCTGGTGCACTTACAAGTCTTTATTTAAAACATTACACTTTATCTAAATAACCCGTAAAATTGAAGTTTAACCTTTTTCTGAAATACATTGCACAATTGAATAATAAAGTATGTACGAGTCTTTGGAAAAAAGACATGAAAAATATTATGATTAATTAAAAATACGTTACTACTTCAACTCTTTCATTATTTGCGTGCTACAAGGAGACTTGTAAGGTGATTTGTCTTTTAAAGAAATTTGCAACAGGTAGGTCCTCTTAAGAAATTCCTATTCGCTATAATTTTCTACCTTTTAGTTAAAATAATATCTTTGTTTCAAAAACGACAATTTATCGGACTTATTGACAAGAATTTATAGTCAGTTAGTTTTGAATGATCCTCGGCGACAAGTAGCCTTGATGAAAAGATAGTGTCTTAGTAGTATCGTTATTGCAAGCCTCATTGGGCGATATAATTAACACTTTTAGAGATGGAGACAGCACTCTACGCCTTCATTATAAATGTTTTTGTTCTATAAATGACTGCTAAACTGGCGAGGGTTGATTTCATTGACCCAGTAAACACGTCAATGTGCTACTGAAACAGAAACTTGTTGTTTAGATTCTTTTGAATAATGGGTACGTTAATAAATACGAGAAATGTTGCTAATGTTTTGAAACTTTATTACCCCTTTTAAGCTTTTAATAGACAATCTTTCATCTCCTCAAGTTTTAAGAACAGATATCTTTAGTCAACAGATGATAATTCATGTTTTAAGACAAATAGATAAACACTACATCTGAAAAAAAAACATTCATAGCTTCAAAATTTAAATATGTAAGTGGCAATTCAAGTATTATAGTCGTGTAACATTTAAATGTTCAAAACTGGTACATGAAAACGCATAAAATATAAGTACCATATTATAAGCAACGGAAAAGATCATATAAATATGTATAGGTTGTGTGTGTGTCTGTGTTTATAGACTAAGGTTCTCGGACCCATATCACAATAAGTTACAATCAATGACGGTATAAATGAAAAAATGTGAATAATAAATAATATCTTCACATTAAATAAGATTTCTAAATAATAATATTTTCCTTTTCTTTTAATGCAAATTTTTTTACAACAGTAATATTTTTCAAAGGATAAAAAATAAATTTATAAATAAAATAAATTTTAATAAGTATTTTTAAGAAATGTCGTATATTAGTGTAATCATAATAAAAATTAATACAAAATGGTGATCATCTTCTATACATGTTAAAAGACAAGACCTGCATAATCTATTCTCACTTTTTATTCACCTATATTTCAGTTTAACTGGGCAAATTATAATAGCCTACCATATGATGTGCTAGTGCATGTCTAAATTTTCTAATATGAATTGCATCAATATAAACTTCTAATTTTAATTACATCAATATAAACTTATAATTTGAATTGCATCAATATAAACTTATAATTTGAATTACATCAATATAAACTTCTAATTTGAATTACATCAATATAAACTTCTAATTTGAATTGCATCAATATAATCTTCTAATAATTTTTAAACATTCCTTTATGGTACACGCTTAGCATTTAATATTTTTAAGGCAATCTTCCACATTAAAAGATTGCAACAAAATTACTAATTTTGTATTAACTGTTAAAAACTGCTTACAAGTAGAATACTGTATATGTTCAAGCACATCATATTTTTGTCAAAATTCTAAAAAAGAACCTGACGGCAAATGCTCCACTTTATACAATGTTCTTTTTATAAAACTGATACGGGTTTTTTATCCTTTTAAGCTAAAGGTGTAACCATTTCATGATCATATGATGACAGCTGCCTTGAAAAATTATTACCCCAAAGTGCAACAATTCACTGTCTTTATCCGCATACCATTGTAATATCATTTTTCATGTTAAAACAATTTTTAATTTTTTTACCTTTTTTTTTAAAACAAATACCCAACAATATATTCTTTTTCTTGAAATTTACCTCTAACTTGTATTAAATACATTACATTTTAAGAGTTCTAACTGACTCTTTGGACTACTTACAGTTTCTGCAAACATTACAATATCGTCTGCAAACAACATTATGAATAGTTCTGTTGAATCAGGAATTATCTGTATATCCCTGTTTCCATCTTTTGCCATATTTCATGTAACTCAATTACATACATCAAAAATAAAATTGGACTTAAAACACAACCTTGTTTTAGGAGATACATTGAAATAATCCGAATATCTATGCCAACCTTTAATACAACTAACATTACATATTATACTAGTTTAATTTTAAACCACTATACGACTGTTGCAGAATACAATTCCTCATCAGTAATACTTTGACCAAAATTTTGAAAACAAAGGCTACAATTTACCACCCACACCTCCATGTTTTGTTAGTTGAAACAGCATCAAACGAACGCTTGAAGTCTACAAAAACTGCAAATTGAAAAACGAAAATAAAAGAATTTAGACATTTTTTAATGATAAAAAGCCCTTGATTGACAATTGATACATAAAGAAATGATACAAAATGATGTGTTTCAAAACTGAAAACACAAATGGCGTAGTACCTAGGTTTGCCTTGAAGATATACATCAAGTCAGTCACGATATTAAATTACAACCAAATAAACAAAATAATAACAAACATATGACTTTATGCATCTTTAATAACAGTGTATAATAAATGCAAACAATTTCAGGTCGGCTTTTTAGGACATTATTCAATGTAAAGTCATTTGTGTTGAATGGCATATATAATAAATTTTGACGAATAAACTATTTTTATAATTTAAATACAAAATACTTAAAACTTCTTTTAAAAGAAAAAAACTTATTAAAGTCCGAATTTTCACGAAATACAAACTTATCTCAATCATCATCAGCAAAACAACTTTGAAACTAAAATTTCAATATAAATTCTAGGCCTTGGTAAGTGAGGCCGGATGCTCCAAGAGATTGTTGCATTCTGTTTAGGTAGCTACACCCATCATGATATAAAACAACCTTTGTTTGGCCCAGTGCAAAATGTTTGGAAAAAGAGAAACGGGAGATGTAATGGATACGATGAGGCCAGGAAAACCACTGGTATTGAAAAAAAGAAACAATTTCTCCGAAAAGTTAAAATAAAAAGTTCGTCAATGTTATTATGAAGTCGAAAAAAACTTTTTGAGGTATCTAAAATGGATTAGTAGGGAATAAATAGGATCATGGTTTAATGATTTTGGTCAAGAAACTTGTGCATCAAACAAAGCAATAGATCACGAAAAAAGCGCTGGTATCCGTTTTCAAAAAGAAATTTGGCCGTCATCGCGGTGTTGTTTGTGGGTTTGATGTCTCTGTGTCCGAGATTGCCCTGGGTGTGTTTGGCGTCTCGTGGTTCCGTGTTCCTTTCGCGCAGTTTTCGTTGGACGCCTGGCGGGTGTAGCTAGCTAAACAGGAGGTGCTTGCCCTTCTGGAGCGCCCGGCTTCGCTTCCCTGGTGGAAGTTCACGTGTCTAACCTAACTTGTCAGTTCCAAAGTTTTTACTTTGCCTCTGGATTGTGATTCGGACATGGATTAGTATGTTTGTTTTTGATTACATATATCATTTAGATTTTAGAACAGTACATTTAACATTTGAAAAGAATTTAAAAATATGGAGTCACGAGTATGAAAACATCGTTCTGACATGTTATTTTCCAGAAATGACCCTAGAGTACACAAAACAGAAACGGTAAACACTGTCCTTCTGTATTCATTTAAACATTTGACTTGTATATGGATAGTGATAACGAAGTTAGATCTAAATTATGTAGACATTCTTTAGTTATGTTTACAATGCAAAATGCTGTAGTGGAAATGTAACATGAAAACAGACTCGATTTGTTATTGTGGTCTCTGTATTTCATATAAACGCTTAATTATCCTTATGTAGCTTTATGTGACTAAACGATGACAAAGAGTTCTTGTAGCATTTATATCATAAAGCGATTTGCGTATTAATTATATTTCATTTTATAATTTTAATTATATATTATGTCTGTGTTTTTCTATTGTAGTTTGTATTTTGTAGGTAAAGACAGAACCTTCTAAAAATTCAGAAATATTACTATTGGAGTAAATAGCCAAATATTTTTAAGATATTACAAAAATAGCAGGACAAAAATTAATTTAATTTAAGGCAATAATATGAACGATGAAACATAACTTTTTAGAAGTTAAAAAAAATTACGAAGCAGATTATTTTTATTAACAATGTTTATCTGACAATGCTTTATATTGACCTGTCCTCAAGTATGCTAAGTCCATCACCAGAGAAACCAGTCCACTGGTTGAAATGAGTATTGTTTTTAATATATATTTAAGATAAAATTTTAAAAACACCATACGCAATAAATGAGTCCACTAGCAGAGAAACCAGCCCATTGGTTGTAATTAATATTTTCCTCAGTTATAATTATGATAAATTTAAGATAAATTAAAATTAAAACAACATACGTAATAGCTGAGGAAGTCAAATTTAATTTTATATGCTAATTAAAATCTTGTGTGAGACTGACAGACCAAACATAATTCCATCTCTTGCATCAATAATTTTGTGATATAATCATTACATGCTTATTCTAATATTTCAAGAAAATGACGTGTTGTAGTGCTCAATATGGCTGTCACCGGAAGTCATCTAAATGCATTAACATATACAGGAAAAGTGTATGATGCACTGTGTTTTACACGTGATTTGCACCCAATTAATATAAATGTATTTCAAATTTGAATTATTTGGTTTTAACATTGTTCAGTTGTTAAAGCCTAAATTGGTCTAATGACCTCTAAAATACTCTGTTGTTCAACCTATTGTTGTTCGTGAAAGAAATCTCTATATTTCATCAAGTGTAAAATGGATAAGTGCGATATAATGCTCGTGTGCATTGCATTAGAAAATTGGGGTAAATTGTGTTTACATTACTACTATTCGTGTTTAATTGAACGCGTCATTTAAAGTAAAAAGACCGAGAGTTTGGGGTACTTTGAAGGCTCATTAAGGGTTATTTCACTCCCTAAACGCCACAAATTTCCTGTTTCCATCGGCAATTATTTCTATTAATAACATTTAGGAGGGTTAATATTGAGCAATCGGTAATATAGAATTTTTATCATTTTTTGGCTAAGGATATAATCGCTAAAACATATTGCATATTTTGTCAGTATAAAGTAATTATTAAAATCATTAAACGAAAAAGCCAGTTACATTATAGGAAGACTTTTACGTGAACACATTAACAATTCAAAATTCAACATAGTTAGTAAACGTTTACTAAATTGTGAAATTGTAAATAGTAACATTTTGTTATTTTGTGACACGTTTGGTATTACTATTTTCCGCTATATACTATTTATGTGTGCAAAATTAGCCAAAATCATAAAAAGTCAACTAAGTTAAAGCTGCTTTGAACTGACTTTCTGTCCATGATGTCCGTTTTATACTTTTGAAGTCAATGTCACTTTAAAAGAGATTTACCGAACAATTTTTATCAACTAACAAGCAAACACGAGTTTAATTTATAGCTCTTCCTTAATGAAAATTGTATGTTTTAGGATTTTGTTTTGCTACTTTATTAAAGTTATGCAATATTTCGTATACGTAAAGACTTGTTGATTAAAACATCTGAGTTAACATTTACAGATGTTTTAAAAGACAGAAGCTTAATTTATTTCAATTTGAAATACAGAATTATATAGGCTTAGTTTTAAAAAAATTGTTTAAAATTTACTTCATTCTTTAGGATTAATAGAATTAACATCGATGATATAATAATTAATAGCAAAATAAAGTTATAAAAAAGTCTAAAATGTTTTATCAAAGAAATCATTGCCTTTTGATAAGCGGTATAAATAAATTATAATATTTTGTAATAACTAAAGAAAAGAATAAACATAGGAACTAAATATCTATAAATGAGCCATAAAAAACCCTTCTTCTGTTCCTCGTCAGTTTTTCACCAACTGGCTAGGATAAATGATTAGTGTCTAAACCGAAGACATTATCACCTTAATCTAACATTCCATATTAGGATTAGGCGTTTAACTTAATTACCTGTAATTAGAATAAATAGAGAGGGAGTAGAAGCCCTTGTCTGACGCCAGTAAGTCAGGGTTAAACCAAGTATTAGCACATGTAACGCTTTAACCTTCTAATTTAGATGCTTTCTTTCTTGTTTGACCAATAGTTAAAATATGTAAGCGATTTTTAAATATAGGTTAAATATAATAACCTCGTTCATTATAATCTTTTACTCATTTTTTACTTAAAATAACTAGCGTTAGTTATTATCATATTAAATATGTTTTTTTTTAATATTCAATAACTCCTGTTATGGCACACGTAGAACATTCTTTCTGCATGAATATGTTCATCAATACCGGGAATATTTCCTTTTATAGATTTTGATCTTGAAAGACGGAAAACATGAACACGACGGTGCCGAAATTTTTATCAAAATCGCTCAAATGAAATATGATTCCTTAGATATATTGCCGTGGTAGTTCTCTTTCACAAAAAAGTGTTTTTTTTATGTTAAAAGGGATAACCCTTTAGTTATTTATATTGTGTTGTCTGTTTTAGTTGTTTGTATTGTGTTATATTCTTTTACATTGGCTTTTGTCAATAACATGTTTTCCTCTGACAACTGTCGTTTTTAATATATTTATTATCATCTGGTCTTTTAATTGCATTGTATTTTAATTGCATTGCACTGTAGATGTGTCCGTTTTTCTCTGGACAATAGTGAAACCTGTCCATAAAGACCAGCTTAGGATAGAGTGACCTTTATTGGTAGAAGGCCCTTGTTTACATGTTCAAACTACATATATAAAAAGCAATAGAAATAAAATTCCATTGGCCTTTATTTAAAGGCATGTGGTCTGGGCAGCTGGCCATAAATATATATACTTTCAAATAGCGTTAATACAGAGTAATTGGGCATGGAAAAGAATTCATTGGACTTTAAAAGCAGGTGGTTCTTACATAAAGGTGACTTAAGTTATCAAATAATCTAATCTGTTGCTTACAACACATGTACTTGGTTACAATAAATGCTTCGTTGGATATAAAAAATAAAAAAAGCGTGAAGTGAAGAGATTTTGGTTACACAATAGTATAGAGCATTTCACTTATATCGAAGCTGTTACTAATAGGATGGTGGAGGAAATTCGGTGGACCAGGAGAAAACCGGTGGCAATCGACAAACTAACAATCAAGTCTTCTCACACAAATTGAGAGGCAATACGATCCGTAAATCCATGCTTTAGACCAATCGATATCGAGAACCCCAAAAGGTTAAAGGAAATGCATAGATACACGTAAATTGTAAATCCCCTTTCACCACTACAACAGTAAACAATATGGTTGTGATAATATCGCCGGCTGAATCAGACGACAGTTGTGAAACCGATTTGCAACTTTAACACACGACAACGTTAACAAACTAATACATTTTGTAGATGACAAAGATGTCAGGAATACAAAGAAGGCGACGGACATTACGGTAAATGTTTTCAGAGCGTATTTAAGAGAAAGGGGTCAGTCTCAGGATATACATTCTTACGGCAAAGTAGAACTGGGTTCTCTTTTATCCAAGTTTTATATAGAAGCACGTACTAAAAAGGCCGAACTATATAAAAGATCCTTCCTAATTGCACTAAAGCATGGGTTAGATAGAGATACATGTTGATATTATAAATGGACAATTTTTTTTAAAAATCGACGACTGCATTCATTGCCATGGCAACAGAATTAAAAAGACAAGGTCTCCAAGCATCACCCGCCTATTGAGAAACAAGATTTGGTGAAATTGTATTCTTTTGATGTATTTAAGCCAGAATCGCAATAAAAAGGATTTGTAGACATTTTGTTGTATTTCGGAACAAATTGCTTTGACATCATAATTTTATAATGGCAAATTTGCCAAAATGTTATCTGATTTGCCTATGGAAGAACTGTGTCAACAAACTGTTGCCGAGCAAAAAACTGTAACAATGCAGTGTCAAGTTTTCAGACCATATTCCCACAACAAATGCCCAGAATGTAGTTATTAACTACAGCATGTATCAAAAGTAGTTATCAATTTCTGTTGTTCTGTTAAAAATTACCATAATCGTTAATTTGTTCTTTTAAGAATTCTGTTTTAGTTTTGAAAAGTTTTAAGATAATTAAATGCATACAAATGAAGTAATTGTTACATCTTTATAATTATTAAAGCTTAGATAACATTGTCAACATAAGTGTCACAGTGGTTAAATTATATAATGAAACAGTTATGAACTTTTTAGTGGTTGTATATGGTGTGATATTCACCCGAAAAAAATGATCGAGGCGACACATAATTGTACAATATATTCGTTTTTTTTAATATTTAATAGGCAGTTCATAATGTAAGTTTGACATTTAGAATTCGCAGTTAGAATTCAGCAAACGTTCCTAACACATACTAATAATAAAGACTGCTTTGGAATAATCACTATCACCTCACAGTCAGCAACAGCCTGATTATATATTTATCTAATTTTGTTTGTGTATTGCTTCTGCTGTTTTTATGTTAGTTGTTTGAAAACTATCTACTAGGCAATTAAGCGGACTATAATAATAGTTAAATAATAGATTAACATAATAATAGGTGCATTTCAAGGTCCACAGAAAGCACTTTTTTAAGTCGAACCATTTGACATTATATCGCCATCATATTGATATTCATTGCATATTCATTGCCCAACTTTGAATGGTTGACATATCTTACTTTTACTTTTTGTTAGATGATTGGTCGTTCAGTATGCCGGAGGTCGTGAGTTCGATCCAAGCCATGCTCTGACTAACACATGAAGATAGGTAGGGACTGCTTTTCGCCAAGTAATCGGCATTTAGAATGATAGTCATAGAGTCCTTAGGAAGACATCTTTAACACCGATACCTTGTGTTACGGAAGGTGTGGCACGTAATAGAACCCTTTCCGGGCATTGCCACTGCAAAGGTAAAATTCTACATTGTAATCTTTATAAACGTTGTATTGATAGCGTCATTAGACTTCTTTTTACTCACTTCGCGGAATAGGGCGCTCGCTCGGTACGTTTAGTACACACACTATTCAAAATCTTAGACATTATTCGGACCATGCCCTAAATAAAAATCGCAACAAACTAGTTTTTTTCATCAAAACCTATCCAGTTTATTTGGCTATCAGTTTATATTGTTGTCAAGACAATTTAAAATCTTAGGACTTATCAGGCGGGTTTTCGGTTCTGTACGTACAGCAAAATAACCGTAATTGCGTTTTGTGTCTATCAGAAAAAGGTTAATACAGATATCAACATATAATACAGCGATACGTAAACATTTTAAATCTTAAAGCGTCATCAGTCAATCCATTCAGCCATCAACCGCCTAAAAATAAAATCTTTCGCACTTAACTGGCGGTTTATTTCGGCCATCAACAGATAAGGATTTGAATTACTGACAAATTATATATTTTAAATCTTATCACCTAAGTTCTTTATTTATCTCATTAACAAATCCCCAGGTAAATAAAAAACGATAGAATCAAATTAATGAGCGGTTAAATGTCTTCTTTTCTGATCGTTAATTATAGTGACCCAGTCATGGGCATCAACACCAAAGTCATCTTACTAAGAAAATAGACGTCAATTTGTAAAATTATCTTTGTTGTTGTTTACACAATCATGAACTATGACCTGTAATCTCAAATACCCCCAGCATAGGAAAATATTGTCCGTGATCAAAACAATTTTTTGCAAAAATACAGATTTAAAATTCAGAAAATATAGGCCTGGATTAAATGATGTTTTATCTAATATATCGTTGTTTTTTGCGATTTATTTCAGAGCAGCGCCGTGTGCGTTCATGGCAGAAATATATTTTGTTTAGTATTGATTTCGCTAGTTGTATTTATAACGTTTATTTAAATAAATCTGTTAACACCCCCCCCCCGAAAAAAGTAAAAAGTTGTTAAACCACAAAACTGTCATTAATATAATATTTCCAACAAACACTTTGTATGCCACTTGCATATTATACCAGCTTTAATTTAACAGCACTAGACTGCCGTTTCGGTATACAATTCCTCATCAGTAGTACTTGGACCAAAAGTTTGACACCCTTTTTTCAAAGGATTGACAATATACCCAATGGACCCAAATATATTGAACCAAATTTAGGTTAGGAAAAACTTTGCACGAGGGAGTATGTATCATTGCTCTCTGGTGATTTCTTTCTTTGTTCGTATGAAGCAAAATATATGCTGAACCTAGTAAAATCTGAAAAAATACCACCGAATCATCCAACTCTACATACAGATGACGTTCAATCACTGAATTATTCCAAGTTTGTAGACTGACTATAAGAGTATCATCTATTCTAGTAGGCATAAAATTAAATATACAACTGTTATTAGGTTCTTTTACATATTGTCACTTTAACCTCAAATGCATGCGTGATGACTGTTTTTTCTTCTATAGACTTTCTATTAGAGTTATCGCGTCCTGTCTAGCTAGAAAGACGGTTGAAGCTTTCTTAGTTATATGCCATATACTATTGGTTTTTTTTATTTTAAAATAATCATCCCTGAATTGATCGCCTCTATATAAGGAAACAATTTTAAATTTAAGCGTATTCTACTCCATTATTCCACAATGCCACTTCATTTATAGTAAGTATGCTAACATTGGATGTAAACGACCGAATAAATGTATATCTTTTTGAAGCAATAGCGAGTGAAAGTTATTTATTATACCACATTAGAAAATATGATGCTATCTGTAATTTGATTGGATCGTTGGATCATGTGATCACGGTGGAGAAAACATCGTGTATCCCTCTGAAAACATCATATCCCACCTCTTTGGAACACACCGTGACGTCACAATGATATGACGTCATCGATGGAGAATCGATCATGACTTTCTAGCGTTTGTCTCCGATGAGTTCCGATAGGAGAAAAAGCAATGAATCGGAGAAAGAATGGTGTTCTCAGGCGGTCTTTTTTAAATATTTTTTTCTGTCTGTCTTTCTTATTACAATGGTTATCTTTCGGTATAATAAACAATTTATTGCCTTTGTTTGAGGGAGATATGAATTTGTTCATATCTCCCTCACTCAAAGGCAATAAATGTATAATATGCCCGAAAATATTACAGTCAAACCTGTCTTTAAATGCCACCCAAGGAAATTATAAAAGTGGCTTATATGAGAAGGTGGCCATTATATACAAGTTCAAATAATATGAATAAAGAACAATTGGGATACATTTCTACTGGTCTTTATAAGCAGAAGATCCTTATATAGAGGTGGTCTTTAAAGCAGGTTGGACTGTATAGTTATAGCAGCGTTAGTGAATAAAACAAATTTCTAGGTTTGAACCCAGATTGTTTTAAAAATATTTACACCGTGGGTTGAAATGTTATGTCGTCATTGATGTCAAAATGTCATCTTGTTAGTATGACACTACCAATTATCTCCCAATATATATTTTTAAGTATTTTCATATGTGACCTGAAATTCCTGGGTTAATATTGGAAGTCAAAATATTAATTAACTAAAAGCTTATTTGAAAGCATTTATTTACACGGTGTAAACCTAAAAAGATTATTATAATAGGACAATATCAGAAACATCAACGGTTTAACCCGTAGCGCAATTAAAGAGATTTATTGCACGACAACAAAGGGTGATAATTCGGTGCATTTAACCATAAAATGGTTCGTTTTAAATCTTTTGTTTTTATGAAATCTTGATGAATCGAACAGTTTAGGTATCAATTACTAGTACTATAGGGAATACCAATAAAATATTTACACATCATACGGACTATATCATTGTAACGTGATTTACTTCCCCTGTGGAGTATTCCGTGTCAGGTCTAGTGGAACATTCTCTCTATTGAATGATTTAATATAACTAACGCTTTAGTACTGCATTTCATAAACTTTTATTACACATGATTTGGACATTTCAGGGTGAAATAAAATAGAACTTGCTTTTACCCATGTGACTTTGCATAATTGACAGGTGCATTGAGTAAAACTTGTATATGAAATGTACAAGTGTAGTACAACATATACATGTAGAAAGTTTAATACCAAGCTAAGTGCCGAATCGGTAGCCCCTCCTTGTCCATCGTAATTACTACGCGTTTTTCGGAAAAAAGCAAGATAGCAACATCTTTTATAGATTTCAATATGACGGTACAAATCAATGATTCTTTTACTTATATGAGCAGAGTCATTACAAAACAATGCCCGTTCCGGCGCCATCCTTGCTTCACATATCATTTTATGCGACCAAATATAACCTGGATTGGTGTTTACAATGATATTTTTTTTACGAAATGGCGGGGTAAGTTATGTTACGTAGTCATGACGAAAGAGTCGACTATTTACGTAGGTTAGTGCAGCTCAAGAAGTGATTGATTTTGGTGTTATGGGATTGACCTAAATTGATTTTATAATGAAAAAATGTGAACTACCTTTCTGTTTCCAAACTTTCGAAAAAACTGACGTAAATTCAAACTTTTAAAGTCAACTCGACCTTTGAGTTACCCTTCATTGAACTCCTTGCGAACCTACGTAAATAATAAATTCTTTCGTCATCATTACGTCACACAAAAGACACCGCCATTTTTGGAAAATTTTTACCATTGTAAATACCCATCTAAAATATGTTTTGGTGTATTAGAGGAGTTGTAATGCATGGATTAGATCGAACTTAGGATTATTAGCAACGACTCGGCTCATGTAAGTAAATTATTAAATTATTATTTTAACCGTATCATTCAAATATTTGAAATATTAGCGCTGTTCCTTTCTCTGCAGCAGAGTAAACAGACAGTAACTTTATCTCGATAACTTTTCGACAAATGATTTCTATCTCTTGGCAGCGTTTTAGCCACTTTATATCCATAGTTCGGTGACTCGGTTTCGATACATTTTCGTTAACTAGTGTTAAACTTTCGACAGGTTTGTACAAGTATATGTAGGTGGTTGTAGCAACTGCAACCAGGCAGTAGTTACACTGAACATGGCAATATGGAACGCATACATTGCTTAACATAGTGTTCTACAAACTGTCTCGTACTAGGATCTGTCCCGATAGGTAATGAGACACTTCTAGCACAGAGAAGCCCCAAAATAAGCGAGGATTAACAAACAATACAATCTTGATCAAAAAATTACATATATTCATATAAAATACACATTTTTTGCAAAACTGATTTATGATTCAAGTTTTGTTGTTACAGTTTTAAACAAATGAAGAAACAGAATAAAGGACCAGATTGATAATAGGATTTGTAAGTCCCATTTCAATCTTATATTTTCAGTAACACTTCGGCATCAGTAAAGCGGAGTTTATTATGGTGTTTCACGCCAAGTCAAGAGAATGTTCTTATATCGTGGTGAGTTCAGACAGATATCGATGTGAAGAGTTTTCAAAGTTAAATGCGCGACAATCCAATTTCATAGGAATCCCGACTAGGGGGTTCGCCCTCGAAAAAGATTTTTGAAATAACGGTCTAAAATGGTGCATATCACTCTGATTTCAAAACATCATGTTACCGTTTTCCTGTAATAGAACGACAAGATTTTCAAGAACAACATCTTTGCCCATTCAGCATTATTTAAGTACCGACCACTGGAATTGAAATTAGCTCATAACAATGGAATATGTCGTCAGTTTTTATTTATAGATTTTATTGATTATTATTCACATTTTGGTAAAGTGCGTGTTTGTGAAATCTTAGCTTGTGAGCTTGATTCAAATAAAAAAGTCGTGTGACATGCGCGCAATGTATTCGGCTTGATAGGTATGAGATCATGGATAATGGACAAAACAGGACTATTCGGAGAAAACTACTGACTTACACTTGGACGCCTTTGCAGAGGATTCAAACCTAGGCGGATTGTGGCGCTTTGATCTACGACATTAGATCACTCTTGACACCGAGTCCCATAATATGTGTTTAACAGAAAAACTTTAGACCATATCTAAATCAATTTCCTACAACAACCTGCATGTATTCACCTTTGGAACAGTATCAATTAGAATACACACCAATGAACGAATTTCTTTACTTAAATGATATGTTATGCTACAAAAAAAGTTTTAATTCCACGATAACACAAGGCAAGTGAAATAAAGTAATGAAAAAGCACATGACGCCAGCACTAAAAAAAACGATAAAGCAAAAGTATGTTTGCAATAGAGTTAGATCTTGAACTACTGTTTTAACTGCGTGATGAAACGAACAATCAAATCAAAATCTTGTGCGAGTTAAAACTAAGCGCAGAAAATATGGAAACTATGATTACAATACTGTAGAATACAGCGGTTAATTAAATATTGTATATCGATCTAAAAAGATAAGTTCAAACTTTCATGAGGTTCAAAAGTTGGAAATATTGAGATACGACTATCGCGGTCAGATAAGGAAAGTTTTCCTAAATGGTAAAATAAGCGTGTATTTGTAGTGTGTACCGGACAACTCAAATTTATGGTTAGTTATTGTAAACATGTCTGCTCGGATCAGACACATAGGTTTATCTTACTTTATTGATTATTTCATATCATTTTAACGTTCTTATCAATAATAATGCATTAAGGAACATATATTGTAATGACTTATATCAGATTGGTATAAAACATATATACATGTACGTGTACTTACAAGTCT
Source organism: Anadara kagoshimensis (assembly GCA_021292105.1). Classification (NCBI taxonomy): domain Eukaryota; kingdom Metazoa; phylum Mollusca; class Bivalvia; order Arcoida; family Arcidae; genus Anadara; species Anadara kagoshimensis. The sequence continues at coordinate 69,628,939 of CM037859.1, read as the reverse complement.
AAAAACACACAATATTTATGTGATTTTTAAAAAAAAAATCTCAACACGGATCTGGGCTCTAATTCACAACGGACAGTATGATATCGCTAGATGATCACAGGCAATCTCAGCTTATAAAACTTTTATCACCAATATAATGACATATTTTGAAGGGAATTAATGTCTCGTGAAAACACAACCTCGTGTTTCATAGCGGTGTACTATTATCTCTATAAACCACTTCAAACAGCTTTTCAAACACAACAAACCAACAAATTATAGGATATTTACCTCCAATGACAATGTGCTAACTTGAGTATTTAAAAGTGATGAAATTGGATAGTTTTTGTTTTATTCTATGCCACCTGCAAAGTCAGTAAGGTTTTACAGAAATTCTGTATTCACTCTTTAATTGCCGCATTTTAACAGTTTGTTTGACATATAAATTTTATATAAACTGTAGTTTTCATAAATTATTAACGCTTAATTTGACTTCTTTAACTTGTTAAGTCATTTAATTCTGTTTTAATGTACCAAAAAATTTTTATGATATGAGTTTATGATTGGATAAATATTTAGAATGTTGTGAAATTGACGGATCTAATTTCGAAGATAAGAATTAATTTGAATTACATTTTAACAAGGTGAGAATATTTCATGTATCATCAGAATAAAAAAAATCATAGACTTAAGCAAAAATCTTTGTATACCAGGTTGAACGCAAGTGTATGATGCACTCCTTAGGTCTAAAAAAGGCAATGACAAACATATTACACTTAACATTGATGACCAATAATCCAACATTGCATATGTAATACCAGTAGAATATTTCATGTAACATCGGCCTAAGCAAAACCTCTGTATACCAAGTTGAACGACAGGTATATGGAACACTTCTTAGGTTTAATAAAGGCAATGACTGATTGACAAAATGTTAGTCATATGGTACTAACATTGATGACCAATCATCCAACATTTCATATATAATACCAGTAGAATATTCCATTTATCATCAGAAAAAATCATAGGCCTCAGCAAATACTTTGTATAGCATGTTGAATGATGGGCACATGGAGCACTCCTTGGGTTTAATAAAGGCAATGGCTGATTGGCAGTAATGAGGACAAACATCTGACACTTAACATTGATGACCAATCATTCAACATTGCATATGTAATAACAATAGAATATTGCATGTATCATGAGAAAAAAATCATAGGCCGAAGCAAAAACTTTGTATACCAGGTTAAACGACGGGTATATGGAACACTCCTTAGGTCTAATCAAGTCAATGACTGATTGGCGGTAACTAGGGCAAACACATGACACTTACATTGATGACCAACAATCCAACATTGCATATGTAATACCAGTAGTGTCGTATCACCCTCACTTAGTAATATACTTTTGTTGTGTAATTTTAATATCAGATTGTTCAATAAATGTAAAAATAAATATTCTTGTTGTTTAGCTCGAACTCACTAAAACTTATTTTATCTGGCCACTGGTCTTTTATTTCCGATATACAAAAAAGTGATAAATCGATAAGTTCATTGCATGAAAAAGAAATCGCGTCTGACAAAAATATCATTTTTTTAAAAAGTTGTTGAACAAAATGTCCCTCTAAAATTAATGAAAATCCGAAAACGTGATAACTGTGCCTATGGTGTGACAAACGCAACCAAGTATGTGAACGTAAAAAAATGCAAACAATATACCAAAGCTGATATTTTAGCTACAGTAAATAAGTAAACATTCTGCGTTTTAGTTTGTGGCGTCGTGATGCTTCTGTGGTTTATAATGTCGTAGTTTGGTTTTGTAGGATTAAAATGTCTTGATAGTAGCGTTGTTTTGTGATGCCATGTTCAGCCTACCTCGATGATTTATGTTTCGTTGAGTTGTGTTTTATTTTGTTTAGCTTGTTATGTGTTCTTATTGTGTTATGTTGATAAGATAATTTTGACCACTACGGTTTTTGTTTCTTTGGTTTGCAATGCTATGTTTTTGTTTCATTGGTTTGCGATATCATGTTTTTTGTTTAAGTTTGCGATGTCATGTTTTTTCATTGGTTTGCAATTTCAATTTTTTGGTGATTGGATTGCAATATTTTTGTTCATCGGTTTCCGATGTCTTGTTTTTGTTTCATTGGATAGCGATGTCGTATTTTTGTTTCATTGGTTAGCGATGTCGTGTTTTTGTTTCATTGGTTAGCGATGTAATTTTTTTGTTTCATTGGTTTGCGATGTCATGTTTTATTAGATTTGTTTTTTTGTATAATATTTTTTTTCATTGGTTTGCGATGTCAAACTTCTGTTTTGTTGGTTTGCGATGTCGTGTTTTTGGTTTGCTATGGTGCGCGTTTGTTGTATCATGTTTTTGTTTCATTGGTTTGCGATGTTGTGTTTATGTTTCGTTGTTTTGCGATGTGCTTTTTTATTTCATTGTTGTTTGTAGCATGTTTTTGTTTCGTTGGTTTGTGATGTCCTGTTTGTGTTACATTGGATATTTATATCGTTTTATTGTTTCTTTGGTTTCACTTTGTTATGTTGTGTTGTTTTGTTGGTTTGTAATGACGTAATTTTGGTTACTTCGTGTTGTAGTTTTTGGTTTTGGTTTCAATTTGTTGTGTTGGTTAGTAACGTTGTGTTGTTTTTGTTATGCCGTGGTTGTGTTTCGTTGGTTTGCGATGTGGTGTTATTTACTTTAATTGTTATGTCGTGTTGTTTCGTTGGTTTGTAATACCCAGTTTATGTTACGTTTGGTTGTTATATGCCTTGGTTTTGTATCGTTGCTTTGTCGTGGTATTTTGTGATGTTGTGTTGTGGTTTAGTTGGATTGTTTTGTTCCGTTGGTTTATGTTATCTACCTTTGTTTTCTTGTTTTGTTTGTTTCTTGTGTTCCTATTTTGATGGCATTATTTACGTCAAATACAGTTAACCCTGTCTATAAGGCTACTTACAAAACTAGCGAAAATTGGCCTATATAGGCATCAAAACAACATAAATAAAGAATTGGGGTAGGATTTTAATGGTCTTTAAAAGTAAGTGACTGATAGAATAAGAAATGGCGTTTAAAGCAAGTTTGTCTGTACATGTTTTCGGGAAAAAAATTCTAATGCTTTAAAGCAAAACAGTTTTATTAAAATACATTTGATGGTTGCTTTTTTAGAGGAGGTGGTGTAACAGAATTAGTTTTTTTTTCATAGACGTATGTTTGTTTAACTGTTTGCTGTTTGCGAGTCGTCTATCGTCAAAGTTCAAACATTTGAAATAATTTACACAGTTAATGCTATAACTACTAAACCAGTATACTATTTATAATTAATTTGTTTACAATTCCAAAACCCCTTATCGCCATCAAGTTCCAAAATAAAGTTTGGTGTGCCCTATTAAATGGTACCATTCAGAATAGGCCAAATGAAGCGATCCCTGGTGGGTATAATATTGACACGTTATCACTCTGAGATTGCCAGTATGATAAGTCTTCAGCACAATCACATGACGGGTTTTCTACTGTTTTTGAATCTGTCTATAAATGAGCACATCTATTTGTTGATATAATCTAGCTAGGTATATGCAGTACAGACGTGTCAAAAGTTTAACACTGAAGTCACGAATATGAACCGAAGCTTAGCTGCCCAGTAGCCGAGGTGTTAATAATAGATAGCAAATGGACAAAGAGCTGTCAAATGATAGATAGTAACTGCCCTAAAGCTGCCGATGTATAGTTTAAAATATGAGCTGTTGATTCGACAGAAATACGTTAGCTTAGTGTTAATGTTTCGGTAGGTCCGTATTGTATAATATATATCTGACGGCACGGTCCGTCTTGTCATCAGTTATTACACAGTCCAGGGACCGTTTTAAGTGTGGTATCAAAGATCAGCTTACGTACAAATGGGCCATTGGTTAAACTTAATATAGATTGTATCAAACTATAGGCTTAAACCTGTTAATATCCACCTAATTCTTGTTTAATTACTTTGTGAATTTAGCTAAACTTATAATGGTGTAGGATCTTAGAACCGATGATTTGATAACAAGAGCGTCAGAGGTGGTTCGAACATTTTAGAAAAAGTTTCCAACAATATACATCAATCCAATAAAAGACAGTTGCTGTATATTTATGATTGGTTTTACAAATTAAGTCTTATGACTAGTATGGCAGTATTGTTGATAAGTTTGATGCATCTGCGTCCAGGATTGCCCTGGATATATTTGACGCCCCATAGTTCCATGTTCCTTTCACACAATTTTGATTATACACATGACGGGTGTAGCTGTAGCTAGCTAAACAGGAGATGCTAACCCTTCCGGACCACCTGGCCTCACTTCCCTGGTTGAAGTTCACGTGTCTAACCTTACTTGTCAGTTCACAAGTTTTTACTTTGCTTCTGGATTGTGATTCGGACATGGATAATATTGTTTGTTTTTTATTGTTATTACTTTTGGTTAACTTTAGTATGTTGTGTCGTTTCATTGGTTTGCGATGACATGGTTTTGGTTTCAATTGGTTGTGATGGTTTGTGTTTATGTTTTGTTTGTTTGTTATGCCGTAGTTTTGTTTCTTTGGTTTGCGATGTAGTGTTGTTTACTTTAATTGTAATGTCGTGTTGTTTCGTTAGCTTGTAAAGTTGTATTGTTGTTTCGTTTTACTTTGTAATGATGTTGTGTTTTGTTTCGTTTTACTTTGTAATGATGTTGTGTTTTGTTTCGTTTTACTTTGTAATGACGTTGTGTTTTGTTTCGTTTTACTTTGTAATGATGTTGTGTTTTATTTCGTTTTACTTTGTAATGATGTTGTGTTTTATTTCGTTTCACTTTGTAATGCTGTTGTGTCGTTGTTTTGTTTCACTTTGTAATGATGTTGTGTTGCCGTTTTCTTGGTTTGTAACATCGTCTTAATGTTTCGTTTGGTTTGTATATCATGTTGTTTTGTTGGTTGTTAAAGTTGTGTTGTTGTTTCCTTTCACTTTGTAATGTTTTTGTCTTGTTGTGTCCTTAGTTAATAGTTAGGTAATATCGTGATAAAAATCTGTCATTTAATAAATAACTGACGGCGTCTTGTATGTATTCCGACTTGGACGTAAACCTCAGTCAGTCAATCAATTCTATATAGACATAAGTTGATACGTAGATATCACGTACATTTGGCCTATCAATAAACTACAAACAACGGTAGCTCAGTCGGTAGAGTGCTCGCTCCGTAAGTGGGAGGTTGTGGGTTTGATCCCCAGCCGGGTCTGACCCAAGACTTGAAAGTGAGTAGTGACTGTTCTTTCGCCAAGCACTTGGCGTTACGAAATGAATGTCACGGTTCTTTCGGATGGGAACTTACAATAGACGAGGTCCCGTGTCACGGAGGGCTTGGCACGCTAAAGAACCCTGCTGTATAATGCCATCAGCGCAACGCACAGGCAGAATTTCTGCACTTTCGCCTATAGCTGGCGACGTCTCGATATAAGTGAAATATTATTGACTGGGACGTTAAACCCACTCACTCACTCTCTCGCTCACTCAATAAACTACAATTTTTGCGTTTTCGATGTTTAACAGTTATTTTACTTAGTGGGGTGGTTAGTTTAAGGGCAGTGGTAAAGGTGTATAGTAATTTGTTGTGAAGGTCACTTTGCAATTGTGCCATATTAAAGACATCACCATGATGTACTAGATGAACATCTCCATCTTAACCGTGATTGAACATGAACTGGTATGTTTTTTTTATTTGATAAAATGAACCTTCTCTGCAAAAAAAAAAAAAAAATTAATTGCGACACGGATTTTCATGACGAGAATTTATGCAACTGAAAAAGATTAACCGAGTTCGAATTCAATGCGTTATTGTACACACACAAATTGTGTATGACTCACTACAACATGCATTTCATATCAAATATACATTTTTCGTTTCAAGCTTTTTTTTCAAACAGATTAATAAATTTATATATGGATAAATTTATATAATTTATAGATATATATAATTATATATAACATACAAAATTGCAGAGTCAAGTAGTTTGATGAGAGATGTTTATCAAATTTTTGCCTCTATCATAGAGTTCGTGGAAAATATTCAGATTTAGATGCTTTGTTTTACTATTGTATCTTACTTATTAACATCATAATAATAACAATCAATTTAAATCATTTTGAAAATTTATGCATTTTTAGGACTAAAATCAACTTAATCTATATTGTTGTTTAAAATTAAATGCCGTTTAAGGAAAATTATCAAATCATGTTCGTTTTTTACACAATCATGGGTGTAGTACGTTTTATTGAATAATTAATATTTCTTATCAATCCATCCACAATATTGCACTGTGCATCGTGTAATTGTACAGATCTAATAGATTGTCTAATGTTTGGCGTTTTTCAGTATATAAAATCAATTTACTGAGGAATTAAATATTAAATTATCTAAAAGTGTCAAAAGAATTAATTTTTAAATGACCTGTTTTCATTTGGTCCATTTGTAAAATATTAAAATCATTTATCTTTAAATAAATATTTAATTAAGTAATTTTCCTCACAGTTAGCTTTAATAAATCATGCAAAATCCATTAATAATTATGTTAATATAATTACGCGTGCACTTATTCAGAAATTATGAAAGGTGTCATTAGACTGGACTCGTAAATTAATATAATTTCTTAAAGCAGATGTTTTCTCTATTTTTAAGCAATACCAGCGGAAAGCAGAGCGTAGGTCAAACACTGAAGACTTGCGTGACAAACATGTATAAAAGTTAACTCGAACACGGCCTTAAAATCTCTTTTATTGTGATAAATAAATCATTATTGTTAGTAGCGTTACTCCTAAACAAATTATTTTAGATATCACACTATCTTTTTACAACAGCTTTTCACGGACGGAAACACGCATTTTAAACAGAAAGAGTCTAACATCATAACACGTCTAGGGTTAAAAAGCTCCTGAATAGCTAATCTCTTCATTGGCAGTTAATTCAATAAAGTGTGAATTAGCCTTCATTGTTTATGTCTGACCCCTATCAAACCCATCAAGTTATGGGATCACGATATCGATAACATCGTCATTGATAACTCCGGAAAAACCGAATAAACCCGTACAGATACAAACACTGTGGTACAGCGTACACGGGATATTACAGCATAAAATGAGCCAAACAGCCCATGTAAACAACACCAGCGTTAGTCGGAAGCCGATTTTTGACTTATCTGTTCATTTTAACATCTGATGGTGTATTGGGTCATCAATCGGACACATAAATGATTCTACTGAAATAGTTAACTGCATGTGATACACTGTTTAAACACTGAAACAAATTGATGAAGCGCAAGTGCTCACCTGTGATTTTGACGTAGCTGGGAGTTTCTTTCCAATATTTCAATTTTTACTGAATAATTAAAAATTCTGAAGCGTACAATTCCTCAAAGATGTTCAGAACTACATGTTGACCAAATTTAAATTCAATGTTTTGCGAAATAAAGGAGCAGGAGACGTTTAAAGATCGACGCGGTGTACTGGGAATTGATTTTCGCCATCGTTTTAGTGTACCGGGAATTGCGAGGTTACGGTTACCGAGAATCTTGTATAACATTATTTTCAAGTCTTAATTTTTAAAGAAATTGGGGATTGCGAATGTATGATACAGTTTGTATACATGGTGCATACAATAATAAATAAGTTTCACGGTGCAAGTTAATATTAGGTGTTCATAGAAAAGGTTCTAACCTTGATTTCAAAATTTAATTAGGTAGATCGCCAATATTAAGAGGCATATAGTGATCCAATATTTTTATAAGAAATGTTTAACACTTAAGGATATCCAAACTTATATGGTATCCGAACTAGGAACATATGACCTTCCAACTCTAAAGTAAAAGTGTGGGTGGTGGGATTTAAACTCAACAGAAAGACCCTTGTTCTAGAAGACCTGCCATTGATGCAACCCCACTCGGAAAAGTCAATAAAGTCAATGATATCCTTACGACTAACAGGCAAGTTACAGAATGGGTACTAACTTACCAAGGCAAATGACATTCTGATGGTCAGAAGCACACACAGCGCACTTTTTCATGTGCTTTTTCAGAGATTGTTTACTATGGCTGAAACATGGGTTTATCATTTCACCCCAGAAGCCAAAGTTTATACTTGATCACCGTGCCAAAAAAGACGAGCTTGAGAGGGTATGACCTCGGACGGCTTCCAGTTATGCTGGTAGAATATTCCAAAAAGGACAAAACATCAATAACACCTACTATTCATCACTTATGAGGCAGTTACGGAAAATTATTAAACTTTAGAAATGAGGAAAGCTCAGTAAAGCTGTGCTGTTTCACCAAAAGAAACCTATTTAAATTAGACAAATCTTAAGAAATGATTGTGAAACTGCAGCCAGTTGGTGCTTGGTATATGTATCAAAAACAAACATACTAATCCATATCCGAATCACAATCCAGAAAAAAGTAAAAACTTTGGAACTGACAAGTTAGGTTATACGCGTGAACTTCCACCAGGGAAGTGAGACCGGGTGCTCCGGAAGGGTAAGCACCTCTGTTTAGCTAGCTACACCCGCCACGCGTGTAATCAAAATTGTGTGAAAGGAACATGGAACTATGAGGCGTCAAATATATCCAGGGCAATCCTGGACACAGGGACATCAAATTTGTCAACAATACTGTGATGACGGCCATAAAACTATTTGAGGACCTTGAAAAGCCTAGGCTTGCAATATTCCTGAATCAACAATTTATTTGCAAGCAGGTCTACTTCGTTGTACAAAGTCCCCGTAGTGGGAACAAGCTCTACCATAGTGTATTAATTGGGAAACAAATACACCATAAGGAGGAGAAGCAGGTACATGTATATTGCTGCATAAAAATGGAAAGTTGACAATAGAAAAATTGAAGTCATCACGTTTATCATAAAGTTTCAAATGTAGCCTTTTGTGTGCGTCATAATCTAGGTATAAGTCCAAATATGAAGCAGAACTTGAGGAATCAGTCGTGTCTTTTATTTCAAGCTCACTAGGAGAGATGACATTCACATAGTCTCCAAATTTAGGATTGTTAAGAGACAGAACGTCATCTATATATCTGTATGTTGAGTTGAATGATTTGGCGACAGTCTTCTCTCCAGATTTAACAAGGTTCTGCATAAATTCTGCTTCATAAGAACAAAGAAACAAATCAGCAAGCAATGGTGCACAGTTTGTACCCATTGGTATACCGATTGTTTGCTGAAAAACTATATAACCAAACACAACAAATATGTTATCTATCAAAAACTCCAACATTTTGTTGATGGTATCTTCAGTATATTTTTGTTTGGAATCCGTATGATGCTTGACAAAATAACCAGAATCCCAATTCAGCACCAGATATTTGTATCTTGGCTTACCCTTTTTGTAAAAGAAAGACAAGTGAATAATTTCTGTAAGACGTTCTTTCAATTTAGAATGAGGGATAGTGGTGTAAAGTGTAATAATACTTTATCATTATGATTAGAACTTGTTCTTGTCTATGGAATGATTATAATTGCCGATTCAAGGTAAAGCAAAACACGTTTCAAACAGCATCACGGATGAGTGGCCATTATATATATATAAAATATATAAGCTGTTCTTATTTAGAGGTGGTGTTTATGTTAATATCACTAGACTCAAAATACTAGTAGACAATATAGCGTTATGACGTATAGAATGTGTAGAGCTTTTTTCTATCTCATTTTACGAGGGCGACTCAATAAGTAACTAGCCATCTCATTTCCGATTGTCCGACACTGTACATGTTTATACCCGGATACAAAATTACACGCGTGTCGAGATGTCAGTATGGTTTTAGGCACAGAGCAGCGTAACAGAACACATGTTTTTTGATAAAAAAACCCGAATAGTTGCACATCTAATATTATAAAGGAATGGAAAAAGTCGAATATAATATTTTAGCAATTATATTATTTCTGAAATGCTATGGTTATTCGCGTAGTAATGTGATAAACTAACAAGTCTAAAATGGTAGTCTAAAAACTGGAAATTTTAAATACACAAAATTTGACCTTGCAAACCTTCATCGCGGATTTGCAGAAAAACGAATAAGTTGACATTAGAATTTTTTCTATATTATTTGATAAAATATATTTGCTTTTTGAATACACGAATTAAAAACAAATCTATAGAGTGGATTTTTGTGACAAAAATAAGGAAAATAACTTCAAAATAGGCACCAGTTGGGCCCCAAAATCTCTTAGCAATGTGCAAATGGCAACCAAAGCATCAACATACAACGCCCTATTGAAGCGTTTTATGTCAAAATGCGTCTAAAGAATGTACATATGAGATTTCGATTCATTAATATGAGCCAGACAATAAAGCACAGAGTCGTCAGTGAATAGGGCCTGGGTCCCCTAGGCAAAGAAGGCTAAGAAGCATTAATCTACTGGCAAGGTCATGGCAACAGTATTTGGGGCGCAAAAGGTGTTATTGTGTGTGGTTTTTAACCAAAGATACCTATAACTGGATTGCACTATGCAAATTTGCTAGCCAGCTGAGAACTGATATCCGTGAAACTGCCGCAACAGGACAACGCAAGAGTCCATAGTTGCAAACTTACACTGAAGACTGTTGGGCGAGACGGGTATGAATTAATTTCACATCCTGCCTAGCTCGTAGCGACTTATTCCTGTTCCCAAAATTGAAAAAATGATACCCGAGGACGTCATTTCAGGTTTGACCAAGAAGTCGTGACGACAGTTGAGGATTGGGTCAATGGAAATCGTCCTGTCTTTTTCAGTTCTTGGGTGATGAACACCGTTGGTATAAGTGTATCACACTAGAGGGCACTGAATTACATTAAAAAATAAGAGGTGGATCTAATCTGGAAAAAAGTTAAGCTGGTTTCTATTGATTCGCCCTCGTAAATAGAAACTCAAACATAGCACATGACAATGAACTATGGTTAACATTTTAAGACAGAAAAATGTGTTATATTGTAAAAACTATTTATTTCTAAATCCGTTTCAAGACTTTTGATTTTAATCTCGCCACATTTGTGGAACTGTTTTACACCAGACACTCCCTTCCGACGACTGTCTCATTTTGACGTAAATAAGCCATCTTGCATTAATTGTAGCTGGTCAATTCGATCTATTGACATTAAGTTAAATATTTTAAAAGTTTTCTCAAATTGCAATCTTCATTTTTCTGCTCAGTGCCAAACTACAAAGTTTTTTCTTTGCTTTCACTTCACTAGTTGCATTTGCTATGTTACTGTCAAACTTAAACTATTTAAGAACAAATTATATTTTGACATTACACACGGGCCTTTGTAATGGATTAGTTAACACTTATACATCTCCCTCAGTCTACATATATCAGAAAAAATTTGTTTATGATATGGTCTATGTGTTTAATCTTCATATCGTCTGTAATGCATGATTGATAATTACAGATGTTGAAGTTTTTCACTAGATAATTAACTGTTTTGCTTCTCAATGAAAAAGTCGTATAAATTTCTATATAAATTTATTAAAACATGAAAATCGCACAGCTGGCAAGATATTTGACTCTCAATTCCCAGTACACCTATTTGCTCCTGTAATGCCAATTCCCAGTACACCTTTTTGCAATTCCCAGTACACCGCGTGTTATCCTCCAACGTCTCCTGCTCCTTTATATCGCAATACATTGAGCTTATATTTGGTGGACATGTAGTTCTGAACATCCTTGAGGAATTGTACGCTTCAGAATTTTTAACTATCAAGTGAAAATTGAAATATTGGAAAGAAACTCCCAGCTACGTCAAAATCACAGGTGAGCACTTGCGCTTCATCAATTTGTTTCAGTGTTTAAACAGTGTATCACATGCAGTTAACTATTTCAGTAGAATCATTTATGTGTCCGATTGATGACCCAATACACCATCAGATGTTAAAATGAACAGATAAGTCAAAATCGGCTTCTGACTAACGCTGGTGTTGTTTACATGGGCTGTTTGGCTCATTTTATGCTGTAATATCCCGTGTACGCTGTACCACAGTGACAAACAATGTGATGTATAAATGAAAAATAGGAAATGATTTAACCACAGTCAGAAACAATAAATCCGTGATATTGATACTGAATGGTAGGCGACAGGTAGTGTCGCATTGTCAAACGCCTCACCAGGGATGATCACGATTACTTTAAAAGAAATGATCTATTTCCATCTGAACCAAACATTCAGCCAAAGTATAGATTTTTAAAATTTTTTTAAAAGTATTTTCAAATCCCTACAGGTATGTGAAGATTTAATCAAAGTACATTATAATGAATTATTTTTACTCCTTGTTCGATGGTGAATTCTATAACGTAAAAAGGTAGTATCTGATATTTATATACGGATGTCAACATCCTTTGTTTTCTAGTTTCATACTAGCTAGTCTAGTACAATTGCAATGGTAGATCATTTAAGGCTAGTGGACATCTAGTTTCTAGCTGTTTAATAAACTTTTGACATTGAAGATGCATGGCGACTGCTTAGATGAGTATATCCAGTCAATTACAAATGGTAGCCTTTTTGTTTTACATAAAAGCAATAAAAACGAGAGTTTGTGTTTATTTAGTTATTGAATATTGCTGAGAGAAATATTCCAAATACATCGAACAACCCAATGAGAAGTTTCAGGTTATGGTTATTTCGTGAACAAAAACATTGTGTTTCGAAATTTTTGGGTTTCTTAAAACGTGTGCAACTTCACAAAAATAGTTTGATTTTCATGTTCTACAACTGTTGAGAAATTCAAAAATGTTAATTTGGTAAATTGTATAAAACTAGAATTATGCAAAAAGTACTCATCCTCCCTTTGGCTCGTAATTGAAACCATACATATCTTTTCACATATAAATGACATTGGTAAAATTTTGAAAACGTGGTATCAAGGAGAGTGATTCCGATATTTTTCTAAGCAATGGGTTAATGGATATGGATGGCACTTATTGAACCAAGGGGCCGTAACTGTGTAAACGTGTTGTTATCCTCAAACGTTCAAATCAATTCTATTTTCCTACGTCTGTTGCCGAGCACTTTTTTATACAGCCAAGCTATATTGTTGAAAATTAACGCTGTTAATATGTACCATCACACAAATTTATTTTAATGGATTAAGACATGGATTGGTATATGTTTTTTTTATTAACTTTTTAAATACAGACGCGGCTTACCGATCACAGCGCCTCCTACAGCTAAGGTTCAAATCGCAAACCGCAGAAAAAGAGTTGCCAAATGTGTCAGATTTAATTTTCTGACATATCATTTATACGTGATTTAAAGATCAAATGTGAAAAAACCGTGGATTTGAACTCTGACCGGGGTCTGATCAAGACTTGAAAAAAAAGCGAATGTCCTTTCGCCAATCACTGGGTATTTTGAATTGAAAACCACTGAGTCAATGTAAATGAATCTTTCACTTCATTTTAGCTGGTGAAATCTCGATATAAGTGAAATATTATTAACTGGGAAGTTAATCCCTATTCAATGAAAAAACCGTTGCTCTCGTTATAGTCAAATATATGTTATTGAGCTGCAATTTTTATTCTAAAACTTAATGCTTAATTAATGAAATTTATTTTTGAAACATAACAACTAATTATTTTAAATAAATTAAACAATTTAATAAAAAATACATTTACAATTTTAAATGCACATATTATGAACAATTCTAATAAACACGGTATACTTTAGATTCTAACCAGATCCCAGAAATAAATCTCATTAATAAATATATTTACCACGAATATGACAAAACATTGTACATAAGTATACATTACCGACAAAATAATGTAAATTTAACAGATATAAAACAATTAATAAATATTCGGTAATATATGACTTCGAGTGTCGAAAGTTATCCGGGCACTCCGGTTCCCTTCACCATTTCAGAACTTGCCGAATCGATATAAGTGAAAATAATTGACTGAAGCGTAAAACCTAATTACCCTATTCTGTTATACGTTGCTATACAAGCTCTCTGTATCCATAATTAGTTTAATACTTGGTAATGTCTAATTTAATATTCGGTAAATATTATTACAAATAATAAGAAAAAGATATAAAAAATGCTGAAATGTTTACTGAACTAGAACCACAGCTAATATTTACTGGCCAAACTCTTTAAAATCTTCCGTTTGATTGGAGATATTCATCTAGTCAGTTTCTATAAAATCCTAATTAAGTACATAAAATGCATAATTCGATTAGAAAGTATAAAAGACCAATATAAGAATATTGATAAAAATATTAACATAAAAACCACTAATGTTTTAGAGACAAAATTATAATATAAATTAACCGTAAACGTCTTTACCATAAATAAAATATGATGAAATCATTCAGGCAGTGAAGAGTATATACCGTTAAGTCATCAACAGATTAACTGCTTTAATTTCGCACTTGAGTTCAAACAATTTGTCCTTCATCAATAATTCACTTTCCACACAAAATTGTCTTAAGTCTTATTTTGAGCTAATCGATGACACAGTCTTTTGTGTGTCACCTGTTTTATATATCATGCTGGTGACATCAACCCGATACCTTAAAACGTTAAACTACTAGTATTGATGATCATCAGGCTGTAGAATTCATTAATATTCTGAATCAGGTGAAACACATGATTATGTTTGTTTGTCAAGTTCTCTAATCAAATTCAAAAGTTGCTGTAAATTAAATCTGGAATAAGACAAAAATGTATTTATTTTGCTGTAGAATATCAAAGCATTTGCTTTTTATTTCATGCCAAAACTTCTTAGAATCTTGAATATAAGTAACATACATATTATCGACGATAGACTAGTTTATTTGCCATTGTTTGTGTATTTAAGATAGTTTTATTAGACAACTATAAGAACATATGCGGTAACACTGGTCTAGGAGATAGTGGACTTGTATGTCTTAGGTAGAGTCCATTTACTCCGGAGAGTAGACTTGGAGAATGGTCTGGAAATGATGGCCAGTATGGATTAGACATCATCATTCGTTGTACACTTGCATAGTTTCCTGCTTCTGCCAATAGTTCTAAACCAACAGCTGTTTGTCTTTTCCATTTTGTTCTACAACAGAAATTATAAACATCATTAGAAACATTTACGTTCTAAGCCAGAGCCGTTTTAAGTGCCAAGATAAAAAAAAACTTGTGAACTGTAAAATTATGATTTTTTCAGATGCCATAATTTCTCATTTTTAAAACCTTTTAACGTAGTTAACAACCAGAAAATAGTATTTTCCCTTGAAACAGGATCATTGGAAACAACGCAAATAGACTTCAAAAGTACATCATATATCTGAGTATATCATTTTGAATGCCAATGTTTGTTTACAAATTCAAATTGAAACATTTTACATTTTAATTAAAATTAGTGATTTTAACTCGTGCTCTTAGCCTTAGGACGACAAAGTGTATTAAAACTAATATGAAATAAGGCAAATCACACCAAACTGCTCGATACCATCTAATTCTTTACAGTAATGACTCTCAAAATGTGTTAATCAATTGTGGTCTTTCTTTTTATTTATATAGTATGCTATGCATATTTGTTGTTGTCATGGTTATTGCCGTTATATTTGAATTGAAACATACATTTTATTTACTTATGATATCTTTCTTAAATAAAATAAAAAAAAAATAAATGAAAACAAAAAGAATATGGATCGCCTTCAAACCTGTAATAACGATGGGTCTGAGTTACAATTGCATTTTGCTAACTATAATATGAAACAGTCAAATAACTAACTTACCTTCTGTTTTGGTACCACGTCTTAACTTGGGTATCAGATAAATTCAACTTGGCTGCTAGCTCCATTCTGTCTTGAACACTAAGGTACTTCTGTCTTTCAAAATTTTTCTCCAGACAATTTAATTGATGATCAGTGAACGCCGTTCTGGCTTTTCTTGGTTTCTTTGCTTTAGAACTGTATGATGAGTGACTACTGCCGTCACCAGATTTTTCATCTACAATTAATTTTTGTTATAGCAATTAATGTTTCACCATGGAAATAAATATTGAAAATTAGATTTATTAAAGAAAAAACCCTTGCAAATTCATTTTTGATTCTAATAATTTTTTGACACTTTCTAAGAATTGTATACTACTCAATACCGCTATATCATTGAAATATGCAACATGCATGATAAAGAGGTTACGAACAAATCATTGCCCTTTTAACTTTGTTCTTTATAATTTATATATATTTTTCATGTTATTTTTCTTTCTTTTTTTTCAGCAAGGAAGTTGCGTTTGTTTGCAATTTCTCACTATTTAAAATGTACAATGTTTTTGAAAATTTACATCTTTTTGGAACAAAATGTATCACTGTTGTTAAATTGAATTGTCATAATATAATATCCTATTTCAATGATCTGGATTTTTAAAGTTAACATACTTGCTGCAACAGCTATAAATAGTTTTTTCGAATCAATTGTAAGATTACCAAAATCAAAGAAACTGAGACAAAAATATATTAAGTGCTGCAAAATTAAAATCAGATTTTGTACTGAATACAAATATATTAATATTGTTTTACTTTACCTTTATAAGTTCCTTCTGAATCTGACAATGATTCCTCGTCATCTGATACATAAGAATGAGGACTATGATATAACTGTGTATTTATTCTTGAAACTGTTTCTTTAGAATTGTTCTGTGTTATGCAGTCTCTGTGCTTTTTTGTATCTGATAAAATGTCTGTTATTAAAAATGAAGGTCTCTGACTTTGTCGTGGGTATTTATAGTCACTTCGTCCACAGTCTTTGCAGTTTGAATTAGACCCCAATGTAACTGTATCACACTGTAAACGGCTGTCTTTTTCATTGTCGCTTTCAACATCAATATTCAAATGTTCATCTGATTCAGCTCGGTATTTTTCCATCTTTAGCCAATATTTCATTCCAACTTTTTACAAGATCTAATTCCGATTTTGTCTATTTTCTTCTTTGTTAAATCAAAATTTGTATTTTTTCAATCAATATAAACATAAAAATGTTTTAATGATTTTACTTATCTGTAAAACTTACAATGGAGATTAAAAATAAAAACTATGTGCTTCGTGCCTACTTTTTTCAGAACTGACTGAAATATCAGTAAAATGTTATTAAATGCATTGCACATAGCAGGTATCCACCCCTATATTTATATCCGGGTAGCCAATCAAATTCCGTAGGCGTGGTGTTAAAACAGGTGAGACCTAGCAAGTATTGAAGAATCGTCTTTAACGGTTTTGAATGACACCTTAATTATGCTTCGGTATTGTCTACGTATGTGATTATAGTTTTACAATATAATTACACAGTCCACTAAGAATCAAATTATGTTTAGAAGTCAAGATGTCTTAAAACACAGATAGATTTCAAATACAAAAAATAAAATTTGTAAAAAAAGGTGAAAAGTGTCTAAAAGTTAAGACAGATTTAAAAGTATGATAGATAAAAGATTAAAAATTACAACACGGTAATTATTTTTATTTTTCTTAACATCTGCATTGCTGTTTGATGACTAGATCTTTAATTTTCAGTTAAACAAGAATTATCATGTAGCTTTTATAAATAAAAAAGACGAATAATTTGGCAAGGTAATTACTCTTTAACATTTCTTTTTTAAGTATTAACTAATGAGTAAGTGACGAGGAATCTTTGTATCACAGATCTAACATCGATAGATATGTCTTTTTAGTTCCACCATGTTTTACTTTCAGTTAAGTTATATTTTTGTCCTTCAATCAACAAATGTGTGGCCTCTTGTCTGCTTTATCGATTGATTCAAATATGAATCATTGCGTCCAATGAAATAACTGTACTAATTATAAATAGTCAATAATGATAATATGAAATGCTTTAAATATCTCTATAGAAATGAAGTTTTAAAAATTTATAAAATATTGTATATTTTTACAATAAATGTTCAGAATGCGTCATACTGTTTCTTCTGTGCATTACCATTCAATGGCCTTTTTTAAAAAAAGAAGTTTTAATGATAATTAAATTATTGTAGATTTTTCAAAATTTAGAGAATTTTATTATAATGATTCATCGATTGCAAAAATTATGAAAACGTCTGAAAAATTCAAAATTATACATTTTTTAGATAATGAATCATAAACTAAATAGTATTTATTAGTATTTCAAGAGTTAAAAACAAACAATAAATTAAAATATCTGCAAATTTCCAAAATTATCAAATTTTGCGAGTGAATCACAGATTGCCTTCAATGTTTTAGTTTAACAATTTTAGTACAAGCACTACTGATGAGAAATTGTATTCTGAAACGGTCGTTTAATGCTGTAAAATCAACAATGGTATAATATGTAATACAAAGAATATATTAGTGATAAACGAATATATTTAAAAAATCATACAAGCAAAACATTTAAGTAAATTTAAATTTCCAAAATTTAAGGTTTTTGAAAACATAGTTAATCAGTTACTTCATAGCTCTGTGTTTGAAGAATAGGATTTCAATAATATTGAGAGTTTTTCCTTTTTACATATACAAATTGTAACAGTTATATTATACAAGTAGTAAAACTGAAACTATTGTAAGCTATTATACTCCTTTGATTGTTACACAAATTCGGTAAATATAACAATAATAAGCAATATAAATGTCTTTATATGCAGAATAGATCCTAAGCGCTACACAATTATGAAATGCAATTGCTACAAACAGAAGCTTTACATACATAATAAAAACTAAAGAGAAAAATGCAGTACACAATTTAACTTTAATGTCTTTTCAATAGTATTAGTCTGACATGAATAAAACACATATTTTTGTGTCCGAATTGAGAGACAAAATAGGCAGCATGGTGCATAAGTCGATTTGCAATTTCAAATTCAATATAATGTAAGATGCACATAAAAAATAAATTTTCTAGTCAACAGCCCATAATTTCATAAAAATCGCTGGTACCAAACTCCAACTTGATCGGTAACTCATGATGGTAGACTCACATAGCAAATATAAGTTCAACAACTTTCACTAGAGAAGTGAGACCGGATGCTCCGGATGGAAAGTACCTTCTGCTCAGCTAGCTACAACCGCCAAGATTGTAATCGAAACTGAGAATGAAAAGAAATTTTAAAATATGTGACTTCAAAATATCCCGAGTAATTTTAGATATAGAGACTAATTGAAAAGTATTAGTTTTCATGTTCTGTCTTGTTTAAGCTTGTTGAGTGATGCTCGTTGCTTTGGATGTTGCAAACTATTTTTTCACTTTTATAATTTAAACTTATAGAAACAAATGTTGATCGAAATGTGAGCATTTCATTTGACTAATGAGGAAAAAATTAACAAAAGCATGTCCACAATTATACGCTATAATTAACTTGATAACTTATTCTTTCGTACAAACACATACCAGTCTATATCTGAATTTCATCCTAAAAGCAAAGTGACATAATTGAAGTTTAACAAATTACGTTAAACACGTGAACATGTACCAGGTAAGAGCGGCGCGACAGGATTGTCCGAATATACGTCGAAATCACAACACAAAAAGCAGAGTTGAAAAGTTGCATATAAAGGTAATCACACAAGCACATCAACCACCAAACGTAAAGTCAAAATAAGGAAATAAAAGAAACATGGAGCTATGACACGTCAAAAACTTCCAGGATAGGTTTGACTACAGACACTTTAAGAATATTGTAAGGACGGCCAGTTACCTGATATCAACCATAAAAACTATATGTATCATTTTACAGATTTTTTTAATGAAATCTTAATTACAAGGGCATAATCACTTCCTATTTCATTTCGAGGTTATCAAAATAACCCAGGAGAATATGAAAATTCATTTTCTATCTCTCTAACTGTTGATATTAAAAAAGCTAACAATTTTATGCTGACAACTGTAATTTAAAGTGCATATTGATATTGTTTAAAGGCTTATTGGCGTCAAATTGTAATTAACCACAATATCTTTTTGAAGACAAACTGTTTATAATGTCCATATCGCTTAGTTCTTGTGTGTGGTCTTTACGTACAGGTTTTACACATCTTAGTTAGCTAATAATTCGTTAAAATATAAAGGGATTAATTCATAATGCTTTTTAAGAACATATCCAAAATTCAATATAAAACTTTAATAATTTAAAATTCAATTGGAATATTTTTCTAGAAAAGTTTAAATACTAAATCAGCTGGAATATGTGCAATTAGTCCGACGATAATGATTACGAAAACACTTAATACAAATGGAAAAACTATAAAACACTTTAGTGTTAGTGCAAAATAAGTATGAAAGCATATTGCACATTATGGTCCGATTAAATATTAATCAAAGAATTTTCAAAATGATTTCGCAAATAATCAAAGAATTTTCAAACTGAGTTCGCAAATGAACAAAGTTTAAGACGTAAATTATTTACTAGCAAACATTAATCCTCAAATGATCAGGTGTTAAATTGAAGATTAAAGGTAATATTACGAATAAAACGCTAAAATGTTTATGTACAGCTATTAACGACCTTATTTTTAATGATCTTTAACAAGAACTTAATCCATATTCTATGCGTATATATATATATATATGTGTTTGAATTCATTATCAACGATGGAAACTCAATTTCTATACTACATTTACATTTATTTGAATTACTTTTCGTCTTTTTAAATTCTTCACACAATATTTGTTAATTTTTCCAAAGTAAAATACATTTTTGTTTTTTTATGTCTCAAAAGATATATCATATATGCATTTGTATGCAGGCCCATTCTTTTGTTAAGAAATTGTCATTAAATATCAACAACAAACCTACAATTTTCAACTCAAAATCTAAAATCCTTTAAAACTTTAAAACTGTAAATATCAGTTATAGAATTAAATTTTCACCAGGAAAGTTATGTCGGGTGCACTGGAAGTGTAAGCGCATTCATTTTTACTAGCTACACCCAGCGTATGTAATTGAGAATAAAAGAAACATGCACTTATTGGACGTCATTATATATTCAGGTTAATTTTGGATACAGAGACATCTTTCTTATTAACATTATTGTGATGATGACCATACAACTGTTTGAGGGCCTTGATAAACCTAGGCCGGCAATACCCTTACAACAATTTATTTGTAAGCAGCATACGTCGTTGTATAAAGATCCCGTAGTGGGAACAATCTTTACCATACTGTCATAATCATAGCGTATTATGAAACAAATACAACATACGTAGGACAAGCGGGTATATTGCTGAATAGAAAAGAAAAGTTGGCAACAGAAACAGTGCAGTCATAACATTTGTTATACAGATTAAAATTGAGCCTTTTAATGCGTCATAATGAAGGTATAACTAGCAATATGAAGCAGGACTTCACAAACCAGCCGTATCTTTTATTTCAAACTCACTTGGAAAGATGACATTCATATAATCTCCAAATTTATCGTTATTAAAGGTAGATAGAATGTGTGTATAATTGAATGATTTGGCATCAATCCTTTCTCCAGATTTAACAAGTTTCTACATAAATTCTGCTTCATACGGATAAAAAACAAATTAGGAAGCAATAGTGCACAGTTTTTGACATTTGGTATGCCGAATGTTTGATAACAAATTATTTTACCAAGCACAACAAACATGCTGTCTATCAAAACCTGTAACATTTTGTTCATGGTATTTTAGTATTTTTTTGTTTGGAATTACGTGTTATATAGTGTTTGGAATTCCTTGTTATCACTCAATATTTGAATCTTGGCTTACCATTTTTGTCAAAGAATGTCAAGCGAATAATTTGTATTTGACGCTAAAAAATGTGTTTGCAGATTTGAATTTAATATCTAAACTAAAGTTTATTTTTTTTCTTCACAAAATGTAATTTTTAACAATTACTTTTATATTTAAAATAGCTTAATTAAAAATGTCGATTGAGCTTATGGTAGAAATAGCTACATTCTAAGCATAGATCTCGTGTTGTATTGTTGTTCATATTGTATTTATACGGAGTGTATAATCTTGTGACGTTCTTATGCATTTTTACTGAATATAAAATCATCGCTCTAACTATGAACATATTGAATTTTTTACGCTTTTATATTAATATTCAGCAACCCCTTGTATATATAATAAAATATATTGTAACCTAATCAATGTCTATCATAATTTCTTAATCTCGACATTTACTGATAGGTCAAATATATAATTCCTTAAAATCTAATATATACTACCAGATGCAAAGTATTTGCTTAGGTACATTTGATTTAACCGCTTGTTTTAACAATTCTGGTCCATACACTACTGATGAGAAATTCCATTCCGAAACTACCGTCTAGTGCTGTAAATTAATAGTGGTATTATGTGTAGTATATGTGGTAGTAAAGTGTTTTAGCTGTTTTCTTAAGTCCTTCATCCCTCTATATGGCAGAACGAACTGTTTTATACTGAAACTGAATGCGCACAAAATCTCTTTTGAGCTTTTTTTAAGCGTTCCACTAACTCTGCTTGTATCAGAGAACAATAACTCGATTGGAAGACATGTCGGATGCGGAACTGAAATTTTGTTTTAAAAAAACATGCCATTTAATACAAAAATTGTTCCATTGGTGTTTGTTATCAGTCAAATCCATTGACTCTTGTTATCAGGAATTCCTTGTAGAACTGCCTAAACGACAAACGCCTTTAGGAAACAGTATCACAGGTTAACCCTGGTACCTCAGGAGAATAAATGTCGAAGAAATAATTGCATTGCACTATTTATACTTTTTCTCTTAACCGTCCTTTATTTATTTAAATAATCTCGTCCTCTTGTTCTCTTTTTGTCTATTATGTAAATAAATGTTAATTTACAGATTATTTGTATGTATTCGTCGACATATAAACCGTTTCTGATCAGTCACTTATCGACACTGTGTTGTTTACGAACAGATCGGACATATTAAAGTTAACATCGGACATTAGTTATCTAATACGGACCCATCAAAGTGCAATGTTAATCTGACGTGACGCGTTATATTCCATAAAAATATTTTACATACTAAAAGTGAAAGAAATGGGGTAGAGTAGAATGCAGCAATTGGATTTTGCGTTCTTAGTTAATATTATGTCAAATATCAGGGACGTCAGTGCTAAGATAGAGGAAACCGGAGAAACATCACTAATGGAGGACATCACTAACCTTTAGCAGGCGAACTGACAAAGTGGCTCGCACTAGGATCTACCCTTAGTGCTATTAGAACCTAGATGTCATGATCCGTAAACTCTGCACCTAGGCACTTGATCAAAATAAGCTGAATTAATAATTGATAAATTATAAAATAAAAATACTTATTTCAATGTTTTTCGGGATTTATTTTTCTTGGTTTTAGTCACTTTCGCTTTTTTATTAATTATGTCGCTGAGAATAAATTTTATCTTCGTGAATCTGTTTGGATGAATGAGTCAGTCGCGCTGGAATCATTAAAGTAGTTTAAAAATTCTTTGGCGATAGATGACAAAAGTATACCTTAGAACTATCAATACACACACAACTAGTTTCTGTATCATGTTTAATTTCTAATATCATAAATACAACGGAATTAATCTTTGAAAGTTTCATCGCGTTGATTCTTAATAGTGTTGTGTTTCTTGTTCACTTACCTTCAAAACGAATTATAATAATGTTATTCTGTTAGAAACGAATCCCAAGTGACGGACAACAATTTAGGTAGAAAATGAATATTTTACTGTTTAATTTTTATGTCATGAAATCTTATGAAAACTTATTTAAAACGTTTTGTTTATTAATGACGAGACACGGCCAGGTTTAATTGTACCCGGTTGTCTGTGTTATAACCATCTCATGCTTGAAATTATTTTACGCTTCTGATAATCTAGCGAGGAAATGGTAGGTCTGAAGGGAATATTTGTAAATGTTTCCGATTGTCTACACGTAATGGATCAGCTGAGTATCATCAGAAAAATCCAATAAGTCTTTATCCTGTGTTAAGATTTATAACCGTTCTTCCTATTAGCTTGTTTTACATATTGGTAGCTTTCTGATAAATTTCTACGCGCATCACTTAACCCTAATACCTCCATATCAATGTATTGTGAAGTTTATGATCTTTTGTCATAAATATTTCACTATTTTACCCTATTTTCAATAACAGTTTATTTACGGGGTTACATGATGCGTACAACATTTTCGTTTCCTTTCTTTGTAAATTATAAATAAATGCATAACCAACTGTTATAATCATAACATCATCATTACCATCAGATATGACATTAAGGTATGCTTTCTATTCACGGCTATAAACGACTTTTGCTGGGCAATTAAATATTAACCGTTTTCTTAAAAGGCAATTGTTATTTTATCGCGATTACTGTCACGAAACGAATAAATTGATTTTTTGATGCAAATCATTTAAACATCACTTTATCTGAACAAAGTCAGATACAAACAAGATTTTATTCCGTTCTTCAATTTCGTCCAAATATGTGAGTTATTTAGACAATTTTAGGTATTTGTTTATACTTATTACTAAACATGTTTCATTTTTCATCACTATACCACCGTTACTGAATCACTTTCCTCATCAATATTGCTAGGATAGTACTTGAAGAAGTCGATATTAAATTTTGCTCAAATGCAGTTTCCGATTTTTTGCACTTTTATATCAATACCCATGAAGACAACTCATTTCGGATGATTTTGATTTCCAACATATTATCCCTAACTTCAACTATGAAGTAACTAGAAACCAGTTTCCTGCAGAAACACTATATTTGAAACTTGTGATTTATAACATGTTTTAACATCATAAAGCTGAAAATTAAGATTTTTTTGTAAAAATCTTGCATATTTTTTTGTTTCTTTCTCTATTGAGAAAAAGGAATTTGCAGTTAATATATAGAGTTGACTTATTTTTCAAAATATTGGAACTCATTTATGTTTTCATGGGGGTGGGGGGTCGGGGATGATGGGGTAAATCATTACTTTTTTATTCTGTACATATAGATAGATTCAGCTAAATAAAAGCTGTAAAAATAGGTAGGTGTTGATAACATAAAGACCTTGATTCTATGTTTAAAAAGAAATGATAATTGTAGTATTTACCAAGATCAAATAGTTGTAGCTGCTTGCTTACAAAATTACACCAAACAAATACATGGCCTTATCTATAGATATGATTGACTTTAGTGAGAAGGTGAGTCATCTGAACATTTTAATCATTATCTATTTGTTTCGAATACAACTACTGTGTGTTATATAAAAGCATTTAAGCTTTTTATTGTTGCTTTCCTACCCTAAGCTACATAAAATCAGTGTCCTGTTAATATTATTTATATTTGTTTCAGAACACCAACACCAACATAAACAGCAATATATTCTTTCAAATACAAATGCATGATAAGTATAAATTCGAAATTATCACCTCAACATCCAAACACGAGAGTAAATGTTAACTGTTTTGATCATGTGTATTTATATCTGTTGTGTATATATACAGAACGCAGTTCACATATATTTGAACCAGATTTCTATCATTTTATACTCGAAATCCACAGTGTTATATAACTAACGTATTTATTTTTTCAAGTGCATTAAACAGGGATATCGGTGGCTGAGTAGTTAACCGATCACAACGCCTCTTACGGCCAAGGGATGGATCTCATCCAGGCAGATCAGATCATTAGTTTGACATTGTTGATGTCCGCCATCCAATTACCTAATGTATGTCAAAGAGGTGACCAAGATAAAACACGATGAGTACGATAAGTCAAGGTCTGAACTTTACTAACTGACAACAACATCATTAAACCGTGCAAACTGCATAGGGATAGGTACATAAATACATAACTGGTATCACTAAAATATTCCATTTTGTATAATTGAGTGTCCGTTATTCTTTTTCATTTTTTCAGATTAGATTCCATAGAGCTTAATTTAGTAAGAGATTTACACACTTTATGTTTCTCTATCTTGTTGTCGAATGCTATGTTGACACCTGAAGCGGCAGGTAGAGAATGACCAGTGAATTACTTGCTGACTTTCTAATCATCACATGACCACTTAAGTTAAATGTCAGTGAATAATGCGCTAATACGCGAATACACAAAACAATAATTTTTCTCTATTATTGACGAAATGCCGGAAATTAATATCATTTGTGCTCTAACGATTACCAAAATCGAATCAGGAATAAAATCAAATTTAACAAAAATGATCTGACTTATAAGGCAAGTATTTGTTCAGATTTTAAAATTATGCTTAAGCCTTTAGACTACTTTGTTACCGATATACCTCTAGCTCTAGCGAGTATCACAAACATACCAGTCTATGTTTAGTGTGCAATAAAACCGAAACCAGATTGTTGCATGTAAGTGAACATCACGTATCTTTGCTAAACAAGGCACTGAAGGGACAACAAAAGACATCAAATATGCAATAGTGTACGTTTGTAAGGACATAACTATCCCCATTACCTACAACTTGGGAAATCAGTGGTATATTTTATATCAATGATAGATGTCATTCACATAGTCTTCAAATGTCTTAAGAGGCCTAACGTCATCTATATATCTGTATGTGGAGTTGAATGGTTTGGGGAGAGTCGTCTCTCCTAAATTAACAAGGTTCTTTATAAATTCTGCTTCATCAGAATAAAGAAACAAATCAGCAAGCAATAATGCACAGTTTGTACCCATTGGCATAACGATTGTTTAATAGAAAATGATATTACAAAACACAAATCAAAAACTTCAACATTTTGTTGACGGTATTTTCAGCATTATTTGATTTGGAATCCGTATGATACTTCACAAAATAACCCGAATCCCCGTTATACTAGAAATTTGTACCAAGGCTTATTATTTTTTTTAAAAATAATGTCAAGTAAATAATTTGTTTAAGACGTTCAAAACCTTTATCATAGACAATTTGATTATAGATGTTAATCTTGTCGGTCTTGAAAAATATTCAATAGTAATGCTCCCTTCATCGCATGTTGTATGGTGCCTTCACGTCCGACACTGTCGTTAGGTTAATTTTACAGTATTAAACTGCAGTTTAAGAATACAATTCCTCATCTGTAGTGTTTGGACCAAAAATATAAAACCAAAATTGTTATCAATATATAAATGATAAAAACAAAATTTAGTCTAAAATGTTTTCTGAATATAATAAACATTAGACATGTTGTATTGATTAATTGATTGAATAGAATTTAACACTCAATTTCATAACTATTTCACTAATATCGGAATGTCATCATCATTAAGAGTGATTGAAAGTTCTAAATTAGCAATTCACGTAAGGAAATGGATAAAGAATTCTTTTGGCTTGCCACGGCTACCGCAATTTCAGTTATCTTTCGAAATCTTGCGACTTTCTATTCCAGAAAGAAAGTGCAGTCACTTTCTTTTTTCAAGCATTGGTCAGACTCGGGACGGCCACTGTTCGAACCCCGACCTCTAACAACCTACTAGTAACCATTTGGGTTGTATGGATAGTCATCAGTATCATAACAATAAAAAATTGCTGTTAAAAATTTCTGAACACACAACAGGACAATGTTTTAAGAAAACAATCAACTATGAAATAAAAAAGTAAAGAATTTAAATGAAAGTTAAAACTTTCTAATTGATCTGTTATCTCTGAAATAGTCTTGTTATCGTGATCAGCTCATAACAGGAATGATTTTGTCAGCTGTATTTATTTATCCTAAAGAGAGAAAGTAATTAAGATTTCAATACCATCAATTATATTTAAAAATACATTTATGGCAAAATAGGTATATATTAAAATGAACTGATGCAAGTATTGTTGATAACAAAAGCGAAAACATCTATTAACCTTAGCGTAGTATTGCTTTTGTCTTTAATGAAAAGATTTATTTTCACAAATTAGAGACGGATTTTAAGAAAAAGGCAATGGAATTTTAATTTAATCGAAATGATTAGGGTAATTTCAGAAAGTGAGAGTTTGACCTCCTAAATCGTGTAAATTTACATATAATAAGACAATTTCTTTTCACAAATAAAAACCCAATTTAAGTAATTATTACAACTTACAAGTTACTTGATTTAAGACAAAACCTCTTTACATCTTTTTTGATCCAAGATTCCAGTTTGAACAATGAGTTTTAATAAGTGCAACCTTCGACTGTCAGATGATATGAAGACATGATATGTGACTCAGTCTGTAATTACTAAACATTTGAAAAGGAACTATATATTTTAAACTAGTTTCAGATTCTCCCCCTACAAACAATGCATTTTAATAGTTGTAATTATATATTATTATATATTTGCAACGTTTAAATATTTTCTTAATTACAAGTCTTCAAAATGTCTTAACAACTTACGTTTTACTTAATTAGAAAATAAACTCGGTTTAATTAGATATACATATATTGTAAAATCACTTCTGATATATTGTTACACATAATTTAAACATTCAAACAAGATACAAAAACAAACAATTATAGAAGTGATTACTGTTAGGATCTGTGTTATAGCATGTTTTATTTTGAAAAAAATGCTTAGACCTGAATCTGTTTCAAACGAACCGTTCGCACGCTTAAAACTTGACAATTCTGCCAATTGTCATTTCTTGTAATTTTTACTAATAAAACTCTAGAATCTTGTATGAAGGAAACAACTATAAAATGGGTTCAAAGTTTCATATTATCACAGGACCTAGATACCTATAATATTTGTTTATTGCTGTTTGTCATAACGATTGTTGATTTTTTTTTATCAACAATGGCGTAGTAACTTCATTAATTTAGATTAAAATATCCATCAACGACATTTTAAAGTTTTGATTTTAGCAAACTATTTTGGTTTATGAAGAATTATCAAAATAGGAATAATCCGCTTTTCAAAATATACTTTGATTTTATGGTGGTTCTTAGAGAACATAACTTAAGTTAAAATCCTTACAAACTTAGTTGTACAAGTGAACGGAAATGTGAATTACATACATGCCATAGAAATAACATTGCACACAACGTACCCCTTACGCAGTTTTCATCAAATCTTATCAACAGGAGGTTTCTACCCTTCCGGAGCACCCACCTAACTTCCCTAGTGGCATTTCACGTGTTAAACTTAATTTGCCAGTTTTCAAAGATTTAACTTTGCTTGAGGATTGTTATCTAGACATTGGTTGTCGAAACGGCCTCTTCTAGTGCTGTAAAATTAACACTGAAATTATAAGTAATGTGTATATTTGTTAAAATTAAGTTCCTATACTCGAAAATGACACCAAAAACCTTCGAATTCCAAAATCCATGACATTGGTAAACCCACTCTGGTTTTACGAACACATAGGCTCCAATATTCTCCCAAATATCAAAAATACATCTTTGATGGGTTTCAGATTCCAATGATAAAAGTCCATTTATCAATAATTTAAATTATCTATGATGTCTTTATGATCCGTCTTCCACCATCTCAAGATCTTTATAGATATATTTTTGATACTTTATTTTGCAAAAATGCATGCTTCTGTTGTTAAGAAATATTTTTATATCTGATTTTTAGCCAAAGCTTTACAATAATGAGAAAAGCACAATAGGCTAAATACATCTTTTCAACATATTTTGGCAATTGTTGCTGTATCCAATTACTGTGTGTCGTAATATAATAATTTCTGATAATGCGCTAAAACAATAAATTCAGAGCTTTAAATTATCTACTTAGTTTCTTTTTGAAGCATTTTGGAATTAAAGTTGCAATATTCAAAAGAAAATAAACCAGGACAAACATCACACAATGATACATTTACAAACTTAAAGTAATAAAATATAGCTTTGTATTAAAACAATCTGAAGTATTAGCCTGTAACGGGGAAAGGGCAAACAGATCAAAGGGTCAGATAAAGTGAGTAAGATAAAACTAATATCTTATTTCCAGCATCGTTATTTCAATTTGTGTACCTCAACAAATTACGTCCGTCAATAAAAATACCTGCAGCTGATTGGAAGATATGTGGAGTTTTGCATTACTTCGTTGCTGTATTTATATGATAAAAACAAGCTATGCACGAGCAAGTTTAAAAAACGTTTGATTGTACATGATGATAAAGGAAGGGCAGTATGTTCACACCTCGCTGATAATATCATTGAAACAATACATAGATTTTATCATTTTTGGAGATTGTAACAA
The DNA here is from genome assembly GCA_021292105.1 of Anadara kagoshimensis. Taxonomy (NCBI): domain Eukaryota; kingdom Metazoa; phylum Mollusca; class Bivalvia; order Arcoida; family Arcidae; genus Anadara; species Anadara kagoshimensis. Next base: position 69,598,862 of record CM037859.1, on the reverse strand, counting down.
TATGCATATCTGAATTGGCACCAGACACGACCATGTATGGTAATTATGCCCTACAAACGGGGGGAGGGGGGTTAGAGTGTTTTCCCCATTTCTTTCTGCTACCGACAGATGTACTCGAAAATTATTAAACAGAAGATCTTTATGGAACTTCTCACGAGCAATTCTTGGTCGAGTAGCGTCATTTGTAATTCGTATGTTGATCATGTACATGTTAGGGTTGTTTTATGGACACTTTTGAAATGACATCTCATTTCAGATATAACTTGTCAGTATGTCTTTTGAATGTGGAGTAATAGTGTTTTATGCTTAAGGCTAAACTATTTCACTTACATCGAGGTCGTCAGTCATTAGATTTGGTAGAAACAGAGTGCCAAAGAAAACAATCTACTTTCGGCCAGCAAACTGACAAACATTTCCACTTTGCCCTGCCTGAGTAAAATTCTAACCTCTACTATTATAAGCTTGGTCTTAATTCAATTTTAAAGACAGCTCCGATACCAAGGGCCTAGAAACAAAAAGAAATGAAAATAAGACACAATATTAACATTTACAATTAAACAATAAAATTTTAATATGGAATAATGACTAAAATAATACTCATAACACAAAAATAAAACGTGCTACGTATAATCCTTATAGATAAAACAAATATGTGGGTTACACCTGCACTTGCCAATTATGACTTCAACTACGGCTTACTACGAAAATCTCGTAAGGGTTTGAAAATTGTATTAATAAAAGTATTATTTATGGTTATTTTTTTTTTACATTTGCTATAGAGAAATGACATGTCCAAATAAAGAATATGCACATGGAAAATACCAATAAAACATAATGTTTAATGGTCAAAACAGCTAAGCAAAACTGGAAATGACATAAACAAACAACTTATAACAAAATTTCTTTTAAATACGGTCTGGACGTTCACTTGAGAAAACAGTGTTGTTGTTATAGTATTTTAGGGCTCTCGAACATACCGCTTATTTTACAACCAGATTTCTGCAGAATTTCGGACATTCAATTCTGGTGTTTTTGAGTACTACAATAAATTTACCGTTGCTATGATTTTCATCGAAGCTAAAACTATAACATTAAAAAAATAGTATATTCTATATTAAAGTTTCACTTCATTTTTACTCTTAATAGAACAAATTTGTGAGAAATGGTCTGAGCCAATACGTGTAATAATTTCTTAACAACATAAGCATCTATCGGTGTTTTGACAAGAAAAACTCCGCTATCATCATATTTCTGAGATCAAACTGTAGTTAACAGATTTTTGTCCATTTGTATCTATAATGAAAGGCAATTGTTCAACATCTTTAAGGCCTCCTGTGTGTGTTAAATTGCTTATCTAAATAACATTTTAAACAATTATTTTTGTTATTAGAAGTCTAGATAATTTTGAAAAAAATACAATTACAAAACAATACTTTTACAATATCGTTATACTACAGGCCAGTATTTTTGTAACAATGTGTGGTATCTGGTTTCAGTTTTGTGTAATTTTATCATTACGAACAAAAAATTGTTGCACAATGCTATGGTGTCTTTAACTAATTAAAAAAAGATCTTTTAAACTTTTTGATAAAACTCATAATTCTGAAAATATGAATTATTTTTTTGGGGACAAAGTAGTATATAATACTACCAAACGAAGTTTTATGATCTTTTGTCTCTATATTATGTTGTTAATCGTCGACTTAGCCTGTTGTGGTGAAAGGCCACACGAGATAAACGTGAGAAAAATTCTTACATTAGTGAAGAAAGATATTTGCTACTAATACATGTACTTGGCAACAGTCAGTGCAACCAAGGATACGACATAATACAATTCAATGGAAAAGGATAATTAAGATGATTAAATGATTACATATAAAAACATACGAAATTATAATTTCGGCATCTAAAGTTGGCGTAGGCTACGATAATACGTCGATCAACAGATAAATTACATTAATTATTCTATCCTTTATAAAAAAGAAATAAGCGAATGTTATCATACACAAATTTAAAGATAACACACACACACACACACACACACACGCACGCACACACACAGATAAGGAAATTTATAATTAAAAACAAACATACTAATCCATGTCCGGGTACCGGAATGGTAAGCACTTCCTGTTTAGCTAGCTATTCCCGTAATCAAAATTGTGTGAAAATGAACATTGAACTATGGGCCGTCACATATAGCCAGGGCAATCCTGGACACAGACACATCAAACCTTTCAACACAACTGTGATAAATGCAATAAAACTTTTTGAGTGTCTTGATAAGCCTAGGCTTGCAATATTTCTGGGTCACAATAAAATTATAACGGTAGGGATAAAAATAATTTACACATACGTTTGTTCAAATAGTCAAATATATTGGCAGTAATTCCATACATAGGACCGTTATCACAATTATGTAGACAAATATAATGTGTCTATTCAAAATTGTGTTGGATATATTTGGCATTCCATAGTTGGATATGCCTTTCATTCTCAATTTTTATTTCATTTTTCGCTTTGGTTGGGTAGTAAGCTAAACATGCGGCATTTACTCTTCCGGAACGTCAGACCTCACTTTCCTGTTTGATGAATTTAACTTGTTCAAATTGATTGTACATTGTTTAGAGATTTGGTTTGCTTATACAACTTTGCATTGGCCAGATGTTTGTGTTTGTTACAAAATCTTTTATTTGGTTAATTATTTTAAAGTTAAACAACAATATTCAATTATTAAACAGGCTTATTGTATACCACTGTTAATTTTAAATTAAATTTGGCATTTTATTTTCCCTGTTGGTTTAAACATTTAAAGGTCACCGGTCACCAAATTTATGAATTTTGTAATTTGCATTCCTACGGGTAGAGTTGTCAATATTGATGTGTCTGGTGGGTTTTCACACCTTACAGTTACCTGTAATATACTAAAAACTTACCTGAACGAAGTTCTAATACTCGGTAATTTCCGACATCGCTCGTAACTTTCCGGCGACCTAATTGATGACATACATGGTGTTAAGCTGCTGAGAAAAGACACATTACCTATATATGTATCCATATGTAACATGTGGGTTTGTGTGCCATTTTGAAGGGTTTTAAAGTTTGATTTCAAGTCAAAATTATATATTTTGTGAAATTTTGATATAATAATACCACAAATGAACGATATTTTTTTTCACAAATTTAAGAACAAATTAAAGCCAGATTTATACAAGTTCCTTATGCAGCTTTCTACAAATTGAGTGCACATGGAAAACGCAAGAATAAAGTCGTATTTTCCAACAAACTCGCAAAATATTGTCAAAACTTGATACAAAATATACTGACCTAATAGGAAAAAATATTTTTCATTCATCCATAAGTGAATTTAATTCTGTACATAGAGCAATTTTAGAAGTTTTTAACAAAACAACTAATATAACCATGTCAAAATTATCCCTTCTGTACCTTCTTACTCGGAACAACTATAAATATTAAAATTATGTCATAGTTGGATTTAATAAGCAATTTATTGATAGTTTAATGGAAACATTTTCAATTGAAAGAAATAAATGATGAAAACCATGTGCACTCAATTTATGGAAATACAGTAATTGCTTCGAATGTATTGGAGCTATTTTTATATACGAGAGAAGTCAGGGAAATAACAGTGGTATAATCATTTCAGACAATATAAATTATTATGAATGGATTCAGTCAAATAAAAAAAATCATAGATTTTAACAATTTTAATATTCAAAATTAATTTAATTCCGTAAGTCAGTCAGTTCACCAGTTCATATGTTCACACAAATCTTTATTTTTTCAAACACATCTTTTCAGAATCCATCAAAAACGACAAATAACATTTACCGGGTATATCATAAAGTTTTATACACACGTGTCAATAATGTTGCAAATTGTAAGGTAAACCCTGTTGATTACAGGTGATAGATGTTTACTTCTAAACAGGATGTTGCTTGCCAATGTAGCATATTGATAATCTCTTAATTACTGGTATCTGAGGGGATGTAACTCACACTATAACCGATATTAATTTATTGTGAAAAAAATTAAAGAAAGTTTCCCTCGAGTTTTGATTAAGCCGTTAGTTAGTCGGGTATAATCCCACTGGTATCACATTTTGATATGAGTTCTTTTTAGCTCATTAAAATTAGGCGTTATAAAATTATTATTATTAGTAAATGAAAATTTTAAATATCGTTTTTTAAATTTATCATGAAAAACACTGAAATTAAATCAAAATTGAAGATTTAACAAAATGGGGATTGGAAATCTGACCAGTACTATATCGAAAAAAATTAAACAATATTTGATAAAAAAAATTACGCACCGACATAAACTCCAATTTCCATTATTATTATTAAATTACACTTACTGCGAATAGAGAAGCTATTGATTTTAATTAGAATTCGGAAATTGTTTACAAACGTTTTCATATTCAAGTAATACTGGAGTGAAATATTTGATTTCAGAGACAATAAAAGGTTATATTTTAGACCTGTATTTTGATATTTTCGTTATACAAAAATTCTACTCGAAAACGTGTTCTAATAATATATTGATTTTAACCTAAAAAAAAAAATAAAAATGGGATAATTTCTGAAAAAAATATGAATTAAAATCCATTTGAGGTAAATTAATAATATAGCTGTACTAGAGAGAAGAAAAAAAGCGACAGACTACAGAATCCGATCAAAAGTGCTCGAAAATTATATATGCTTTTTAATATACATATTAATATTGATATTTAATATTAATTCACCGAAATAATAAATAAATAAATAAATAAATAAATAAAGATAAATAAATAAATTCAACAGAGAAGTTAAGATATTTAGAATGATATTAAATATTAATGAAAATAAATATGAATAACATTTTAAATAAAAACACGAAAATGTGTATTCTTTTTATCAATTTGTTTTGATAGATAAAAATAAAAAGATAAATAAATAAATTACATGTAGTTAGGTAATAGTATAAGTAATAGTATATCATACTTAGAGCAAACACGAATATAGTTTTATTTATTTATTTTTATGTTTATTTTTTATTTATTTTTTTATGCTGAAGGAAATTGAAATATCCAATATTAAAAATAAATAAATAAATAAAACATGAGAGTTACTACTGATAAATCTGGGTAATAAATACAGATCACTCTACAAGCTTTAGTTACTAGATAACTTGGATAACACCTTCTGCGTCACTTCCGGTTTTGGACCCTTTTACTACCAAAGGGAGATAACACCGTTTTTCAACAGTTTTAGGACTTTATTTTACGCTGTAACAAAAGACCGAAAAATTAAAAATGATATTTGTGGCTAATCGACTTTTATTATGTAATCTTTCGGAAAATAGTACTAAAAAAAATTCGGTTTTTGGTGACCGGTGACCTTTAAATATAATAACGAATGGAATAATACGAACGTATAAAAAAGTTTATTGTATATGTTACGACAGTAATCAACACTGGAAAATTTTTAAAATATTAAGTGTTTGATATTCAATTTTATTTTAAACAATTCGTAAGTTAAAGTGTAGAATTAAAACTTTTATGTATTTGCTAAGTCGCTATGTGTATAAATGAAGCAGTGAGCCACTGGCTTTTTTGTTTTTCGTAAAGGACGAAGAAGCGGTATTCTTAGTTTTGTCTCAATATGGAATCCATGGCGGTGCCAAAATTATTTATCTTAACATTTATCTCCAAAACACTGATAAAATGTATATTGTTTGCGGATGTTATCTGAGAGGTGTGAACATACTGCCCTCCCATTATCAGCTCGTGTTACGTGATACGATTTTGGTAATTGCTCGTGCATACCTTCTTCATATTATCCTAACAAGAATGAAGAAGTTCGGGTCTCTTGGAATCACAGTTAAGTATTCATTTGGACAATACGTTTGTTGCGATACACAAATTGATAGTTTGCTGGAAACACGATATTACCTTTATCTAAGCACCTTTATCTGACCCTATGATCTTTTTGCCCTTTCCCCGTTACAGGCTAATTCTTCCGATTGTTTTAATAAAAACTATATTTTATTACTTTATGTTTTTAAATATGATGTTTATCCTAGTTTATTTCCTTTGAATATTGCAACTGTAAATTCTAAAATGTTTCTAAAGAACCTAAATAGATCGTTCGAGATTTTTTACTTCATTATTCAAGCACATTATCAGAAATAATTATATTACGACGCACAGAAATTGGATACAGCAGCTATTGCCAAAATACTTTGAAAAGATGTATTTAGTTTATTATGCTATGTTTGTTGTAACTACATATTACATGTAACAAATATTCAATCAAAGTTCAAACAATATTTTAACATTATATTATCAAAAGTACATCTGTAAAGATAGCTAAGATGGTCCATAAAGCCTCTATTTATACATTAATGTAGAATTCTTATTTGAGGGATCTGAAACTAAACAAAGATGCACAATTTCAATAAATTTGGTGAAATCATTGAAGTAAGCATGTTTACAAATCATGGTAATTTTGCCTCCTTGACGTCTTTTTATTCTTTTATCATCCCAAACATAAGACGTGAGTAAATGAAATATGTCATACTGTTACGGTATCACATTATGTTGGGCACAGTTCTTCTGGGAGCCTCCGAAACACAATTTACAAAATTAGAATGTAAAATTATAATATTCACGATAAATAAACATACATCACTAGCCAGTAATACTAAACGTGTTTATATTTCCCAGCACCTGACGATCATTTTAGACTGTGTAAAATAGACTAACCATAACTCGAATTCTTCTACAGAAGGAGCGAACGGTCGATCATCTAAGTACAATCCAAAAGCAAAGGAAAACTTTGAGAACTTCCACCATGTAAGTCTGTTAATCAAAACAAACATATTAATCCATGTCTGCATTACAATCTAGAAGCAACGTAAAAACTTTGGTTTACAACATGAACATGAACAAAGTTAGACACATGAACTTCCACCAGAAAAGTGAGACCGAAGGGTAAGCACCTCCTGTTTAACTAGCTACACCAGCCACGTGTGTAATCAAAATTGGGCGAAAAGACCATGGGAAGTCAAATAAATCCAGGGCAATCCTGGATACAGAGACATTAAACTTATCAACAATACTGTGATGAAGGCCAACACCCATTTGAGGACCTTGATAAGCCTAAACTTGCAATATCCCGTAGTCGGTCAAATATTTATGTGTAAGAAACTTGCGTCGTTTTTGTTAAAGTTTCCGTAGTGGAAATAAGCTCTGTCTTTATTGTGAAACAAATAAACCATAGGCAGAAGAAGCAGGAAGACTGCTAAAGAGAAAAGAAAAGATACCCTTCCGGAGCACCCGGCCTCATTTCCCTGGTGGAAGTTCACGTGTCAAACCTTGTCGGTATCAAAGTTTTACTTAGCTTCTGGATTGTGCTTTGGACATGGATTTGTATGTGTGTTTTTTATTAATGCGTTTCTTTAAATGGATTCAAGTTTAGCCTTTCTTCTGTGTCATAACAGAGGTAAAAGTAGAAACATAAAAGCAGGACATATTGGTCGTTTTTGGTATTTAAAGCTGACTGGTATATATGATATCCAAAATTCCGTAAATGTAGGATTGTAAAGTGATTAAACCTGTATATGAAATGCATACTTTTGCGACAGTATTTGCACGAGGTTTATGCAATATAAACAATTTTAACCTAACAAGTTTATAGCCTCTATTTTGAATATTGAATAATGTCTTTTATTTTGATTAAAATATAGAGATTTGTAACTTTATATTCATTTTCTAAACTTTGCTATTATTTAAAAATGGTAAAACTGACGGAGTAACTAATTCAACATTATGCAAATATCTACAATTAACTAAAATGCATCAAATGTTCATTAATAAACTTAGTATACTAGTATATTAATTGCAGGTGCCTCAGATAGTTTCAGTTTACATCATTTTATTGATGTTCCCAGTATAAAAATCTGGAATGGGGTATAAACAAAATGCATGCTATATATAAAGATTTGTTTAACATGAATCACAACTCATGCTTCATGTAATTTTTTACATGAACATCACCCTAATTTGTTGAAGCTGCATAGATTTTGTCAATTGTTAATATGCTGAATAATTTACAAAACCACATATAATCAAAAACAAGCATGCTTTTCATGTCCGAATCACAATTCAGAAGCAAAATAAAAATTTTGGAACTGACAAGTTAGGTTATACACGTGAACTGCCACCAGGGAAGTGAGATCGGGTACTCTGGAAGGGTTAGGACCTCCTGTTTAGCAAACCAAAATTGAATGATTGAAGAAACATGGAACTATGGAACGTCAAATATATCCAGAACAATTCTGGACACAGAGATATCAAACTTATCAACAATACTGTGATGAAGGCCATAAAACTTTTTGAAGGCCTTGAGAAGCCTAGGTTTGCAATACTCCTTGGTCAACAATTTATTTGCAAGGAGCCTACTTCGTTGCAAGCTGAGAACTGGATAAAACCGATGTGGCTTTAAAGAAGGAAATTATCAAACGCAAACATAACAAACAATTCACAAATCACAATCCAAACCAAAGAAAAAACTTTGAAAACTGACGCAATTATGTGAAACATGTGAACTTCCAATGAAGATGGATGTACGTTTTACAGGTATTATAGTACAGGTACTCACTACCACAAATAATGTATCACAAACAATGTATCAATTACCTAAACTGTTATCATAATTTCACGGATATCGATGTACAGATAAATTGTCTTAATTTCTGCCTTAAGCTATTAACACTTGCCCTGTATCTAAACAATCTTCACTACCGATCATCATTATATCGTCACATATCATACTGGTGATCATCATAGTCATCAGAAACTGAAAGAACATTTAGATACTCGTTAAACTGCCTTTTGGGGAGAATTAGTCTGATAAACAATTAAGGAAGTTTCAAATTACTTTGTAAAATCTCACGGACTGTGATTTAAAACAAAATGGAATATTAGTTTACGGCATATCAGTAAAATATGTTACTTGTTTAAAGTTCGATTTAGATGTTGAATACGATACACTTGTTTTATAGATTTTGTGTTTGGTGGTTTTCGTAACCTCGTGGAGGTGTTTTATATATTCATAAAATATTCCATTTAACATGTACAATGTAACTATATTCATAGCTTGGTAGCATTAGTTTTGAATATATGGTATGGAAAAATGTCTATTTTACTGCAGTTTACAGTTTATTTTGTTATTAAAGCTTTCTTAATATTGCGTGATCAACACCATATATGATAACATATTGTTTTCACTGTTTTTAAAATGGTTACGTCTACTTTAACATTACATTCTCTTCATTGCATTGAACATTTTTCACTGAATTCTTTACAAGTGTGTGTGTGGTTTTTTTATTCTGTATTGACAGAAGACGTTATCAATAGAATGTGATTTATATAGCTCAAAATATTTTTCTCATTAAAAATTATTTTTGTCATGCCTTGCATTTGTTACTGTAGTTTTAGCCTTTCTAATAGGCAATGGTGTCAAAAAACATAACCATCCAATTAATATGAATATTAAACTTACGATTAACGGATGATCACTTTGAACCAGTAACCTGCTGTAAAAAATTTTTTTACTAAGATGTTGGTGTGAATGTTTCATCATTTAATATATATATATATATCCCGATCAAGATCGTTAATCAACATATGATACATACACATGCATATTTAGTTGGGAATTATAGAATCATTGTTCTAAATATGTCATTGTCTTTTCTTGTCGTTTCTTGTTTTGTCGAAATAATAAAATATTGTACCAGCTTTAATTTTACAACACAAGACGGCCGTTTTGGAATACAATTCCTCGTGAGTAGTGTTTGGGCCTCAATTTTGAAACCATTTTTTTCAAGATGTTGAAAAGATACCAAAAGAATCAAAAGATATTTTATTAAATCAACCTAAGGAAATACTACGCATGAGTGTATGGTCTGTCTGTGTTTCTTACTTGTTCTAGATGACATATATAGAATCACACGAAAATTGAAACTTGATAAAATTAACTTCGTTCTCGACTGTCGTTATGTCTATCTTCCATTTTTTTGTTTTGCGTTGGATAAAGTGACAATATAGCAAACTGTCAGGCATTATTTCGACATTTCTCATGGTGATGCTTTCCACTTTTTTTACTAGTTGATAACCCAACGGGACAAAAATTTGTCATTACTTCTTTTAAGGCTTTTTTTATTTCATCATCCAGGTAACTTACATTTCTTGCCTCGTTACACTACAGAATTCTTTTGAGTAAACATTCCTTTGATAATACTATGAAGGATAACAAAAGTGTTAAAGATTTGACATACTTTATATTTGCCTTTGTTTTCCTCTAATGTGTTTCGTTTAACATCTTTTAGAGAGATACAGATCCCATTGTCTGTTTTAAACATAAGACATTTATTGCAATCTTAACTATTATATATATTGTAGAAAATATGAGATGAAACAGTGTGGAAAAATATGTTAAAGAATGTGTATACAGAAATTCCGATCATTTAAGATAGTACATATGTAATATATGTTTCAGATGTTATACCCTGTGATATGTCTTATATCTCTATAATATAACACAGGAATATGTATCATATCAATATGTTTACAATTGGCATTGTTTTGTCTTTTATAACACATGTTGAGCAATTATATGTTATAGTGTTATAGATAATAATTGACGTCATCATGTAAATACGCCAATGAACTTGTTACGTCAAATCACCGCGTTTGAATACACTACAATTACAAAGTACCTTCTGACTTTAACCTTTTACGGTTAAATACAATAAGGAATGTTATCATGTGCAACACATGTGATTTTAACATGAAATTTTGATTTTCCCGAAGTAGTATAAATAAAACTTATGGCGAGTGGAAGAACATTTTTGTTATCGTTTGTGCTTCTGGATTGTGATTCGGAAATGGTTGTGGGCGCTTTCATTTTTTTCGACGGCGAGTGTCGAGGCAGAATAATAATTAAATGTTTTAAAATACATACAAGGTATTACGTTTTTGTTTTGAAATTGAAGATTGTAAATTCAAGAAATAGCAATCTTATTTTTTCGTTATCGATGCAAGTATGAATAACAATGACCAGCCCAAGTTATAAATAAACGGCCCCGGAATTGTAAGCACATCCTGTTTAGCTAGCTACACCCGCCACGTGTGTAATCCAAATTGTGTAAAAGGAACATGAAACTATGGGACGTCAAACATATCCATGGCAGTTCTGGACACAGAGACATCAAACTTATCAACAGTACTGTGATGACGGTCATAAAACTTTTTGATGACATTGATAAGCCTAGGCTTCGACATCCCAGAGCCAACCATTTATTTGCAAGCAGCATTAACGTTTTATTGGTAAGGTCTTTTCCGTTACGTTTACATGAATGGATTGACTCGCAATGACGTCATGCTATTATAATGGATGACGCCCAATTGTAAGCACTTGAATTCCTAGTGTTATTTTTTCTTGCTATATCTCTTTTATTGTTTACATTTATTTATTAATTTGATGTTGAAAAATTATATAAATTGAGTTATAAGAATTGGAGTTATTTTTGTGTTTGGTATGGAAGTATGAAATAATTGGACAATATGCACACGTAACATAATTTTCCACGCATGCATATTGTTCAAAGCTATAAGAAAAAATTATACATAGAATTTATATAGTCTGTAACTATCTTTTGATGTCCGAAAAAGATCTTGCCTTTTCTGTCTGTTATGCTTATTCCTTTCAGAAACCTCAAGTATGTTGCTGTCCGTTTTTGGTGCACGTAATGGTTGTAGTCAGGTACATGCTGTTTATTCATATATTCTATCACATTTTTGTTCTTGTTCTTACTTTAAAATATCTACCCAATTAATGCTTTAAACAAACGCATGTATTAGGATAATATTATTGGACACACATAGTATATTATGACTAGACAATGTAAAACTGAAAAAAAGTTCCATTAGGTGCATATTGTCAAAACAGTTGTTAACAAGAAAATAAATCTGTTCGTCTAATTTAGCTTGAAAGTAGGATATTACACGACTGACTGCATTTAAATAATATATACAAAGGTTAATTAAAAAATGTTTTATCATTTCAATCAGAATAACATAAAATTGTGATATGTCAAAATAAGACAAAAAGTGAAGTCTAACACAAACTAAGATAAATACCTCCCACAAAGCAATAACTGTCATTGTTTTCAAAAGTTGATTTTTTTAAAATTCAAAAGGAAAAATTTGAACTATTTTCTCTTTTAAAATCATAATATACTGAAACGTTCTTAATATGTAAAAAGGCGTTTAAAGAAAGTGAGGTGTGTAACTGTATGACATAATATTTCATAATAAAGTTTGTTTTCAATTAATATATTCATGCTTTATTGTAGATATAGCTAGCTACACAGTAGGTGCTTATCCTTCCGGAGCACGCGACCTCTCATCCCCGACAATATTTATTTTACATTCTCAATTTTCAAAATATTTATGTTTTATGTAGATATATCGGATATATTAATGATTTTGCTTTGTCACACACGTACTATGATATAAATTTGCTGCTATTTATAATCCGCAATTCTTCACAATCTAAGGTGCATGCAAAGTATTTTCTTAGCTTAATTCAGTAAAATATAGGTTGGTCCTTTGGGTATTTGTTCAACATTTTGAATAAAATTGTTTCCCAATTGTGGCCCAAGCACTACTGATGAAGAAATTGTATTCCGAAACGACCGTCTAGTGATGTAAAATTGAAACTGGTATAATATGTAAAAATATTATACACAATATTCTTTCTTACATTATCAACTACATATACGAAGCCGCAGTGGCCTAATAGATAAGACGTCAGTAAAAAATCAAGGGTCTCTCACTGCTGTGAGTTCATAGATTATTAGAAAAAAGTTCTCGTCGCGAGTGCTAAAACATTGCTGATGCGACGTTAAGCGATATTCAACCAACCAACTACAAATAATATTAGTGTATATTCTAATATTGAAACAGAAACAGTTGATGCATAACACTGCAATCATAACCAGAAAAGTAAAATAATAAAATAACAAGTTAAAAATATTGGTGGTACACACACGTAGTTTTTTTTTTTCGCAAAATGTGATACTCATATATTTTTTATTTGATATACAAAGATGAACGTTATCTTATTTCCACACATTTACACATAGTTTGTAACCGGTATATCATCAACTATGTATTTACTTGTTTTTTGTGCATTTAATAATATACTGCAAGATATTAGTATACGCCTAATTATAGCATAATATAATTATTCATAGTAAAGTATAACATTAAACGTACAAATTCAATAAGTTAAATACAGGTTAGAGTTTCAACAACATATACAGAAATACAGGTGCGAAGTTAAAACCAACCACGTCGAATTTCGGTGCAGTTTTTCCCATCAAAATATAAGCATCTGTGCATATACAGATATATTTAAGAATATATTTTAAATCCATCTAATATAATTAATACAATTTTAGAGCGGTTTTCCCATCAACCGTTTGATATATGGATTTATATATAATTGACACATGCAGAAAAGTAATGTGAAAAATATGCCTTTGTAAACATGGAACTGCAATTTTAATCAAAATGGATTGACATTTCATTATTTCTATAATTTCCAGATGCATCTTAAGAATATGCAGACTATTTTTACATCTGCTTGAAGATATAGAAAACAGAATGAATTTTCAATTCAAAAAATAAAATTTAATTATAATATACAATTTTCAAAAAATGTTAATATTTTATTTATAATGATAATATACAATTTTGAAGATATCATATTTAACTTTTAACCTTTGAAGAAATAAAATAGTGAATACAATTTTATAATTTTTTGTAATTCCAATAATTTGATATATTTTGTATTTCTTTCTTATGAAGCAGATGTTCCAAATAAGAAACAAAATAATTATCTCGGTTCAAGAGGCAGATCGATATAATAGCATTATGAACGGTAAACTATATAACAGAAAACAGTGTGTTATAATTATGGAGAGAGAGAGAGAGAGAGAGAGAGAGAGAGAGAGAGTTTCTTATATTCTAATCTGTACGATACGTTGAGGTTTCCTATGCAAATTTAAAATCGACAAAGGAAATCTTCATTATTTAATATGGCGATATCTTACATACGTCAATAGTTGTCGCATTACAAAATGTTTTCAATTTTAAAACATGTATGCAAAATGTGGAAAATTTTCACAACAATTATATGAAAATTCTGTGTTTAATATAGCTTCAAAAATTGACAATAAAAGCCGTGATAGAGATGTTTAAAATCACGTTTTGACGTCGAGCATACTTTTTTTTTACACGCAAACATATTTCTATAGAGTGGTTTCAAACATTCGAAAAGGTCAAATTTAGATAGTGTCAGAAAACTGCTACGTTCTTTTCTCAATAAAAACATATTTTTGAACATTTTAGTACTGGCTTAACAAAATGTTAGTACGGCTCAAACATGCTTGTAGTTAAGTATTGTCTGAAATCCAAATAGAGATATGGTAAATCTAGTCATTTGTGCACCAAACTGAAATATATATGGTTGGATTATTGCAAATGCTGTTTAACAATATTAATAATATTTTAGTCCAAATGTGTCTAATTAGTGTAGTCTCAAATACATATGTGAATCAGACAAATCTAATCATTCTTGTATAAGATTTTCAATAGATTTCTTTTTCAATAAGCCATTTATTTGCTTCAAATAAATTGTTGCCTAGGCTTATCAAGACCCCCCAGAAAGATTTATGGCCGTCATTACAGTATTGTTGATGTTTGATGTCTCTGTGTTCACGATTGCTCTGGATATATTTGACTTCCCATAGTTCCATGTTCCTTTCAAACAATTTTGATTACACACGTGTCGGGTGTAGCTAGTTGAACAGGAGGTGCTTACCCTTCCGGGGTACCCGACCTCACTTCCCTGGTGGAAGTTTACGTGCCTAACCTGACTTGTCAGTTTCAAAGTTTGTACTTTGCTTCTGGATTGTGATTCGGACTTGGATAAGTATGTTTGTTTTTTATATAATCGATACAACAGGGGTCTCTATATGTATTATGTCGCCAACTTCAGTGTCATTGCAGAAAAACTTTATCATATGATAGACTCTGTGACCTAGAGCTCTTAACATGGGCTAAAAGGCCACAGTGCTTCTTACCACCAATCGAGATGTGCATCATATTCGAGTAAAATTGTGTGAGAAAATTTGACAGGTCACCTACTGAAGGTCAGTAATTTTCATCTTGGTACTCTACCTTCCTAGAACTGACTTGTTAGAAAAAGTGAAAAAAAAAACAACTCCATTATCCTTCCTCGGGTATATACATCATTGTCTATAACACACGTTGAATGATAAGACAAGGTGGAGGAGATGCAAGTGTGTCAATGCATTGGCAAAAAACAGAATAGCAAGAAGGCGACAGAGCGATAAAACTTAGTCTTTCGGTCTCACAGCGACAGAGCGATAAAACTTAGTCTTTCGGTCTCACAGCGACAGAGCGATAAAACTTAGTCTTTCGGTCTCACATTTTGCATTTATTGCTTTTGATGAAGGCGGGCAAAGAAGTATTAATTGAAAAATTGACCCTTACAAATCGCCATAAAAATAAATACTTTTAAATACTTTTCTTTAAATTTTATCCGCGATCAATGCCCGATGAGAAACTATCACTTTTATATAATTCATTTGAATTTAATCATACACTCCGATTCTCTTTAATATTTAAATATTTGACATTTATTTCATTTATAAACACACTCACGGGTAGTCAAATTTAACTTTTCTTATCTTCACTTTGAAATTAATCGTGAATTAGATTAAATTACAATTAAACATTTTACAGAACCTTTCATTTTGATATTTAAACAGTAACAGCCGTCTTTATTTTATCAAAACGAGGCCGTAAATAGTGAATAAATGTCTACAAATTAACTCCAATCAATTTTGATTGGTTATTCCCTACTAATTAAATCGCGTTAACGTCTTTTGTATCGTTTTCTAACATGTTATTTCCCATCCAAACTCGCGGTTATTGTCACACCTGCTAAATTAGACATCTTTTACTGGAATATCATCTTAACTGAGATCTAATGGATCTCGGTTATATCTCTTTAACTTTATATACATTTAACTGATTATTATTTCTTAATATGTGAAAAAAAGTTTTAAATTCTTAAGTTTAATTTGTTGGTATATTTTATACATTGTTAAACATTTCCTTTATATTTTTTATCCTATTGTAATTTTATGACAACATTAAAAGCTATCAAATTTTAAAGAGGTGGTTACTTTGATATAAAAAATACAACAGTGTGAACGTTGACATAATATAATGTTCAACACTTAGATATCCCCCTTAAATTATCATGTATTAAATAATGTTTAACATATTGTGATCTTATTGTGTGCCTGTATTGTATTTCTGTATGCATTCTGTATGCATTCATGTAAAAACTTCAACATAAAACACAGCAGGATTAAATAACAGTTTACATTACCTCACCTTTATACACGGCAGATTGTTTGTTAAATGCTTAGTTAAAGGAGTTGGAAAATTGCAACTAAAATATGTAACTAACAACAGCCAACGTAGCCAGGTACATGACATAATTCAAGTTAATGGTATAACAGCAAAATAACAAGATACAACGAAAAAACAAAAATGTATTGGAAAAGTAATTTATCTTAACTTTTACTACTTTTTCAAATAAAAAAACCGACAATACTTATATGTGTAACTTAGTTGTCGGGTTTTTTAATTTGAAAAAGTAGTAAAATTTCTTAAAAGTTACCATTTTGTCTTTTCGTTAAATCGTGTTATTTTCCTGTTATACCATTTTGCTATTTTACAGAATTGTGTATAGCATAACGCACTTGTATGTTTATGGCTGATGTATATGATGTCATTTGTTTCGAGCTGTTTGTTATTATTGTTCTTATTACGCACCAACTGTTTCTTTGATGCCAGCCTAACTGTGTAAACAAAATTAGACAATATTTGAATAACTAAGACCACCGGAAATCTAAAACTCACTTGTTGACTTGTTGATATTACAAGCCTAGGATTATCAGTACCCTCAAAAAGATTTGTGCAATCATCACAGTATTGTTGATAAGTACATGTATGATGTCTTGGTGTCCAGGATTGCGCTGGATATATTTGACGTCCCTTACTTCCATGTTCCTTTCACTAAATTTTTGATTACATAAAGGAGTGGGTGTAGCTAGCTAAACAGGAGGTGCTTACCCTTTCGAAACACCCGGCCTCACTTCCCTGGTAGAAACTTCAGTTCAAAACAGATCAGAAATATTTTAACAACATTCGCGTAGCATACTTACTTGTGTTTAGATTAATCACTGATAAGAATAAGAAAATTATAATTATCTCATCGAAAATAAAAAAAATTGTTGACGTGATAAAAACGCCAACCAACCAAATCTAATCTTATTTTTACAGTCCATTTTAGAAGAGGCAAACCAATTTAAAAAAAAAACTAGAAAAGATATTGTAGAAACCCATATAGGGCTTTGTGTTTATTATGGAAAATACAAACAGTTTAAAAGTTAAGTTAAATACATAGTTAAAGTAATCAAGTTATACTTAGTCACTTGATATAGGGCGTTGATATTAACCAATTAACACATTCATAAAATGAAATTTAAATATTGATAAATAACAAACAAAATAAATAAATAAAATTAAAATAAATAAATAATGCAAAAATTATGGGTTCCCCAGCACGATGAATATACAGATTATAAATACCTAAAACGGAGTCTTGGGTAGTAGTACAAAAATGTTACTATAAAACGCGTTACAAATACGTATGCAAGTTGTATAAGAAATTTGAAATCTTTACAATCTCTGAATTTTTAATGACGACAGCTGACGTAACCATGATTATAGATTAATTAAAATACTGTGTTTACACAATAAAGCGTTCAGTGTGATTTGTAATTGTACATGGTAAAAAATGCATCTGTAATGTTGGGTCAAAATCATTTATATACATTGACATTCTGTGGTTGAACATGACTGAAATTAATTCTGTATCAAATCGATGGATTTGAATAAAAGAAAACTTTATCAATGCGGTTGGTGAAGCTTTTATCTCGATGAATATGCACAATGACACGTCGCGTAAGTGTGCCATTTTTGATACAATCAGAGTCAATGTTTCTCCAAAATTACAGTTGAGTCACATCGATTCAGACTGCATGCGGAAAAAAGTGTTAAAAAGTTTGTATAAAAACGAAATTGTGCGTGACATTTAGTTTATATCTTACAATAGAAACATTAGTAAAAGTATTGGTAAAAAATATCGATACATCACGTGTCACTATAAGTCACGTGATTGATTATCAGCCTTGTAGATTGGGATCAAGCATTATAACACAGATTACTTAAGATTACTTAATGCGTTAATGGTACACATTCAATAGTCAGAAAAATGTTCTAAACGCGCTGAACTCTAATAATAAAATGTTTTACAGATATTTTGATAAAGTAATTTCAATAACAGAATATTAGGAATTAAATAAGGCCTCACTTTTTATAGAAAATAAGATTTATGCAGCAAAAACATTAATTGATTAAGAGATCTTGTGGTAGATTTAAGAAAATACGCGTATTAAGCGATTTGTTGGAAAGTTTCATGAATAATTTTCGGTATTTAACTTTATTGGTTTGAATTAGTTAAATACTTAAATGCATTTTATTTGATTTAATTATTTTTAATATAGTTTAGTCCGTATTAATGTTAATGCATAGATATATAGTTTACTCAAACGAAAGAAGGAATGTGTGATAAAGTTTGACAAGATAATTCAACACAAATTATCCGCGATTAAAGATATATTTATCTACCTAATGGGGTATTATTTAGGTGCAAAATGGTGAACTAACATATTTTAATTTCACCTCGATATTAAAAAGTTTTATAAAAATTATAAATACTATGTTTTATGATAAAAATAGGCCTGATCAATTATAATACAATAAGGCATGGTACCTCAAACAATATGACGGGGTTTAACTTTTTTATGTTAGAAAGATCTGCTGCTCTTCTGCCAAAGGTAGATGACATTTTGTGTTGGGTTTCATAATTTGTCTGCATCGTTATATATGTAATTACATAAATACCCAAATTTCAACTAAAATACGTATTTAGAGAGCATGCAAATATGTAAGCAATTTGATGATTAAAATTAAAATTATAATAAAATGGTCCCAATAATAATTTGGATTCAATTTACAATCGATCAGTACAGGTCTGTCGAAAATTTAACACTAAGCTGGCAAATAACTGCCAAAATAACAGCCCCTTCGTTAGCTATATTTTGACGGCTTCTCGACAGCTGTCAACTAACTTTTGAAAGGTTTTCTAGTCACAAGCTATCACAATTTCGGCCACTTGTGTTAAACTCTCGACGAGGATGTACTGTACCAGAGTTGATAAAAGTTTTGATTCGTATTTTTGTGAAAAACTCTGCTAAACTCAAGTCCTCTTGCAATTGCATAAACTTTTTTTTAATCTTTTATTATCAAGATGTCGAAACAGACATTATTGATATTATTACATTTACTATAACTTGTTTTAATTTTGCAGCACTAAAAAGGCCTATTGAATTACAATTCCTCATCAGTAATGCTTGGACCAAAATTATGAATAAGTCCAAATGTTTTAAGATGTAAAATGAGAAAATCAAAATGACAAAAATGTATATTTTAAATTGAAGTAATTGAAATATTATCAAATATTTTGTTTCCTAAAGGATTATTTAAAAAGTTCATATTTTCCAGACTCGGATAGTTTTTCTACTAAATGTCCTGCAAGTTAAAATTTGAAATTTTTCAAAAACTAGGGTATACTCCCTCATGCAAAGTATTTCCTTAGCTTAATTTGGTAAAATATATTTTGGTCCTTTGGGTAGCTTTTCAACATCTTAAAACAATTTTGGTTTCATAATTTTGGTCCAAGCACTACTGATGAGGAATTGTATTCCGAAACGGCCATCTAGTGCTGTAAAATTAAAACTGGTATCATATGTAATGTTAATGTTATTTTCAAACAAAGTCATGGATTATCTGGCTATGCTGGACTTGTTCTGTGAACTAGTATTAAAAATCACAAAGTCAAGAATTTACCATGCCTCCTGTAAATGATTGTTGTATAAAATATCCATTATATTATTAAAGGGTGACAACTCAATATTGTATTTCCTCTCATTTTTTGCAGAAATGTATTTTTAAAAAATCACTAAAACAGTCGTTGGTTGTTTAGTTGAATGTTGATCGACATCACATCAGAAAAAATTTCAGCAATTCCAGATTTGACAATGTTTTTCTAATGATCTCAAGGAATAATCTACGAGTAAAAATTATGTGGTGTGTGGATTTTCTACAAGTGTTTCTGGTCTGCCTTCACTAGTGAGCCTTATCACGACCCTTTCAGTGCTCGTACACTCGCCCGCAATGTTCAAGATATAACATCACATTAAAAACCCCTGAATTGGTGTATTAAATTTTATATGTTAACATTTGAAAATTTCTATAAAAAAGTACAATGGATTGAATACCAGTAAAAATTAATTCGTATTAATTTTGATTGAATCGAACGGCACTTTACCGCGCCCAATGACGTTACAACTTTGCATTGTCGGCGGTCGTCATGGACGTAATAGATTCATGCGCGTCAGTTTTTTTTTAAAATTATGGCCATAAATACTGAATTTTAATTTTTATTATTCTGGGCGTTTAATTATAATCATTAATTCTATTTTGGATTCGTTTCATACAACATAAATCTAAATGGGCGTTGTGCACTTTCGCGAATTGCACTGTCATGTGCTACTTTTGAATTATATTATTTCATTAAAATTCAAAAGTAGCACATGACAGCACAGATGTGAAGAGCGTCCATTATATTAATATTCTGAATGAAACGATACAAAAATAGAACCAATGCTTAATGAAAACTAATTTTGAACCATGCACTAAAAGTAAGCAAAATATAAAACCAGACATTAAAGATTGACACAGAATAATAAATTATTTAAATTATAAACGATACTAGTGTACTGAAATCTAACAACTTTTGTCAAGTACCTGGTGTACTAAATACTAAGCACTAAATGGTGCTTTGTTACGCCACATAGCGGTGTTGCCGCATAAAAGCGCCCAACACGTCTATGCGGGGAATTCTAATGCATAAAGAGGTTGGCCACGTTTATGCGGTGGCGTTCAACGCATAAAAATGTGTTGCTTTTATGCGACGGAAGGGTGCTTTTTGACGCATAAAGAGGACTAATTTAAACGAATCTTAAAAAGGTGATTCATGTATATCTCGACAAAAACTGTGGTGGTGATATTGATGATGGCGTGGTGGTGGCAATCCCATAAAAATCACCACCGTAATTAATCAAATGACTTGCGTTTCATCTCAATCGGAAACCAAATCACACACACACACACAACTATTACTATACCCCCTCAGCCCTGAGGGCGGGGAGATAATAATATAATTATAATGACGATCATCATCATATCATCGTCACGATGATAATGATGATGATGGTGCTTTTAGTGAAGCTGGTAATGATGATGGAGGTGTAGGTGATGATAGTGAAGGATATTATGGTATCGTGCTTTATATGTTTTCTTTATTCGGCTGAAAGTTGTCTTTTTGCCGCATAAAAGTGTTCTCTTTATGCGTTGAAATTCCCCGCATAGACGTGTTATCACTAGTTAGTCTATTACTTTTTCCTGAAGTGTTTGGATGATTGGCGGAGTTTATCGTCTACATGTAGTCTGTCGCCGCTGAAGTGTGGGGTTATTGTACAAAATGTTCAGAAAGCTTATACATATATGTTAGGTATGTCTAGTGGTTTTTTTATTGAAGGTAAGAAAAGGCTTTGGAGATTACACAGTGACCAGTTAGATAACAACATCTGATTAAATCGGACATTTAAAGCATTTGAATTACATTATCGGGTTTGCCTGATACATTTTATTGAATTTTTATTCTTAGCTAAATTTAGTTAAATATATTTTTGGTACTTTGGGTATTGTATCAACCCCTTGAAGAAATTTTGGTTTCACGGTTTTTGTCCAAGCACTACTGATGAGAAATTGTATTCTGAAACGGCCGCCTAGTGCTGTAAAATAAATACTGGTATAATATTGTAACTTCATAAGATGATAGATCTTGCTATTGATTTAGGAGTTGTGTTAAGTTGAGTTAACATTGTTTAACGTCTCAGTCAAGAATAGTTCACTTATATCGAGACTTCACAATCTATAGGCGAAGGTGTAGAAATTGCCTATGCGTTGCGCTAATGGCATCATACAACAGAGTTGATTTAGGAGTTGTGTTAAGTTGAGTTAACATTGTTTAACGTCTCAGTCAAGAATAGTTCACTTATATCGAGACTTCACAATCTATAGGCGAAGGTGTAGAAATTGCCTATGCGTTGCGCTAATGGCATCATACAACAGAGTTTTTTATGGTGCCAAGTAACCTCGCTTATTTCAAGTTCCCATCCGAAGGAACCGTAACTCATTTCGTAATGCTGAGTGCTTCGGGGAAAAACAGCCACTACCCACTTTAAAGTCTTGGGTCAGACTCGGCCGGAGTTCGAAACCACGACCTTACACTTATGGAGCGAGCACTCTACCAACTGAGCTACCGCAGTGGTATGTTGTGGATTTAGACCGAAAATTTGTATTGACCTATTTATTCCAATGATTTAACTATATTATTTAGTATTTAACACGAATTAGATGAACATTTAAATGCATTTTCTTTATTATTTAATTATCTTTAATTTGTTGTCTCATCATAAAGACGCTAATTTAATGTTTACTCATACGGAAGTATAAATGTGTGATAAAGTTTAACCAAATTATCCTCTTTACAATGTTGATTTAGCAATTCTATAGACGCAAAAGAGTTGGAAGATATATAAAAACTATATAATATACTCAGATCTCGATAGTAATCATCTGATAATTAAGCTTGACAGGTGTTTTAGATGAACGTAAATCATAGATATAATTATTTATGATGTTTTGTTGTAAGGTATGAAGACTACATTTATAATTATTTCGCCTCATTTTACATTAAATATAAACTTTTCATTCGGTCTAATTCGTTCAGGCCTTTTCTTTCATAAATAGTTGCTGTCTAGTGTGCATATCATCATTTCGCTGCAAGATATGAAACAGATAAACATGCGTATAGGTATTGCATTTAGTTATTAAACAGTCTAAATAGTCTACCAGATTTTTCACTATTTATTTTGTCGTCTTTCAAAACAACATATGCGGCCTAGTGGTAGAGCGTCAGCCTCGAGAACGAGAGGTCGTGTGATCGAACTCCGGTCGTGTCATACATATGACATGTGATACTGCTTCCTCGCCTTGCGCTCGGAATATGACGGTTCATTGGTGCCAGGAAAATTTACATAGAGTAGTGGTATGCTTGGCTTGTCTGTGGCGTATTGACTCTGTGAGCTAGCACGTTAAAGTCGCTCTGAGTGCGCGCTAGTACAAGAAGACAGACCATAAAACACACTGGCACACCTCGTGCATACTTGTTCCTAGATTAATCCTTGAAGATTATTAAACTTGTTCTTGTCGCGAATAGCTGAAAGATTGTTAATGCGACTTAAACAACATTCCATCTAACCCACAAACATCCTTTTTAATACTACTAACTGTAAATCTTGGAGTCTAGTATCTTTTCTTTGAAATTCACTCAGTTGGTTTTGAAGACTTCGGAATCATCTAATAGATGCACAACTTTAATTAAACCGGAATGATAAGCGTTTTGTCTGTGTTCTAAGTTGTGTAGCTCTTATAGTAGTATTGGGGGGGGGGTGTGTTCTAAATCATCCCTGTTACAATGAAACCAATACGCACATTTCAAAATTAAAAATCCCCAAAAGCTTTGTTTGAAGTTGCCATTATTAATACATTTAAAGGGAGACAACTCTTGTGTTGTAATAAACCTGAATAGTCATGTAAGGGTTATGGGGATTTACTTTGTGTCATTCTGCATTGGGTGACAATCGGTTTGGAAATAATTTGACAACATAGTACTGAATTCTGTATTTGTAGTTGCAAGTGAATTAACCATCAATTGTTGTACGACCAATGATCTAAAACGCACCATTTTCGCCTTTTGAATGACATGTATTGCATGTAGTTTACATTACACATTATACGAGTTTAAATTTTACAGCACAAGACTGCCGTTTCAGAATTCCTCATCAGTGGTGCTTGGACCAACATTATGAAACCAAAACTTCCATCTAAGACATTAAAAAGTAACCTAAAAGGGTCAAAATATATTTTACCAATATCAGCTAAGGGAATATTTTGCATGAGGGAGCATACCTTAGTTTTTGAAAAATTTCAAATTATAACTAGCAACAAAAGCAAATATAGACAATAGTATATTTCTGACTATTTTACACAAGTATTGTCTACTGAGTGTGTGATATCCTCGGGTCATTATTATTTGACGAGATTAGCACGAATTAGAAACACGCGCTTGACTTCATGATTATCTCTAAAGTTTTGTAAGAAAATTTTTTACCATTTAACTCTACTGACATAAATCGCTTATCATACCCAAGAAGAAAAGTCACGTCTAAAGATCCTTACAATCCCTTAAAGACTCACTCAACGGGGCTTTAAGGGTCTTTAAAGGGACTTAAGGGACCTTAAATGTGTCTTTAAGGTCTCTTTAAGGGCATCCTTAAAGATCATTAATGGAACTGAAATTTTAAGGATCTTTAAGGAAAACAAATTTCAAATTTATTTATATAGAAAGTTTTCTAATTTTAAAATCATATAAATGTTATGTTAAAAATAATAATTATTATTTAATTAATTATACTCTTACACTTGTTTTTTTTAATGTTTTAATTTTTATTTATCATTTATTTATTTTTTTATAGTTTTATATAAAAATAAATTATTGTTCTTATTTAATTCAATCATTTTTTTCGATTTATATTAATTTTGGTTGTTTAATATTTTATTTTATTTAATTACTTTTAATATAGTATGTTCATGTATAGTTTACTCATACGATAGAAGGAATGCGTTATAAAGTTTGACAAGATAATTCAACACAAATTATTTCCAATAAATACATGTTTTACCATTTAAAAGATGTTTATTGAGGTGTAAAATAGTAAAGAAAGTCATTTAAAATTCCATAATAACATAATGATATGAATATTTAAATACAGTGAAACATCATAATACTGCCCCTTGGGAGATGTACCCTTGTGTACTCTTTGCAACTTCCAAAATCGTGTTTATTACCAATAAACCACAGCAAATTGAAATTAATTTCATCGCCAATTCTCAAATTTACAAAGTAAATGTTTTCATTTCTTATCCACTGTTTTCCCCCAGTGAATTCATTCTTATGGAGCATCTAGACCCGCCTTCTTTGACGTCATTAAGCTCTTCAACGCATTAAGCCCCGCCTTTTTTATGTCACTATAAACAACCAAAACAAAAATCAGACTTGATGACAGGTTGACAAGTCATGCTATTTTAATGAAATGCAAACATTATTTTTTCAATAAGTTTATGTAAGAAAAAAATCAGCAATTGTTAATATTATACCGTAAATGTAATTAAAAACATTTCTTGATAGACAACGTGACCAAGAACATAACGATACAAATTGGAAACCAAAAAAGATACGTTGATAATTCTAAACTTTTAACAATTTCTAATATATAAAATATAAAAAAATGATATCCACTGTAGTAGAGCATCTGTTTTGAGAGCGAAAGGCCGTAGGTTGGAACCCCTACCTTGAAAATAGACCCACATCTTCGTGTTGTTTTACTGACGATTCCTAGAATACCAGATCAGGCACCAGGCTATGACCCATACCGTTTGTAGCCTTGAGACTGACTATTCAGTGTATGGCACTACAGTGGCTCAGTTTGTAGAGTGTTCGTGTTGTATGTTGGAGGTCGTGGGTTCGAACTTTGCCGGGTCTGAAATAGGTAGCGAGTTCTTTCGCCAAGCACTCGTCATGAAATGAGTGTCATTTGGTCCTTCGGAAGAGACCTTAAAACCGATGTCCCGTGTCATGGTAGGCGTACTAGCACGTTAAAAACCTTCTCTGCAAATTGCCCTGGGGAAAGGTAAATTTTTCTGCCACTTTACCTATAGCTGTTGACGTCTCGATATAACTGAAATGTTATTGACTGGGACGTCAAACTCCATACAATCAATTCATCAATCAATGTCTACTGTTTGCACAACCCACTTGTACGAACCTACCCAGCAGTTTCCTCTTTGTTTACATTATGCTACCAGTAAGTGATGCTACGTGTGACGTTCCATATTCGGTCGAATATTCTGTGCGCGATACTGTGGTGTCGAATAAATGGAAAATTATATCATAATGTTAATATGGATCATATGTAAAAGTGGTTTTGACGAATGAACGCATGAAGGCGTGAATATGTTTGTATCCAATGTTATGGCAAACAGAAGTGTATTTACGTACTTGACTTATTCCTCTTTGATTCCCTGGGGAGAAAAGGGCCGCAACAACACCTCACCATTTTCTTCAGTTCAGTCCAGGTCTTTCAATGTCTTTGTGCCTCTGTGTCGGTACCCCTTAGTCAAGTCAATTAAGCCCGTCCATTCTTCCTCTTCCCTTGTGGGTTCCAGGCAAGAGCATCACTGGTGGCATTTGATGCAGGCTTGCAGAGCGTGTGCCCAATCCGTCCCCACTATAACAAACAGGAGACTCTTACCCATGCAATGTGTTATTGCCACAAACAATGACTTTCATGTCTGTTTTATTAATGGTCTATTTTTGGTTAATCAAAAACAAACATACCAATCCATGCCCGAATCACAATCCAGAAGCAAAGTAAAAACTTTGGAACTGACAAGTCTGGTTAGACACGTGAACCGCCACCAGGAAAGTGAGGCCGGGTACTCCGGAAGGGTAAGCACCAGCACCTCCTATTTAATATTAAGAAATTATAAGTAAGTTCTGGTATTATTGGCAATTCAGAACTTTCTCCTCTTGATAAATGTGCACATAAAACAAACTTCATTATGTCCTTGACGATTTTATTTTTCATATTATTTCAAAGAAAGCAATTACCCCGACAAACGAACACCAGAAAATGAACAATAATTAGCATGAAACGATGATGCTGAACCTGCAGTTTGTAGAAGGACGTGGTCACCGACATTTAACCTGACAATCGCCAAATTTGAGGAAGTTTGAAAGGCTGGGGTTGAGGAAGCGTGAATTTGTTCATAAAACACCCCATTGATCATCAAATTCAAATAAAACTGTTTTCCTAAAGAAGCCATACCAGACCAGTGAAACAAATATAAGCCGGTTTTCGGACAGAAAAATATACCATCGTTTGAATTATAACCATTTCCTTCATTCAGTTTCACGTTGGTCATTTTGATCAGATACCCTGCTGGGACATCTACTACTTCATTTTTTAACCAAGCGTGGAAAGCCACGGTCGTTGTATTGTCATCACCAATTGCTAAATTAAAAAATAAAAAGGATGTTAGTTGATAGATTGTTGAAATGTTTATTTAGTTAATCGAATTTCAATTTAAATGAGACAGGTCATAATTGATGATGAAAGCTACGGCTAAAAACCTGTCTGTCCCTATTCGTCCCAACCAATTCCTACTTAAAAATAAACTTTTTTTTAAATATAAATTTTTATTTTATTAAACATAATATATTTACTTAAATAATTTTCACAATCACACAAGACATCCAAACATCTTCACCTCCTAAAAAGTTTTTATTGGTGTGAAAATGTGAGCCTTACGCTAGTTGTAATTTATGAATGCGATTAAATATGGTACATGTCCATTACCGGGTAGTTATCTTGTCTTTTTACTTGTGGATAATATTTCGTGGTGGTCGTAAATTCATGGTCCACTAAAACCACCGGAAAATTGAGCCCCAACGAATATTAATGATTTCACAGTAGTAAGATAGTAAGAATGTATAGGTAATAATAGTTTACTGAAAATCGTCAGAGCAAAAAGGGCACAATACAAAATAATAATAATAATAATAATATTATTATAATAATAATAATAATAATAATAATAATAATTGATAGACATCGGGCGCTCACGTCGAGTAGCAAATTTATATTGAAAGTCAATAATATTGCCAAAATAATTGGATCGGAATGCAACTTAAAACTCCATCATGTTACTGATAATGGTGCCGAATACAAGTTCAATATCTGTTTGTGTGTTAGAAAAAGTCAAGAAAAACTATTATTTTGAGGAATCCTCTAAATCCAAGGGCAATTATTTCGTAAAAAATCAGTGAACCAAGACAAACCTTAAACTTGATCTGTCATGATGGTAGACATGCATTTCAAATATAATTAGGTCAATATCTGCAGATATCAGAAAACTCATGTGGACCAATTTATCCCATTTTCTAAATAGCATACGTCGCCATATTGGATTAACGTCAACGTTATAGAGACTAAAGGCCAAATAGACAAAAAACTTTAGCTCACCCTCTTTGATCCAATAAGCATCCATTGGATATTTTCCGACAGGTAAAAATTGCCTTGATACCGGTTAGAATACGTTTATGTACTTTTCTATATATTTGTCTGGATTTCGAGGTTCCCACTAAATTTAAATTTACAAAGCGTAAACTCGATTTCATCCAACAGTATTTTCATTTAAAATATGAAAAAAGTCGAAATAACCGAGTTTTTGAAATTGTTTACTTCAACCAACTTACGACTTACAATAATTTCCGAAAAGAGAAACGGAATCATAAGAGATGTTGTTCCGGATACAGTCAATCGAGTTCTTAAAATTACACTCAAAAAAGTTCCCCCAATTTTTTTAAAATTGATATATTTGACAAATATGGCGTTTTTTAATGAGACACATTAGAGGATATTAAAAGTAAAAGTCCGAGACGTCAATTCATGCAACAGAACCCAAATTTAACTACTTCCATTCTGGGAGGACACATTTGATTTCACCTCGTTTTCTCTTGACACCGGTGCAACAGAAGTTAAGTTGATGTACCATATGGGAAAATAACAATTACAAATCGATTGTTCTGTTATTCATATTTCCCCGGTCATTGAACTTTGGGGATCACGTGATGTAACGTCATGAATATTCATTAGCACAAAGGGGAACTAATTTATTGGTATGTGATTTCCATCTGTACGCATCACCAAATTTATAGCCGAGTTTAACATCATTGCAACTCGACTAGTAACAAAACATTAGAGGCACAGTTCGAAAACGAAGAAATATGTTTTGACACGCGGTATGGCAATCTTATAATGGGGTTTGGTTTGAATGCTGTTATAGGACTCTGACAATCCCTCTTATTTTTAAAAGAAGTTCTCTCTAAACAGATACATCGACCATGTAACATACCAAGTAGTTTTTTCTGTCTGGCGGAGTGAGACTCCTGTATATATCCAGCCCCGTCACTAGAACTGTTCCTACAAGATGATTTTAGGAGTTCCTCTTGCTTAATGACCCGTTGTTGTAGTGCTTCAAACTGTACCTGACGTTGTTGGTCTATTTCTTCCAACTTTTGAAGTCGTTGAAGGAGGGTTTGAATGGTTTTATCAGAATCTGAGTTGTTGGCAAACGACTGTTGTACCAAGAAACAAAATGCAAAAACAAATTTCATCCTTATAGTAGCCATCTTAAAAATAAAACGGCACAACTTTTACCTTATCTATCTTCTTATCAGTTAAGCTTTGAGTGACAACCTAAAGACTTACAATACAGACCTGACGAAATTTTAACACTTAGCTAACTGATTAGTGCCTAGTCTGCAGCTCGAACCCTGAACATTAACTGTATACTATATTCCGAGAGTTGTCATCTATATACTAGAATCACTCGGTAGCGTACCAGCTATTAGTTATTTATATCCTGGCTACTCGGCCCAGAGCTTCGACTTCTTTTCGTTAGCTCAATGTTTAAACTTTCGACAAATCTGTAATGTACTTCTCAACAAAGGTGAAATAATCATGGGTCATCTGGTGTAAAAATCAAAATTAAAGCGGAACAACTCTAGCAGTCAAGTTCGCTGTAATCAATACTAAGTAAATAAAGCTTTATTGTCTCCCTTTGTGTATAAATGTTTGAAATTGAATAAAGAGAATATAGTTTTAAGTCCCAGACAAGATTATTTTACTCGAGACGTTTAGTTCAGGAATGGAGGACCAGAGGCCCCCTCCCCCCCGGAGAAAACCAATGGCATTCTACAGAAGAATTGACAAACTTTTTCACTGAAACCTGCCCTTTTCCGAGTGGGATTATAACCTACTAGTAGTCCGGGAAAATAATAGGTCCAAACACGTGTAATTTTACATGGTAAACTTTGAAAAAAAAACCCTGGGTGAACTGGAAAGTATTTCAAATCAAGTATACTGCATCTAAATGACGAAATATTTACATGGACTGGCACGGTAAACGTCGGATGATGTCTAAACACAGGACTGGGCTGAGTAACAAACAATATCTTAGCAGTTATGTGATATATTAACAAAAAGTGTCCTCAGCTGAGTTGAGAATTCAACGAGTTATGCCTCTTTGTCTCACGGCATTTTAATTGCAATCACAACATGTTAACTATAACTCTCTGCTAATATAAGTGGTGCATCATATATTGTTTCCCTTGGGTATTCTTTGTAAAAAAAATTGAAACCCGTAATGTCAACGTTTCCTTTATTTTTTTTACCAAACATTTTTATATATAGGTGCTGAAAGATAATTCAGTGGCTTCACTTCTTTTTCACAGAAGTACGAAGATGCACATTTGTAAAGTAACTATGGATAAAAAACTGGACTGACTCTTTATCAACTAAGCTAGTAGCCTACCGTAGTGGTAATAGCTAAACGAGCCATGATGTAATGCTTATGATTAATTAAAACACAGTCCGTGTATGTGCCAGATGTTTTATGATATGTATTATAACAGTGTGCACTCAGGAAGATTATAAGTCACAACATCGCCCACAAGAAAATATTATTCTCCAGCTTACTGAATAGGATTTTATCTCCTACTGATTCATATTTCGCTTATATCAAGACCTGACAGGTAACAGGTGAATTTACAAAAATTTTGACCTTTGTGGTATGTTTACAGGGACATGTACGTTGAGGCCTATGTACAGTGACACAGGACATAAGGCTTTTAGTTCTCTTTCGAAGGACCTTTGACTTTATTTTTGAAAGCTTAGAGTTTGGGAAGAGATCACCACCTTCATGTACCAATTTTCGAGTCTTGGAACGACCAGACCGATGTTCAAACCACAACTTCCCACATACGGAGGGAGCATTCTACCAATTGAGCCAGCGTAGTTGTCAAATTCACCGTTGTCGTTGTACTCTTTCAGCGTCGTTAATTTACAATATTACAGGATATAACATTAGTGATAATTAACACGTTAATTCTTGCAATTTCATTTACGATTTATTTAGACATAATTTGATTCATTTGTCCGTATTTCATACAATAAACTGTTAAACAGCAGTAATGTCTCAAACTGAAAAAAACAAACAAAAATATATATTATATATTTGACTTGAAATAATTTGATTATTCTGGATAGATTTGACATTACATAGTTCCATGTTTCTTTCACATAATTTTGATTACACACGTGACGGGAGTACCTAGCTAAACAGGAGGTGCTTACCCTTCCGGAGCACACGGCCTCACTTCCCTAGTGGAAGTTCATGTCTCTAACCTAACTTGTCAGTTCCAAAGTTTTTACTTTCCTTCTGGATTGTGATTCGGACATGGATAAGTATGTTTGTTTTTAGTTATATATCAGAACTGTTTTGTCGCAACTCTTGGTGTGCCTATTTGACACTGTCTTTAAGTGTGTAAAAATGTGTGATTAAAGTCAATTGTTGTTAATAATCGTATTGGGATATATAAAGGAGTAAGTGTTTAAAATCGTTATTTTTGGACCATCTGCTGTCATAGCAACGAGACAATATACATTACAAAAGGTATTATAAGACATAAACTAAAGACTGGTGACCATCCGAGTCAAGTACACTGTGAATAAAACATTTTATTGGAACAATCTCTCTCCCTCTCTCTCTGCTTAAAATGCCCATCTGGTATAACAATTGATAATAATTGTACAGTAAAACCTCATCGTTATAATGTGATGAGCAAGAGCAAAATCTGACTGAACAAATGGTGGCGACAAATCAAGGTTATGCTGTATATTAAAGATTTTTTGCTAAAATCGTAGCCTTTTTCGTGAGAGTCCGTAGGGATGAGCTGATGTTTATCCTCATATCTTAAAATATATAGGTATACAGCATAATATTGACCTATCCACTTTATCTTTCATTAGAGGTCAAGGGTACAGGTCAATGGTATTTGTCTATATATTGGCAAACAACATTGACCTGTTCGCTTGACCTTTTATTAGGAATATTCATATAGGAGGATCCACCTAACGCATGCATATGGGTAGTGTAAATATCCAAGTTTATACATACAAAGTGCACATCACATGATGAATACAATAACACTCATGCCCGCTATACATAGATGTACTTGGTCCGTTATGACTATTTTAATGAAAGGTCAAGCGTATGGGTCAAAGTTGTTTGCCTATACAAGACCATGTTTTTATGTGTGTGTTTAACTTACAGTCACAGGTACAGTGACCGGTACTCGTATCACATGAGGCATAACCTCCGTCTTCACATGATAAAATGGCGCAGTGGTGATGTCCGTGATGTCCGCAGTGTTGATGACAGAAACATTCGTTAGAGCTACATGACCCGTGTCCTTGTACTGGACAGTGTGGATTACAGTCGGTGTTGACGGTACAGTTGGCTACAGCAAGTGCCTCATCCGGCAATAACGCTGAAAAAGGGAAAAGGCATACCTGTAAATATGTACAGGGCAAAGGAGAAACCCATTCAAAACACCAACCAACAGACAACTAAACGAAAAACAATAAAACGGGCAATGGTCATACTGTAATTGAAAAATTGTACCCGGGCGTTTATTCACACCAAAACCATCTCACTTACCGAGGTACATTTGTATGTTAAACGGTATGATATGTTTTAATGGCGTTTTGTCATTTAACTCGTTCGTTTAAAAGGTTACCGTTGATTGTTGTGCTTTAGAAACTTTATAATCAGTGGTTCCAATATGTGTTTGTCTGTTTTTTCTTTAATCTTTTCTTTACTGCATTATCATTAACGTGTATTGTTACGTGTTCTTGATTGTTGTCAGGTACGTGTTTTTGAGTTGCGGATTGAGTTCTTCTCCTTTCATGCAGCGCAGGCTAGTTGAAATTTTAATATCGATTTAACAAAAAGTGGTCGTAGATCGGCAGTAAAGTGACATATATGTATATATACATACCTGTGAATGAAAAGCTGACAGAAAGATAGACAACAGCTGCCCCGAAAAGCAGCCTAGTTAACCAGTGGCCGAAATTAGCTACCCATTCGACAATGATTTGTTAGCTTAGTGTTAAACTTTCGACAGGTCTGTACTGTAGTTTTTGGTATTATATATATCATATATTTATGTGTCTTACCTAATGTTACTGCCAATATAAAACAAATATATATAGCTTTCATTTTGACCACAAACAATCTAGCATATATCGTTCTAATGCACTAAATACATTAATACATATAGGTTACGTATATAGGAATAACAAATGGTAAAATTCTCATGAAAGATAACATTGACAAGTCAAAAGACACACACGAACTGTTCTAAATTTACCTGGTAATATGTAGATGATAGACGTGCAACTATTAAAACCCTTTAATATGTTTCTGAGCAAAATTTTTAAAAAATTATTTATGGATATAATCCGGTAAATTCAAATCGTTTAATAAACACGTTCACATATAGGTAATATTGTGCTTTTGTACGAATAGGGTCAGAATTAAGACGTGCTTACCATTCCGGAGCACCCAGTCTCACTTCCATGGTGGAAGTTCACGTGTCTAACCTGACTTGTCAGTTCGAAAGTTTTACTTTGCTTGTGGATTGTGATTCGGACATGGATTAGTATGTTTTTTTATTGTATCCATTAAAAATACACTGTAACACCATATATCTGTTTAAGCAGGGGACAATGTAGAAAGCGCCTATCAAACCCACCATACCTCATTTCACTTCATTCACACCGCCGAACTTTATTTTGCACTCGGTCCGATGAAACATAAAAATGGTTTTAAAAAAAAAGATTTGCGGAGTGTGTGACAAATATATCACCAAATTTATAATCGTCTCTGGATTAATTGTAGATTTTATCTGGTAAGCCTTTTATATGACAAAAATTTCCCTTTGTCACGATGGATTAGACACTCCATTGAATAACAGTTTATATAAAAAAAAAACTAACATAATAATCTATGTCTGAATCATAATCCAGAAGCAAAGTAAAAACATTGAAACTGACAAACACGTGAACTTCCACCAGGGAAGTGAGGCCGGGTGCTCCGGAAGGGCAAGCATCGACTGTTTAGCTAGCTACATCAGTCATGTGTGTAATCAAAACTGAGTGAAAGGAACATGGAACTATTGGACGCCAAATATATTCAGTGCAATTCTGGAAAAAAGACATCATACTTATCAACAATACTGTGATTACAGCCATAAACCCTTTTAGCCTCTGATAAGCCCAGGCCTGCAATATCCCTGGGTCGACATTTTATTTATAAGCAGCTTGCTTTGTTGTATAAAGTGTCCGTAGTAGGAACAATCTCTAATTGTGAAACAAATACACCATATGTAGTGGAAACATGCCTATTGCTGCATTGAAAAGGAAAAATGACAATAAAAATTGAAGTCATCACGTTTGTCATAACTGAAGTATAATAAAGTTTACATTAATTGTTTTCTGAGCATTACTGTAAAATAAACTGAATCATTTCTGCTGAATCAGTACTCAAACTTTTTTTTACATACGAAATATTTCTAAAGCATTTCAATCATGGGTTACTAAGCGTTATTTTAGAAAAGCACCGAAAAGTATCGTTAATCATTTTTATATTTTGCCTAACTAAACCTATTAAACAATGTCGAGTGTTTACATGTGTGTATTAAAAAAATAAAAATTTAGGAGGTCAACATTTGCCAATTTTTGCACATTTTTAACCATTGGAAAACATTATTATTTAATACAGTGTCCAATCCAAAATGACAAAGATGTTAAAAACGAAAAAACGCAGTTACACAGTTCCATGTTCCTTACACTCAAATTTTATTACCCATGTAGCAGGTGTAGCTAGCTACACAATGGGCGCTTACCATTCCGGAGCACCCGGTCTCACTTCCTTGCTGAAAGTCCAAGTTTTTGACCTAATGTGCCAGCCTCAAAGTTTTCACTCTTGCTTCTCATTGTTTGTTTCTTTGTCTTCTCTTATTCTTTCTTTCTGCAAATGAATAAGTCCTTTCTAGTCGTATACCCCGTTTTGCGTAAATACCCCGTTTTGTTTTATTTTGTTATAGTATTACTGCTGGCTGATCATTTTATTAACTACATATGACTTAAATCTATTTGTCGTATAAAATCGACTTTGTTGCGTAAAAGCATATGTTTTATCAAACCACAATGAACTTTTAGAAACCTCCAATGGAGTTATAATCCTGGGTGGTCGAAATGAAACACGCCCTTCACTTTTACAACTGCGTGTGGCAGAGAATGGATTCATTTTTCAAAGCAAAATTCATTAGACAACCTGCTTGCAATCGAGAACAACCCGATGTTCATGTAACGATATAATATACAAAATACAAAAATCCTATTCTGAGTGATGTATGCGTACCTGTGGTTGTTCTATATTGGATATGTAGCTTCCATCAGTCGTACATTAACTGAATGTCAACATTTATGATGGGGGTCAATTAGAACTTGGTATATAGAGGGAAATAAATGAAATGGAAAGGCGATATAAATTGTAATGATCAGGTGCAAACAGTCGTACTAAAGTCTTATTGTCCAATATAATTGTTTAACTTCACACCTGTAACGTGCTAGCAGGAATGCTATTGCGGGTGATATTTCAACCTGAAAAACGCGCTATGTTCTCAATTGCCAAAATCCGGTATCGTCGATTTGGCTCCCGCTGCTATTCCGACTATACATATAAATCCATGGGCAATATAATTACCTCTGCAATTAAAGCCTTAATTTTGCCATTACGTTTCTCCTCAGGGGCCTTCACCGGTTAAATATGTGCAATTGCCGTGAAATTGGATACCGAACACATATCAGTGTCATCTATATAAACTGTGATGTTGAGCGATTGTTCGCTACAAACCGTGATCTTTATTATACTTTATTCCGGGATTAAAATTCGATTTATTACTTACAAAACAGAGGAACCAAGTAAAAATCGTCCGTGGTAATAGTATTAAACTGAAAAATGCGGGTATGTTTTTATTTTATTTCGAAGTATTGAAATTGATTATAATGAATAACTGATGTAATCGTTAATCGTCAGTTGATGCAAACAATGTACATGTTCTGAATATAAAGTCAGGATTTCCCACTAAAAGCCCGTTGACATCTATTAAATTCATTATTAAAAATGAAATTGTTAAGCCTAAACGTCTGTCATATCGGCATTATGAATTTCATCTGCAAGGCACGGCTGAAAAGTACCTGATTTTTGATTGCTGTGCCATGCACACTGCTGTTCCAACTCATGACTTTTCTGCATATGTATTTTGACGTCTATGTCGCAGCTGAGAGAAATATATCAAGATACAGAAGCTGGGCTCAATGTCATTAAAATTCAGGTGATCTGAAATTGATATGTTACCAACAACTATTATATGGAAATGACATGAGCTCGGGGTTTGGTAAAAGGAACTTTGTAACTATTGATCTTTAATCAGAAAGACTTTCAACTTTCAACTTTATCTGTTGCCATTGAAACAATCATTTATTTGATATTTTTTCTCAAATTTTCAAATTATGAGAAGTGTCTTAAGGGTGCATTAATATTTCCCATAGTAATATATAAATAAAAATGAAATATGAAAATGGACAGAAATTGCGAAATATGCAACATAACACGCGGAAATACAAACATATATTTAAAACTGACTTTGTAAATTTGGAAGAGCATAGAGTATGGCAAAACCAAGATTACACACTTTGTAACAACGCTCTTAGCTTTTGCTCCTAGATCCTGAATATACTAGAGTAGATAAAACCGTTTTTGTGACAGCTTTCGTATTTTGATAAAACCATAGAATGTAATAAGAATGTATCTTTTTGGTCAATTGCAATCCATTGATAATACTTTATACATGAAAACATCATAGTGAATCCCATAATATCATAATAAATTCTAAATGACCTGCAGAAAGGTACATTGAGTGAATGTATTATGTTTTGCTTTAGACACCATTTCTTCTTTGTCACCATCTAGGTTTTCAACAGTCCAACAACATGGGCAGCTTCTATTGAGTTCGATTGCCAAAGGTCGGTGGGTTTTTATGGCTTTTCGCTTTCCCTTAATAGACTACATCAATATAAGTGAAAGAATCGTGAATGTGGAACATAAAACTCCATTACTCAACTCCCCACCATTCCCTTCTCAACACCCCTCACTTCAAGATGGCATTGCCATGTGTATTTGAGTCTATAATGCCAGATACCACTGCGGTAGCTCAGTTGGTAGAGTGCTCGCTCTATAATATGGAGGTTGAGAGTTCAAACCCCGACCGGGTCTGAACCAAAACTTGAAAGTGGGTAGTGTATGTTCTTTCGCTAAGCACTTGGCATTACGAAATAAAAGTAACGGTTCTTTCGGATGGGATTTTAAATAAAACGAGGTGCAGTGTGACGGTAGGCTTGGATAAAGAACCCTCCTGTATAATGCCATCAGCGCAACGCACATGCAAAATTTCTGTATCTTCTCCTATAGCTGGCGACGTCTCGATATAAGTGAAATATTCTTGACTGAGACGTTTAACACCATTACTCAACTCAACTCAATAAAACACCAACCATGAAGTATAAATTAGCCATGTTTCTATCATCTTATCAATACCACCAGTCAAATGCCAGTTCGTAAACTTGTAAATTTTACCAGAAAACCCGACAATTCCGCCCCTCGCAGCCTCAATTAACAAATACATCACAACGTATCAATATTATAAAGCACATCAAAACATTTATAAGCTGTTCTCTTTGACAAGTTTGTTTTGTGATAACAATCATAACATTATCTTGTTAACTTAATGACAATGCTGTTGAATAATTTTGCCGCGTTAGTGCACAGAAACAGAGACAACATCGTAACTTAATCAAATGGTTAGTTTACAAGTCATCGTGTGTTCATCCGACCGTTACGGAACATAATCATCACTCGATTATTGCTCGCTCAGACCATTCCATCTGTCCAACAAATTACTGTTTTTGCTTGATTTAGAAAGTGGCGGGCAAAAGGTCATTTTGTTTGTAATTTTATAAAGAACACATTTGTAAAGTGAATGGTATTCTTCTCCTCAAATTATTTGTCACATCTAATGAAAATATGTTAACATCCCAATAATTTGTTATCCTTTCATTAAAAATGGAGACTTAAATGAAATATTTTATTTCTATTTTTTACAGTGAATGATTTCAAGACTCTCTCTCTCTCTCTCTCTCTCTCTCTCTCTCTCTCTGACACAATATAACACAGGCCCACGGTATGTGGAAAGTTGTTGGATTACAATGCTCTACAACTGAGATACTTAACTTTCAAATATTGTGATTTGCAGTATTGCAATTGCGCTATTTTATGAATCGCCTAACAAATACACACTGATAGTATGGAAAATGCTTTTGGGCACAAGTTTAATTTGTTTGGATCCACGGGTTCCTAGTGAACTGAAACTCCGTGTTGGCTTAACAATGTATTGAAAAGTGATCTAAAAGATAAAAATATACACAGTGTTCATTTGCACTGAAATTTGGCGCAGAAATAATATTTGTTTTCCGTGATTTAATGACAAGTTATGCTTAAATTAAGACGCCTAAACTCGTAAAGGCAAATCATCGGATGAAGGGTTCCCATCTTAGGCCATAAAAGTATCGACTGTACATGTTTGAACAATATACGACACACAAATGGAAACACACGAGGTGCTAATTTTGAATCTATAAGAATGCTATAAAATGATCTAAAGAAGAAGTTGGGTTGAGTGTTTAACCTCCCAGTCAAAAATATTTCACTTATATCGAGATGTCGCCAGCTAAAGGGAAAGTTGCAGAATTCGCCGATTATGATGGCATTATGCAGCAGGGTTCTCTATCGTGCCACGCCTTCTGTGACACGGGACCTTGTTTATTTTAAGTTCCTATCCAAAAGAACCGTGACTTTCCATATCGAGTGCTTGACGAAAGAACAGTCACTTCCCACTTTCAAGTCTTGGGTCAGACCTGGTCGGGGTTTCGAACCCATGACCTTCCAATTACGGAGCGAGCATTTTACCAGCTTAGCTACCGCAGTATTTAAAACACATATTATTATTGCCTTTCAAATGGGTCGTTAAGTAATATTCCCCTGTCCAAAGTTCCTGTCCACTTATCTACCGTAGATATACATGTAGGCATGTTTTTGGTTAAAAGTCCACACATCTACTATGTAAATCGCATGGAATATTTTAATAAAAACATTAGATAAACATCTCCGGATGGAATCGTGTAACGGCCATGTCAAGATCTTTTTTGACTTATATCGAGACGGTCAGCCATGGGGTGGCGGAGAAAACTGAAACAGAATTCCACCGACCAAGGGACTAATCTTATAATACAACCAGCTATATAGAGACCCTCAAAATAAAGACAACCTGTCAATTAAGACCAGATTTGAATGAGCACTTGCTGTATATTTAGAACCTCTCTACCTGTCTGTAAAGTTCGTGCTTCTCAGGACCCATAAATGTTCTTTATATATACGTTTTACTGTACGTGTACAGTTCTGTTGATAAGAAGTATACCAAGCACATTACAAAAGCCTTAAAGATAATTAAGCGATAATTAGACAATCTTATCTGCCTTTCAAATACAAGAGAACAAACGCCGTTGTAAGATTAAGTGGAAGTATCTGGTGAATAAAATATTAATTCAGGCGTCCAATTTACGAAAAATGCATAAACGCCATAAATCAAATTATCAAAAAGCAGGTATTTTTCTTAAGTATTCTATAATAAATTGGCTTATTAGACACTGCATCTGTTTTATAGGAATTTGATTGGTTGATTTGTTCTTTTTAACTTTAATTCATCAAATATTTATCACGTTTTGATTACCTGTAACCTCCGTACCTTCGTCAACAAGGTAATTATTACCTGGAAGATGTAATTAATCGGAGTCATTGGGATTTACCAATGTTCAATACCTGTCCATCTTAAAAGTGATTAAAGCAATCCAGAATCTAAGAAAAGGTGATATGTTTATTAATTCTTCATTGGCCTGATGTTTTCAAATAAAATACAATCGTTAGTTTCTTTTTTTATATCTTTATTACGTTCGATTTGAAGTCTCGATGGATTCAAATTGCGCTATGAAGATCATTACCAATGAACCTGTTTCCCTGGGTGCCGTTACTGGGGGAAATTATCAAAATTGATTTTAATCTTTTATTAAGGCGTAGTAATTAAAGAACAAAGCTTGCCTGTTCACTCTTGGGATTGAGAAAAATTCCATAAAACTAGTTACAATGGATTGATGTTGATTTACCGACTGTTAAAATCGACGTCCATATATAAATCGTGTTCATTTCGAGTTTTCTTTTAATGTTAATGAATAAAACCATTGGTGTTTTTCACGAAAAGTTAGGTTGCAATTTCTACTATTAGGGTCAAATTAAATTAATATAATGAAATGGGTAATTACTGTAAAAACATACGCCATCTGGTGACAAAAAGTGAAATGAACAATAGAAACATTGATAAGGCTATCACTTAAAGCTTGCTAATTTCCCATTTGGCTTCGGAAATTGGCTAACGAATAAAACAAATTCTCTCAGGCAAAATTATGTTACTTAGCAAATTAAATTAAAGATCGTTAAGGCACACACATCGCTGTTTGTGTCCGACAAATAAGCACTTATTTGTGTTTAAAACATACGTTAGTATAATCAAACGTAAATTAATTAATGTATGGCAGTATGATTGTATACGTAACTAGAAAAGTTGTACTCTTCTTATATGACCTTACAGACACGTCTTGGAAAAAATTATGTAACCCAGTTAGAAAATATAAAGCGTTTGGATAAAGACAAAAGGGTCATGAGTTCGAATCCCGATTGAGCATGTTGTGGCCTTGAGCAAGTTACCTCACCTCACATTGCTGCCGACTTACCCAATGTCAGGGTATATATGAATGGACCAGCGTGGCAGCAACCTCTGCAACTGTTGTCCCGGTGAGTTAGCACCTAAAAGTCGCCCCTAGCTAGTGGGCGCTAGTACAAGGAGGACATACATAAAATATACAATGCCAATCATAATCACATCGGGATAGCCTAGGCTGACACCTGCTCTGTAGTGTAAAGATTAAAAAGCCCTCACAAGCCTAGATGTTGCTAAAGGTGTCTAACAAACTAAGAAAATTAACTAAAACTAGGAAATTGTCAATATTTCTGTGCATGGCCCATTATAACATGACGCCAATGAGAGCCAATCCTTCTTTAAAAAGAGCAGACCAACCAAAATTATTGAAACAAAGGAAATTGAAAAAAAAGTCCCATCTATGAATGGGTTCCAGAAAGAATTACTTCACTGTGGTGTGGTTAAATGTAGTTTTGGTGAACCCAGACTATCCCACTTGATTAAGCCTCGTAAGCGCCATAGAGCGCCAATCGGATTTTCAGACAGTGTGTTGTACATATTTTGATGTAAAATCGTTTGATATAAACTTTGCATCATAGGAAACAACAGAAATAACCTACAACTAATATTCTTTGATTTTTCTCAATAAAAAGAATATCTCAGTGTTTTGTTTGAAAGTTGGAACAGTTACGTTTTTAAGTGATTAAAATTTGGAGTTGTTTCCCGTTTTTTTTCTAGAGGATATAGAACTTTGTGGCTTAACGTATTAATATACGAGTAGTTATTTTGAATATTTTAAATAAATATTGTTTAAACAAATTGTTCATCAAAGAACCACGTAAAACAATTATAACAACTCTAATGCTTTGTTTAAGTCGCAAAGGTTATGAAAATATTAACAGGTTTAATTACTTATTTGGAATTTAGTAGATGCAGAAAACATCATACAAATTAAATTTATTTTGATTTTCATGGATTTAATGGTAATTAAATTTTCTTATTCTGAATTAGTTTTAATTACATATTATATTATACCAGTTTTAATTTTACAGCACTAGACGGCCGTTTCGGAACACAATTTTGTAAACTTTGTCTTTCAGTTTTCAATTTATTGTTAGCTAACCTTATAGGCTTCCAAGAAAACAAGATCATTGGTTTCTGTAATAGTATAAGTTGAATGATTGACTCAATCCGGGAGCTTCATGTAGAACCGCACTACTGGCATTATTTAGTATAAATAAAAAACAAACATACTAATCAATGTCCAAATCACAATCCAAAAACAAAGTAAAATTTTGGAACTGACAAGTTAGGTTAGACATGTGAACTTCCACCATGGAAGTGAGGTCCGGTGCTCCGGAAGGGTAAGCACCTCATGTTTAGCTAGTTACGCCCGCCACGTGTGTAATCAAAATTGTATGAAAATAACATTTAACTCCAATAAATACAGATTTATGCTTGTTTAGATTATTATGGGTTTTTATTTTTATTTTTTTTTTATTATATTTTAATAATTATACCTGTATTAGAAAATGTATAATTATGCTTTTCATGTTTTCGTGTGCATGTCAAGAGTATATCACTTATGACGAGTACGTTTCAGGGGTGTAAAAAATCATTTTCGGTAAGTGAACTTAAAGATGTAGTTCCTCCTCAGTCATATCGCTATCGGAGAAGCGGGTGCATCCTAAGCGCTTGCTTTAGATATTGGCCTATCGAGCATATCATTTCAATGCAACATATATGTATAATGTTGCAAATGGTACGAAACAAATATATGTATATATGTATTTGTTTTATGACAAATATGCAGGGTTAAATTTCAGAAATGAGGCAATTTTTTAAGAACGGGTAGTATCTTGTTTCAAAACACCTGTATACAAAAATAATGAAGTATACATTTAAGCCATGATGGTAAGGTGGTGGATATTAAGAACGGAATAGGGGGTCATTATAATCCCTCAGCGACAAGCCATGAAATTGTTCAGGTTGCCCTTATCTCAAATATCTGATTAACCCTATTGACATTCATGTATTTTCTTTTCAGAACGTTATTTGACATTTTGCCCCTCCTTTTCTAAAGAGCAAATGAAAAGAACAAGAACTCAAATTTAAATTTCAGTGCCATATGTTAAAAGAGAATGTATTAATTTCAGAGGCCAATGTTGATCGAAATCGGATTTAGGATTTATTAACATCGAGTTAATACTTGTATTGTTAGGGACTTTCTCTGCTTTTATGCCATTTGGAGACTATTGGATATTATGACAAGTTCAATGAAAAGCAACGAGCGATATATTGAGCTCCGATTTGTAAAAATGTAAAGCCAAATGAATTATACATTCATTCTTTATGAACCATTGATATAGGCACCAGGAGATATTGTCGATTTTTAAATGAACATCTTTAAGACGAAATTAAACTGAATTTCTTTTAAAAACAGTTTTCCTTCACACGGTATTACAATCGCTTATATTACAAACTCTTAGACGCATGGCTAAATTATTAAAACCATTTAATAAGCAAGATGGCATGTTCTGGGTACAAAATCTGCACCCGGATGACAGATAGGTTTTTATTATCAATAAGAAATATTGTTTACATTTTCTCATTGGCACAGAAAGATTTTATCCCTAATCCAAAGATATTACCCTTTTCTCTGTTTCATTTTCAATCTTTCTTTAACGGCTTGGTATTTTTTAATTATTTCTTATACTTCTTATTAAGTTGCTACAGTATCAGAATATTTGTAATTATTTGTATTTATTAAATGTTGATTTTAATGAATCTATTTTGGAATGTGGGCGGTCTTAGGTATCACCGTTAGTCACATAGTCCTTTATATGTAGTCAAATGTACTTGAAAGACAACATCTTAACCTCACGTATTACAGATTCGAATTCTGTTTGATATATTTCCTATGTTCACTTGTAAAAGTTTTGAAATAAAGGAGAGCCAGTACAACTGAACTTTGAATAGCCTTAATGCTGTATAAATTTTAGCAGTGTATCATTTTAGCGATTTTCGCATGATACGCGTATCGCTATTTGTCCATCGCCAAACAAACACGAGAAGATCCATGAAATACGTTTATTTAAGTCCACTATAATTTACCCAAAATATAATTTGCGCTAAAATTTGTGCAAGCTAAAGTTTATACTTTTACAGTGTTATCATATACCAGATATACCAACATAGGGGTTCTTACCAAATACAAACATACATATCCACATCTGAATCCATCACAATCCAGAAGCAAAGCAAAAACCCCGGAACCGACAAGTCAGGTTAGACACGCGAACCCCCACTAAG
The DNA here is from genome assembly GCA_021292105.1 of Anadara kagoshimensis. Lineage (NCBI taxonomy): Eukaryota > Metazoa > Mollusca > Bivalvia > Arcoida > Arcidae > Anadara > Anadara kagoshimensis. The sequence goes on along the minus strand of CM037859.1, from coordinate 69,554,103 downwards.
GAAGGGAGGCCGGGCGTCCCGGAAGGGCAAGCACCTCCCGTCCAATTATTAAAACGTAAGTTGAAGATACGAAAAGAGTCGATAGCTCTATATTTAGACGATAGAATAAATTAATTTGTTACTGAAAACGGATGTACAGGTGTACTTGGTAATGGCCAACGCAAACAAAAGTCTTCATGATAAAAACAAACAATGATAGAAACATTCAAACACGACAGGAAAAGACAAACAGAAATGTAATGAGGGTCTTAAAGATTTCTTGATAAAAAATAGTATCGAGTAGCTGAAGTCAGACCTATTGTCAAGCAATGTTCCTTAATAAGTTTTTTTTTTCAAATAAAACAGCATTGTTATTTAGAAATAGTAATAAAAGAAGGCAGACAAGAATTCTGCAACTAGAAACAGGTACATGGCAACAGCCAATGACACCAAGAATGTGACAAGTTACAAGACAATGTTATACACGCCTGTAACTAATTAAGAAAAGACATCACTGATTTGAATTTTTATGAAATAATACAATGTGCTACTTTTGAATCACGGTAATATTTAAAACAAATTCCAAAAGTAGCACATGACACTGATAATAAATAGAAAGACTGACAATAATATTTCCGATTTAAATAGGCATCAAACCTCGTATCAGTGCCCATGTTGAAGTGGTTCCAACACATGTACCATACAAGCACTTTTTCGGCTTGTCACGCATCTTTTTTTTAAAAAATAACCTCAAGTTTGAAGTCAAGGTTTATTGATATAAATTGCTTGAAATTGTTTAGCATTTATTTACTTTTGTCTTACATCGAACAAGCTTTACTGGAAATTTAATTTTTCATCAACAATATTAGAAAACTACATGTATTTGGAATATTCCACAAATGGCTTTTTGTGCATTCTAATAGGAATTTTAGTCTCAAGAAAAATCCTACTGCCCTTCCTTGTGGACCGCAGCGGCAGGTTAATTTTTTTTTATTGAAAAAGACTTCTTGTCAGAGGATTTTCCCAAAAATAATATGGTTGTTTTTGGAATGCCTTGTATTATATCCTGAATTAAAGATTAGGAAGGCCTGAATATTTACCGCGCATAATGGTTTTCGATTGGCGCTAATGAATGCTATTTTTTGTGGTAAAGAAAGAACATTTAATAAAAATAAAATGTCGACTGATCACATTGAATGAAGAACGCCGTTTGATACACATTTTTGTCTGATCGGTCGCACATCGATCTTCAATGAGGATCATGGCAGTGTTTAGCAAGCATTGTATCATACAGTTGAAATTGTACGAAAAATAGCATGTAAATGATCTTTGTCAGTTTTATCCGTTTTGTGCTATAAATAAATAAATAAATAAATAAATAAATAAATAAATAAATAAATAAATAAATAAATTCATTTATTTATTTCTTCCTTGATGAAAATAAATGACATGTTTTAGATAATAACATCAAATAGTTAATGACAACACAAACAATAATAGCAGCAACATTAGCAAAAAAGATAAAAAAAACAATAACAAATACGAACATATTCGTATTTACATCTAATATCTTTTTGTGATATTAATTTAAATAAATGTTCCCAGCAATGGTGGAATTTAATTATGCTCTTGTTGTTGGTTTACTGGGAATATTTTGCTAATTTGAAGACATGTTCGTGAAAGGTTTGGACAAACATGCTTTAATATCAATTTTTGAAGAACTAAGGTGAATAAGTTATACATTTAGTATTGGGAAAACAACTTCAAAATGCAGTAACCATCTTTACGAAATTAAAAAAAATTGAATGTGGAATTTTTGTCAAGATTTTTAGGAAATAATTAATATTGGAATTTATCTGTCTCAGTTTATTTTTTTTTTTTCTACAACGCATTTGAAATTTTTAAAATTTATTTTCTGAACTGTTTAATTCAGTGCTTAGATTTTTACCGAGGATTGTGGTGTGAATAAGGTTTACATTTATTTACACAATCAACATATAATAAAAATAATTGTATGAAAGAAAGCAAATATTATTTTAAAAAATAAAATGTAAATTCATTAAACGAATGGTTTAAATATGTGAATCTGTTCTTCATTTTATAATAAAAGAACACATGTATATATGCGCGGTATTTGTATAATAATAAATATTGTGCGCAATAAAATTTGTTTAAAAATACCTATATTAACAGATTTCAAATAATTAAATTTTTATCATAAATATGATTTACACTGAATTCCTGGACAAATTTCGAAATAGCATTCTACTTAGAAAAAAACACTACCAAATGATAATTGAAGTGTCAAAACCGTATTATTCGCATCTAAAAACGACAGTATTTTTATTCATTAAAACAAATGTAATTCCTACCATGACATAAATCAAAAAGAACAAATTAACAATGATTATTAGTTGATTAATCTTTCTTCCTTTCCATGAATAACGTTGATAACAATTTGTTCCTGTCGAGTTACTTGTCAATATCTTCAGCATTTTCCCCGACTTTTGATCTAATTATACGTAATGCCGTATCCTTGGTGGCACGCGGGTGTAAACAGCTCCGCCCCTCTCAGTTGGAAAGCTTTTGATTGGTTGACGAATTCAATATGGATGCATGACAGAAGTAAATTGATACGGGGACACAGGTGAAGACCAAATTAAATGCTAAATCGATTTATAAATTTACAATTATACACAAATAAAAAGGGGGAAAATATGCACCAATCAAATACTTTATTTCCTGGGACATAACAAACGCGCGTCCGCCGTGACCATTTAATCCTTTTTGATTATAATTCTAGCGGTATTTGATGCGAGTGATTTCGGGTGCTGTCACCGTTTGGTCTATACTGTAATCATATACACCCTTATTGCAACTTTTAACACATCAACTGATCGCTTCAATGCGTCACTTTCACGTTGAATATTGAACAACATACATACAGGGCAACTTAAACTTAAATAGTGAAAGTGTGTAAAAATGTCTAAATCACAATATTAGATATAATTACTGTTTTTTTCTGGAAATATGTGTTTATGTTTTAATACATGATTGAGGACAAATTATTACTAGTACTATAAAACTTAAATAACTGGAGTTTATTAATTTTTAAATTTAAAACCATGACTTTCATTTTGAAATAGTCATATAGTTTACTGTATAATGATGAATATTTATAAATAACTGCTGGCTATTATAAAATATTTTTGGAAGCTGTGTAGTTCTTTGTAAAACATATTGTTGAAGCCAAGAAAGGTTGAGATAACCTGGGAATATTTGGAAATGTCGTCTCCAAAGGCATCATGTTCTGATACCGAGGAACAAACCGTTGTCGTTGATCGCCTGGACGTCAAAGACGAGAACGAACATTCAGTTAGCGAAAGTGATTCAGAATCAACACCAGTTCATGTGGAAGTAACTGACACTAAAGCAGAACAACCGAAAACGTTCAGTCCTGCATCAATAAGTTGTGTTCGGCCACCATTAATACATCCTCCAAGACGCTCATTTTTCATCACAGACATTCTTTCAAATAGTGATAATAGTGAAAGAGAAGGACCGGCATTGTCGGCTTTTCGACCTTTACGTATTCCTGGTAAAATTTTATCGTCGTCGACATCTACGAGTTCTTCTGATGACAAATTTTGTCCGAATCCTTGCTTAAACTTTGTTGAATCATTTCAACGCAGCAAAGACAGTCACTGTTCCAGGATAGAAAGCGAAGATGATGATATCGACGTCGACGACGACGATGACGACGACGATGATGAGGATAACGAAGGTAAAATTTGAAGGGAAAATATAAATTCCTTTTTGTGCTTTAAGTTTTCATTAAGAGAGCAAATTATTTGCCTATTAATAAAAATTATAACCTTTTCTATTTTCGTCAGTGTATTAAGAATGTTACAAATTATAAATAATTTTAATTATAAATCTGGGTTTTTTTTCTTGATTAAATTATTACAATTTTAATAATATAAAATTTTCAAAACAATATTATATTTCACGTTTTTATCTTAAACTGGATATTTGAAGTAAATATGTTCATATTAATGTAAAAAACCACCAACAACACAAGAAATGTGATTAATTAATAAAAATAATACATGTAAAGGAATTTTTCCTGCAACAGGAAACTTAAATTTCTAAAAAAAACTCTCAAGTATATTTTTGAAATTTTATTAGAATAATGTATTAAAGACCATTACACGTCAGAAGATTTTTTTTATATTTATTCTGACTTGTCTGACTCCATTTAACATTTACATGTAAAATACAATAAACAAATTAATATAATTAAATGTTCACCCGATAGTAACATTTACATGTATGATTTGTGTAAATAAAATTACCGGAATTTTGTCTAATTTAAAATTAACAATGATGTCGTCTGCACGGATATTTTAAATTTAAAAGGACTTTTGAAAAAATGTGCAAATAAAGCTGAAAAAATCAAGCTAATATATATCTCTTTTTCAACAATATTTTATCTAAAACGGCTATTATAAATTACCTCAAACTTAACAATACAACAGCTTTCAATATGCATTTCTGTTAAAAGGAACCTACTTCAGAACATCTTTGGGGATATAAATTCCGGAAGTCATCAAATGTTCTTTAATTACATATTTACCTTGTAGGGTTAGGAAACAATGCAATGATATGTAAATTCTTGCTTGATAACCTTGTTTTACAATGAAAACATATTTAATTATGGTCATATTGTATGTCAAAATGTACACTACAAATATTGAAAATCTTGACTACTTCAGTACTCATCAAAAGTTTGGAATTCCATATACAGTAGTCCAAAAATATGTAAGTGTCTTTTCTTGCACTGTCTCGATCGTTTGGCTGTTTTATCATTCACCCGGCCTCACTTCCCTGGTGGAAGTTCACGTGTCTAACCGAACTTGTCAGTTCCACAGTTTTTACTTTGCTTCTGGATTGTGATTGGGACATGGATTAGTATGTTTGTTTTTGATTACTTGTACTGTTTCGCGCCTTGGTTGAGTAAGCTGATTCCTCCTTTCGTTGGTCATATTTTGGTATTAAATGCAGTTAGGACCCTTTTGTCTTTGAGTTTAAATAGCATACTTTTTGAAGGGATCGGATTTGAGAATAAACAGGATCAAGTTGTTCAAATCTTCATTAGTTTATTCAATGATTGACACAATTTTAAAAAATGATTTTAAATTAATATATCCTTATTAAATCAAGAGTATTCAGATATTATATTTCGTTTTGGTGACACTATTTATTGTTATTTTTTTCAGAAGAAATTCACAAAAATATACATGATATTATTTATACAACAGCTTTTGACTTATCAATTGGTTTAACTTACCAAGAACTGGAAACATTTGTGTTTTCTGTGATAAAGTCCGTTATTTCATTTATGTATTTAATTTTTTTGAAATTTTGTTAACGTTGGTTCCAAAATTGTGATTCCGAATTGAAATAATATTCAATATTATGAAAGACATTTTATACTTATTGTTCAATGTCGCTGATATTATAAATGTTTTAATATGCATAGTTTGTTAGTGTCTTGGTAAATATGCTAAGTGGTTAAGACCTTACAACACAAGGTACCATCATTATCATAACATCAAGTGTCCATCCAAAGTCGAGATCTTCACTATGAGTTTTCTCTATATGTTTTTAATTCGTTTATCTTCTTTGTAACTCTAATTGTAGTGACTTTTGTTATTGCCATTGCGGCTTACTCTGGCACAAATATATAGCCAATGTAGCCTGAGTTCTTTTTACCTTATGTTGAAAAATATTGTTACAAATTTAACTTATTGTATTTCTCAAATTCCTAAATAACTAATTAAGTATACTCCCTCATGCAAAGTATTTCCTTAGCTAATTTAAAAATATATGTTGTTCCTTTGAATATCTTTTCAATATTTTGAAAAATAATTATGGTCCAAGCACTACTGATGAGAAATTTTATTCCGAAACGTCTAGCTCTGTAAAATTAAAACTGGTATACTATGTAATTTAATACGAATTTCGTACATGTCCTTCCGATTTTAAAATTTAATTTTATAAATTCGATTGTACAGATATAGATTTGCCAATTCTGTTTAACAATTAAACATTAGAAAATTTTACATTAATTTGTATTTACTGTTACCATTGGACGATATATTATGTGAACTATACTTTAAAAATGAACACTAAATACTGATAAATCAGCTGTCATGTGGTATTATATATATATTTTTTTATTGAATATAAGCACACAATGTCTGGGTTTTTTTAAAATTATACTTTAATTTATTAAATTAAAAACAATCTCACGAAATACATGTTTTTTTATTATTATTAATTTACAAAACGCAATGCGAAATTTAATTTACAGACAAGTGTTTTGTCTCCATTGTTTTATTATTATTATTATTATTATTATTATTAATTATACCCAATTGACAAAACCGTAGTACAAAATTAATGTACAGAAAAGTATCTTTTCTCCATTTTTCTACGAAAAAATATAAAATATGACGACTTAACAAAATCGTGTCATTTTAAATTAATTCAATTTGTAGTGACAACTCTGATTCGATACACAGTAAATTTACGCGCTTAAAACATAATCAAATGTAGTCTTGTTATAGGAAATCTGTCGATGAAAATTGTGATGTGATGGAATTTCATTAATTTATGAGTCTCGTGTTTGCGGCAGAAACAGTCATTGGCTGTCTGTTTTTTAGTCTTCAAATAATAATAATAATAATAATAATAATAATAATAATAATAATAAGAAAAACATAGGACATTACGCATGGTATATTTCAGTTATAAAAGGCCCAATGTAAATTAGAAAAATGTTACTAATAATACAAAAGTAAGAGGTTGTTTTCGTGAATTTTTTCTTCTTTGAGTTTGGATTTGAACTCGCTAGTGTACTTGTTGCTGAGCTTACTGCCAATATTTTAGCTTTCATGAATTAAACAAAATTTTAGTTAATAATATATAATTTCCCATTCAATTTTATGCTTAAACTTAAACAGATATTTAAAAAAATGTTCATATTCATATAATATGCCAAAATACAAACAAAATGAAATTAAAACAAAAAATACATGTACATGTCATTATGACCAAAGTCCATTCAAATCCGATTGTTTCTTAATCGACAATGTTCACTGGTCTAAATTGTTTGTCGTTTGTTTTGTGTCCGTTTTGTTGTGATGTGTTATTGTTTGTTCCAGCCATTACAAATCATGTTTCAGTAGGCGTCAGAAATGTATCAACATTGGATTATAATGGCAGACGTGTACTTGGCAATAGCCAAGGCAACCAATGCAACAACGTCAAATAGTGGTTACTAAGTACTCTAGTTTAATCAATGTTTTATTTCTAAGTAATTAAAGAAGCGTAATTTTTGTCAAAATTGGTAAGGTTGATTTAAACTTACTCCATGCATAATAATACTAATAATAATAATGATAGTTATAACGATAATAATAATAACAAGACAGATATCACTGCATACCATTACAAATAATTCATGCATTAAAGTATCACATGACAGTACCACGACTTTCCATATAGTCATATACCGAATATATGTAGTGCAATGTTTACAGTTGCTTCTTGAAGAGTTATTGCAGTAAATTTACGACTAACCCGATACATATCTAAATTTCTAGATTGTAAATTTTCATTAAGAATTCGCAAAATTCCGTTTTACACAATTTCAAAGTTTACTATTTTTTTATATTCAGTCACGATCTTGGTCATTCCAGCAAATCTAATACAAAATTTAAAATAATATTTTTTTAAACTACTGTCATTTGCAATTTTGAACATAATAATAATAATAATAATAATAATAATAATAATATAATAATAATAATAATAATAATGATAATAATAACTATTAAAACAGCACATGTCACATTATTAATACTAAAACAATGTTGATCAACAGTTTTGTAAAATTTATGCCCTTGTCAATTTAGCAGTGATATATGGCCTATTAACGTTTGCGGTGGATTGAATTTCATTATTTTTGAAACCATTAACATGCAAATGCATTCTCCTTAATCAGCAATACAGGCGTAAAAATTACGATAATGTTCTCAAATAATAATAATAATATATCTATTAATATTTGCGATTTCCTCTGTTTTGATTTATTTAAATAAGATGACGAAATTTGTAAAGAAAAAGAAATTGCTTTGCAATAGCTAACAAAACCAAGAACACGACAAAACACAAAAAGTAAAAAACAAGTCAAACAAGACAACACAAACCGTATACATGAGGTATACAAGAATATTACACTGATTATGAGATTCCCGACTGTCTTGTTTTACGTCACATCGGATTGAAGTAATAGCCTTTTTATGTTCCCAGTAAAGAGCTTAAGACAAGAAACACAAAAGAAAGCATATTTTTTCTTGATTATTTGAATTTGACACCAACGATTAATTGAAATTTTAGTTCAATATATAACGGATACAATTCATGATATTTATAATGATTGCCATGTTATAAATTTTTGTAATTTTAAAATTTTTAATTCAGAAAGTTAAAAAATCATAATATGAAATTTTGAAGAACTGTTATATAATAATTTGCATTAAATTAATCAATTTCATAAATGTTTAATATTTTGATATAAAAAAGTAAATATATGTTCAAATGACACTTCTGTTTTTCATTTAATCAAAACCAAACATGCTAATCCATGATCGAATCACAATCCAGAAGTAAAGTAAAAACTTTGGAACTGACAGGTCAGGTTAGACACGTGAACTTCAACCAGGAAGTGAGACCGGGTGCTCCGGAATTTTTAATAACAGGGAGATGTTGTCATGTTAAAATAATTAAAATCCATGTTAACCAAGAGCACGGCAATAAAAACGCATATTTAGCAGCAGGCAACGACAAGAAACACGACACAATACATACATTTAAAAATGCTACATGTTGCTATCTAACAGGAGGTGCTTACCCTTCCGAAGCACCTGGCCTCACTTCCTGGCGGAAGTTTGCGTGTCTAACCTAACTTTTCAGTTCCCAATTCTGGATTGTGATTCGGACATGGATTATAGTATGTTTGTTTTTAAATAATATAAGCATTATTTACCAAACAATGAACTCTTGAATATAAACATGTCTTCAATAAAATATATTTTTATATCTTTTCATTTTTACTTTTTCACCATATTTTTTTAACTAATAATAATGATAATAAAAATAATAAAAAGGTATTGATATAATATAAAATAATAATAAAATAAAATGAATACATTGTACTTTACATGTAGAGCAGTAATATAGGAATATACTTCAAGAAAACTTGAAAACAATGTTGTACCGACTTATGCACAAACATGATACATAAAATTACTTAATTTATTTCTAAAAGTAAATAAAAATTTAAATTCACATATTTTCAATGAAAAAATACATGATTACTAATTGATGAGACATTTTTAGAAATATTTCAAATAAAACTTCAGATAGGTATTTAAATTATAAATTGCATTCTTCTTTGAAGATTTTAAATATTGACAATTTAATTTTTGTTTTTTTTATATCAAACTATTTTTGAAAAAAGTTAAAAAAAATTAAACCCCTTCTGCTTAAATTGTTTTTCAACTTTATTTCAACAAAAACACCTGCTAATTAAAAATCTATTTCTAAAAATATCCAATAAGTGTAAACAAAATATAAATTTTTGCATCAAAACTTCATTTTATATCCATTGTGTCTATACGTGTCATTATAATGAAATATTTAAATTTTTTGAATTTTTACCGTCCCGTCTGTATTTTTCGTGCTCTGTACAACAAAATCTGATAATCGTGAGAGAATTGAATTATTTTAATTAAATTCGGAAGCTGTCTGATATTTAAAATCATCTCGAGAACATTGTCAATAAATGCGTCAAAACTGTGTTAAAATATAGATTATTTTAAGTGGCCACTTGGTTCCAATTATGCAAGTATTTCGATTTTTCACGCACGACAAACCGACCTGTTGACATAAGTAAAGCGGTTTTTAATGTGATTAACCGAAGTTGCTCATTAAAATTAAATACTTCTCCTCCTTGGGACAATTCTTCTGTAATTTTTGACAACAAACCCTTAAAACCCTCTATACAAATCTGGATTTACGATGTACTGATTTGTAAACAGATCGTTTAAGAGTAAACACCAAGGTTCAAGTCTGAGGCGGAGTTATGACTGTAAAAATGCAATTATCATCGACGCCCAATCTTTAATTTTTTGTTTGTCATAAGACATCAAAGAATTCTTTTATTTTACATTTTACTACGTTTAACACACGCATAGTCATATATCAACATTTAAATCCTTCCACCACGAGAATTTAAATATTTTTATTTTTATTTTATTAATTTTGATAATTGATCAGGGTCAATAGCTTTAAGGATAATACATTTCTGAAATTTCTTAGTTTCTTTAGACGGGACCTAAATGACCGGTGGTCCAAAGACCTAGCTATATAGGCTGTTGGTCGAGTGGTCTAAAGACCTATTTTGTCGGATACCTCTCACCGCCTAGGTCCGTGATAAACACAGCAGATCCCAGTGTTAGAACATTTATCTTTTCGCTTGCGGAAGTGTTTTTTTATCTGGTTCCCTCAACCATATCAGAACTGCACGCTTCGATATAAATGAAATAATCTTTACTTGGTTGCAAAAACATCGATACTGTCATGAAACCTATTAGCGATATTGGTATAACATAGTTTCATTATAGGGCTCATAACAAACTATTGTTGCAGACCTTTGTATGATACATTGTAACTACATATGGCATATATACCAGTGTACCAATGCGGCGAGCAATCAGTGGTTTCAACATACATTAAACGTTTGTTGAAATTTCTTACTATGTGCCTCTTTTTTATAGTACGAGCGCGGTGGCTTGCTTTTTCAGTACATTTTTTTCTATCTTAGGTAAAGATGCAAGTGGAAATAATGGTTCACCTGGTTTAATTAAACCAAAGAAACCCAGAAAAGCCAGAACAGCGTTTACAGATCACCAGTTAAACTGTCTGGAGAAAAGCTTTGAAAGACAAAAGTACCTCAGTGTTCAAGATAGAATGGAGCTGGCAGCCAAGCTTAACTTAACAGATACCCAAGTCAAAACATGGTACCAAAACAGAAGGTATGTATAACACAATTGTTATACCAAAAACGTACCAATCCATGTCCTAATCATAACCCAAAAGCAAAGTTAAAACTTTGAAACTGGCTAATTAAATTGAACACTTGGACATCTACCAGCTAGGGAAGTGATTTAGGGTGCTCCAGAAGGGTAACCACCTCTTGTAACCATGGAAACAGAACACAGCGCAACCTAGCAATCTAGAGAACGTAACAATACAACCAAACATGAACATACCGTAATGTGGAAATTATAATCCCAAATAAAACGTTAATCTTTGAAAACTTAAAAATTAAATTAGGTACGCGAAGTTCCGACAGGGAAGTTAGTCATTGTATTTCAGAAGGACAAACAGACACTTCCTGTCTAGATAGACAAGTACAGAAAGACAAACACATATATGTATTTGGAGTACTGATTACGATTATAAAATGCCTGACTTTGGACAGTCACTTGGTAAGATCGACCATTTCATGTCGTGTGACGAACACCTTTATGATAGATCCATACTTTACAAATTGCCAGAAAACCTATATTGAATTTTTGATATATTGTACATGGACCTTGAAAAAACGTTTGAAAAATTTCAGATTACATGTAATTTTCAACTTACTTAAGAAGCTGTGAAGCGCCCCTTGTGGCCATTTTGACGGCGTGAATGATCAAACTTTATGTACGAGTTAATTTTGTAAATAGGACTTACACCTTGAAGTTTAAGTAAATGGCTGATCATTTCAACATTGGTGGTTCAAGTTGCTTGAACATAATGTCGGCATTACAAATGTGCGGTGGATCTAAGATTGTCTTGTGCTAACTGATGAAAATAGTTATCTTAAGAGACGAATACCACAACATAGCAGAAATTGTTATTTCTAAGAAATTGTCGATCATACCATAGATATTAGTAATACGAGTCCTGTATTTACTCTCGTTACAAATCGTTTGTTAGGCAACATTGTATTTTAGCTGCCTAACGTAACAATTACAAGGCATTTTAATCTTGCACCAGGAAGAGGCTTTCTCATGACATCACCTATCGCCGGTTAATTAAAATCTTGTCCTGGTAAACCCTTGCGCGAGAAATTTGGCAGTTAAAGTTTGTTGAAGGTCGGCAGTTTTTTTCTGGTACCCCATTTTCATTCATCATTCTAGAAATGACCACCTCTATATCAGTTTCAGAATCTTCACCTCGGAGGTGCAAACGATAAGACGTTGCTCCATTCTATTTGTGTATGCATTAGAATATAGAACAAAAATATACAAATGTATTCTGTGTTTGTAGAGCTGCATGAAGCAAACCCATTAGTAAAAGAATTAACCATTACAGCTTCAATTTATTTATTTTTGGAAGTCATGGGGTATTCTTTATCATCTGGAAACCAATTCTACAAAATTCTCTATGGATAGAACTTTAGCAAATAGCAACCAAGTAATGTTACAGATATTGGTCATTTCAGTTTGAAAGATTTTTGTAAACTGTCAAAACTTGCCATCGTTATGATTTGTGGTAGAGATGCTAATATCACCATTGTTGATTATTTGCTGAAAATATTATCCAGTAATTAAAATAAAACTTTTGTAATTAGATAGACTGTCTGAAATAATTTTGATTGACACACTGTTTACACGGACACAATTCAGAATTAGTACAATGAGCATATCTTTCAAGAGCTACATTTATTACCCAATTGAAGATTTTTAAATTATTGAATTTCGTAAAACCCAAGTGTGACATAAACAATAAATTGATCTTGAATAATGAGTTATGTTTCTTTTTCTGTTTCACCTCAAGCGCCTTATATTTTTTTTCTCTTTATTTATTTATCATGGAACCATAAGAGATAACCAGACATATGTCTGAGAGTTATATCACACATGAATTAATGGCAGTGGTGTTTTGGGTTGAATTTGAAACAAACTAAGATAATGATATATTATTTAACACAGATGTAATGTACTGTGAATTCATGTATTTTCGTTATGTCCGGGATTTTCGTGATTTTAAGTTGCGTGTGTTGTTTGAGAATTTGTAGTTTATGGTTGCCTCTTAAGGCATGAACAGGCAAACAACATTGACCTGTCCGTTTGACCTTTAATTAGGAATATTCATAAAGGGTTCCACCCAATATACAGGTCTGTTGAAAATGTAACAGTTGGCCAATATTAAGTGCCGAACCGGATGTTTATTTCGATCCCTCGTTAGGCATATCTAGACTGCTTTCCGACCACTAGCTCTCCATATCTCGGACTTTCGGCATCCGAGCTTCGACTTCCCTTCGATCATGAGATCAGCATAAACCTTCGAAAAGTGTGTACTGTACACATAGACTCTTAAAAATGTACCACTATAGAAGAAAGCCAAGTTACACAACTGGTGTCTGATTGATTAAATTAATTAATTTAAAACACATATCAAGTCCAAACCAAGAGTGAATACATTTGTCATGAATTTTGAATGTATGTATAAAACTTAAAAGTATACATCTGCATTTTACAAGATTATTTGAAACAACTACATTTGCACTTTTAAACAACGATATTTTTGACCCGTTAATACGATATACAATAACTATAATATCGCCATGGTATATGTGTATTAATTTTTTTAAGTAATAAAAAGAAATTTTAACCGATGCATAAATTTACTGCATGAATCCACCATAAATCTGAGTAAAGTATTTATTTACTAGAATTACATCAGATCTTATCTGTGATGAAGTATGAATATATTGTCAATTATATGCCAAATATTTAGTTATAATCCCAAAATTTATACCTATATTAATATATATTCTTTAGTTGTTTAAAAGCAATAAGCAAGATTTATATGAACGTTTATACCACCCACAGGAACATATTTGTTTCCAATCGAGAGGGATTTATCAAGTCAACAAATAACAAGGACTTAACCACCTGTGACTCGCCATTTCTAGTTCATCTCTTTTCATCGTATATTGATGTATCCAACCAGTTTCAATACATATAAATTTGAAAAGATTTTCCGAGTCAGTGAAACGAACTTCATCATTTTTCAATTTCGCTCTTAGTATAGTCAATTTTCTCTTGTTCAAATCTATGTAGAATTGCATTCCAACTTTCACAGGCATTACTCCTTAAAAGCTTAGCAGCATAATCTATCTATTATCATATTATGGATACAAGTTGACTATAATTGCGTTTAAACCACAGCTGGTAACACTCAGCTATTTGTGAAGTCAAGTATTTTCAAATTGAACTTAAGCACGTGTTTCTCTATCAAAAATTTACATAGGTACCTTATAACCCCAAGTGGAATCAATTGAATTTTGTGTATACCATGCAAAAACCAATTCAAATTGAATTAAACCATATGATTTTTTGACAGTGTGAGTGTAGAAATTTGGGAATTATTAAAAAACCGGCATACAAATAGAAAATCTAGTTTAGGATTAAAGGGCTTTTTTCTCAAGCTGCAATAAATCTGCCCTATTTTCTCTTTTTCGTTTCTCATGTAAACTTTTAAAAATAAATTGTTTTTTGATGAATTCCAATACTAAGAGATTTCTGCATGCATTAAATGCATACACGGTGCATTTAATATAGCTAAATGTTTGGTATCTGGTGTATAGTACGGCGTTTGGTATTTATTTATACATCAGAATTGTGATATTTATGCAGCTCAATTGATCCTGCACTGAATGTGATCTGAACCAAACAACACGGGTAGAATATTAGAATATTAGGTATAAAAGTGTTTTGTGACCAGAAATACAATAGGCAGATTAGACTTATTAACCCGTTATTAGCGGCGTTACTGTAACAATGAATGTACTAGAAAAATAATCTTTTGACACCAATTTAAGAAAAACTCCATTTACGATTTGATTTGCAAAAAGTTTCATCCTGCATCCCTTTGTACATGATAAATATGAAAATGTCACCGAATATATGCTATACTTAGCGAAATTTTAAATATTGCGAATGAAAATTTAATCGACGCATAAATTGCCGGATTGGAATGTAGTAATGGTCTTAAAAACCCCAGTCACGATTGTTTCACTTATATCGAGGCGGGAATCAAACAGCCATTCAAAGAACAGACATACATAGTTGTACGAATGGTATACTATCCGAAAGGTAGGCGCGTCACTGGAGCTTCAGTGATAAATGTAAGGTCGATCAATGTGTTTTTTTTATTATAATCAAAGAAAAACGGAATTTTGTTTCTAAAGATTTCTATGGTATCATAAAAAACGTATTTTATTTTTAGAAACGTATCTATCTATATATGAAAACTCATGAAAAATTTCCTTTGTATTTCAGAACAAAATGGAAACGTCAAACTGCTGTTGGACTAGAACTTTTGGCGGAGGCAGGGAATTATGCAGCTGTACAACGGTTACTACAGACCAATCCTTACTGGTTTACCTATCACCCTCAAGCAGCATCCATAATATCAAACTTGGATGCGCTTTACTATAGACAGGGAGAAAGTGCTCTGACGTCACAAAGACCGCCATTACCCCGGATGTTCATTTCTGGAATTCAACAACATCTAAGTCATATGTCACCACCTACTGTTTATTCTGATAATAGAACCTGACTTAAAGATTAACATATTTATGTACTACTTGCTCAATTTGATATCTTAAAATTCAGGTGCGAGCTAATGCTGAAAAGCAAAAAATCATACAATGTATGAAAGCATAGATGATTAGAAGAACAACAGAAAGTTAAGTAGGGGCAGTTCCAAATTAACTAGTAGATTTGTTTACCGATAATCTTAGTAATAATTTTGAACACGGTACCCCGACTTGTAACAGTAACTTACAATTAAAGAAAGTGCCGTGGTGTATAGTTGATGCTACTTTTGAACAGTAAAATTGAACTCACCAAGATCGACACCATTTTAAAGCCTTTGGCTTGTTGATCGTTTATAGAACATTGTTTTAAGTCGTATTATTTATTTGTTAAATTTTCTTCACTTGCTGTGCACTGGACTTGTGAGTGATGGGTAGATTTGACTTGATGTTACTTAGTTGATACCTCAAAATAAGTGTCACATTATGACTGGTATCAATCGAGCAATATTGTGGTACATGTAATTTATTAATTAATAAGTGTGGCACTTAGTGTCTCAGATTTGACAAACATTAAGTTAACGTATATTGTATGAGGCTAATGTTAGGATAGATGATTACATTGGACAAAGCAATAACGCAGCAATGAAGCTACTGTGTTTACAGAGATAACCGATACAAGGACTTTCTTTCATAAATTCATCACATTCATGCCATAATTGTAATGATGATCAAGACCGAAACAGGTCTATTTATAACATAAAAACCAAATTGTGGTATTAAATGTGGTAAACGTGCTGAAATTAATTTTGGTCGTTCGGTTTTTCTCACCACTTAGACCGAAAAATTTTCTCAAATGTTTTACAAAACAGATGGTCATTCAATTATGCATCATGTGATATTTTCTCTCAAAACAACAGAGCCATTACAACTGAAGAAAAAACAATTGACTTGGTTATTTTTGTATACACAGTAGCGAAAACTGTAACAGAAATCAGAAGTTACACGAGCCGTGTGATGTTATAATTTCTTGAAATTGCCGTTTTGAACCAGAGAGCTATTTGTCGTCATACTGGACGGCCTAGTTCTCTCTCTAGCTTTCTTACAAAAAGCATTAGTGAAATAAACATCTACCGAAAATACACCCATACGAGAGGAAACAAAATAAATATTTTCAGTTTTATTAAATTAATATAAATTCTTATGTTATAATGTGTTAATGTTATATATATAATGTATAAATGGCATGTTCATGTATCACATCACATTTTAAGAAAATGATTAAATATTTAAAACTAACTTATTAATTGTTTATAAAAAATTTATTTGTTATTGCATAGGAGTAGATTTAAACATATATATACCAGATTGACCGCTAATGGTGTAAACGGGATTCTTTTTATAAATCGTCTGGCTGGTTGTGTCTTGTTTTTGTTTGCAATTATCAAATACATGTTTTTAACAACAAATTAATTTTATCAACTCAATTATCACAAACAAACATACCAGTCCATGTCTAAATAACAATCAATCTCAAATCAAAGCAAAAACTTTGAAACTGGCAAATTAAGTTAAACCGTTATAAACTTCCATCAGGGAAATGAGGTCGGGTGCTCCGGAAGAGTAAGCTATTTCTGTTTACCTAGATAAATTCGTTGGGTGTAGAATAATCAGATAACAAGCTGATAATATTGTATACCTGTACAAAATAAAATTTAGCCAAACTTAGTATTAGTAAAGTCTAGATGTCAAATAGAAGCAATATGCATAATGCATATGTATAGGCAAACACCATTGACCTGTCTGCATGACCTTTATTAGGAATATTCATACAGGCCAGAATCAACCCAATACATGAATAGTGTTAGGAACCTCAGTTAATTATTACATACACGATGAACGTGTTTACCCTTTGAAAGTCGTGTACTTGTGCTCCCTACACATAAATGTATTCTTTCATAAGAAGTATTTAAAGCTAGAAAAACCGTGAGCCACAAGTTCACAAAAAATACCCCCGCTCCCAAAAATCAATCGAATCAAATTTTCAAATAGAAGGTGCACATCTACATTATATCACAAAGATTGTGTAAAAGTTTCATGAAAATCCATTGAAGGGTTTTGGAGGAGTTGCGGATAAGATAGGTACCCGAAGGTGTAACGGAAGGACGTAAGGACGGACACACGGACGGACACCCCTATCACTATATACCCCCCCCCCGCTTTTTAAACAGGGGGTATAATAAAGGTCAAACGGACAGGTCAATGTTTTAATGAAAACCAATATAAGTTTATTGCTATTTACCATTATAAAATATACAAGTTCTACTTACACTTAAGTAGAAAGGAAGATGGTCCAGGACCGAGGCTAAAATGTTAATAGCGTTTCATCTCCGTTTTTAAGTTATTAAGATGTTCATATAGATGGCCACTTGAATCGTTAATACAACTTAGTGTGTTACATAATCAAAGACAAACATACAAATCCATGTCCAAATAATTATTACAAAGCAAAATAAAAACTTTGGAACTGACAAGTTAGGTTAGACTCGTGAACTTCCACCAGAAAAGTGAGGCCGGGTGCTCGGGAAGGGTAAGCACCTAATGTTTAACTGGCTACACCCGCCACGTCTGTTATCGAAATTGTATGAAAGGAACATGGAACTATGGGAAGTCAAATATATCCAGGGCAATTCTGGACATAGAGATATCAAACTTATCAAGAATACTGTGATGGCGGCCATAAAACTTTTTGAGAACATTCATAAGCCTAGGCTTGCAATATCTATGGATCAACACAGCAATCACCTAAACACATTTATAATTGCAACAAATTTTAGCTGTGCTTAAAGCGTATCATTAAACTGCAGCACGCATACAATACAATGATAGTAAAGGTCAACTGTTCTGTAATCCTCCCTCCGTATAATAAACTGTAAGTAAAAACAAATGCTACAATGTATACTGGAGGTGTATCCGGAAGTGTAGATCTGCTGTTCTGAATACCTCCCTCCATATAATTAACTGCAATTAAGGCAAACCCTACATGAAATGATAGGAGGGCATGCCCGCTGTTCTGAACACCTCCCACCGTATAATATACTACAGATACCATCTTCAAAAAGTAGTAGTACGATCACAGTGACCAAATGAAAATCACGACACTGTGGGGTTAAAAATATATAGATCACTTATTAAATAATACATGCGTTTTGAATACAAATTGCATAATTTGCAATTCTTATTTCATTACTTGAACATAACTATTTAAGTTACAAGGATCGTCTTAAATGTTCACTGTGAAAAAATTATAATGTGAAGAATTTCTTTCTTCATTATTAATATTGCACTGTTAAGGAGTGGTTTAAAGTTTGTTCGTGATCTTTGTGATGAAGTCTTAACACCAGAATCGGTATACATAATTTACTGACCTACGTGAAAAGATTGATTTGGATTTGCACGTCCAAAATATCAATAAAGTATAAAAAAATTATTCTCTGTTATCTAATGATCGACATTTAGCGGTCGACAATCAACCGCGAAAACAAATCGATAGTGGAATTTAATAATGATACATATCAAATACCATCACGGAACCACAGTAGTTTAATGATACAAACTGTTACTTCTGTATTGTTGTGTTTTAATTGCTCTAGGTATTTTCAAGTATAGTCAAACAACATTGACCTGTCTGTTTGACCTTTCATTAGGAATATCCGTATATGAAAACCCACACAATACATGGGTGGTATTAGGATTCACAGTCCATACATGAACAGTATTTGTGTTTAATGTTACTCATTATGTAGACGAAATAAACATGTGTGCCTTCCCTATACATAAATAAACTTGTTTATGATAAATATTTAAATTAAAGGTCAAACGGACAGGTCAATATTTTTGCAAATACACGTTGATAAGATAAACAGATAAACGAAAAACCCATTCCCTCCCCCTCGTAAAAATAATATATTTTGAGATAGTCAGTTCTAGGATGGCAGAGAAAACCAGAGTAGCAGGGAAGACACTCGACCTTCGGTAAGCGGACTTACATACTACGGTCTTCTTAAATGAACCACTTATATTCGAATGACTACACACCCGAACGGTTTTCCAAACCTCTACTGTTTCAACGCAAAAAATGCCCGTGTAACTGAGACATTTTTCCCCTCTTAGCTTTGCAAACAGATAATTCGCAACCTTTCAAAAAAAACTCTTTGCAAATATAAGTTTTAGACTTTCCTAATACCTTCTATAGCGTGTCAGCTTTTTTGCTAAAATGTAGAAAATATGTTAGTGCGAAACTGAAACCAAAAAAGGATGAGATAGGGCACAACTTAATAGAAAAGTAACCAAATAACAAATCCACACATATTATATATATATATATATATATATATATATATATAATATATATATATATATATCATATATATGTTGTTACTATAAGCAGTACATCATGATCAATTGTTGTAGCTTTGAATAAAAAACACAAACAACCTTTTTATTGTTTTAACTTTTTACAAGTATACATAAGGCGTTTTATTTTTCCTAAATGGAACAATATTAATAAAACCACTCACAACCACAGTCAATGTACATGTTCAAATACAGCCATTAATTATCATTTTTTTAATAACTTTAATGTAATTTACGTAATACATTGCGTAATACTTTTTATACATTATAACCCTGATAATGCTGTTTTGTCTTGTTTGGTTGTTAATTTCAGATTTTTGTGTGCTATTCTTTGTAAAGTTTGATGTTGCGAACTACATGCTCTTAAAAGTACATTTCTGTCTTTTTATGATGTAAGCTCGTCTAAATTGCCAGTCAATAGTAGGAAATTTTATTATAAGTTATTATTAGTTGTCACAATATGTGTTTGTCTTTTCTGTATATTGTCTTTGTGGGTTGTTTTATAATTAACTTGTTTTTGCCGTGCTTTTGTTTGTGTTGGCTGTTTTATCATTAACTTGTATTGTGTTGTGTTCTTGGTTGTGTTGTCTGTTTTATAATTAACTTGTATTGTGTTGTGTTGGCTGTTTTATCATTAACTTGTATTGTGTTGTGTTCATGGTTGTGTTGGCTGTTTTATAATTAACTTGTATTGTGTTGTGTTCATGGTTGTGTTGTCTGTTTTATAATTAACTTGTATTGTGTTGTGTTCTTGGTTGTGTTGTCTGTTTTATAATTAACTTGTATTGTGTTGTGTTCTCGGTTGTGGTGTCTGTTTTATAATTAACTTGTATTGTGTTGTGTTCATGGTTGTGTTGTCTGTTTTCTAATTAACTTGTATTGTGTTGTGTTCTTGGTTGTGTTGTCTGTTTTATAATTAACTTGTGTTGTGGTGTGTTCTTGGTTGTGTTGTCTGTTTTATAATTAACTTGTATTGTGCTGTGTTCTTGGTTGTGTTGTCTGTTTTATAATTAACTTGTATTGTGTTGTGTTCTTGGTTGTGTTGGCTGTTTTATAATTAACTTGTATTGTGTTGTGTTCATGGTTGTGTTGTCTGTTTTATAATTAACTTGTATTGTGTTGTGTTCTTGGTTGTGTTGGCTGTTTTATATATAACTTGTATTGTGTTGTGTTCTTGGTTGTGTTTTCTGTTACCGGTATATAATTTACTTGTGTTGTGTTGTGTTGTGTTTTGGTTGTGTTGCCTGTTTTATAAATAACTTGTATTGTGTTGTGTTCTTGGTTGTGTTTTCTGTTACCGGTATATAATTTACTTGTGTTGTGTTGTGTTGTGTTTTGGTTGTGTTGTCTGTGTTATAAATAACTTGTGTTGTGTTGGGTTTTGGTTGTGTCATCATTATTTGTATTGTGTTGTGTTGTCTTGTTATTTACTTTTATAATTAACTTGTATTCATTTCTCGGTTGCGTTTGCTGTTCACAAGTGACATGCGTTTATTTTGCAGTTTCCCTTCTATTTAATCTTGTTGTGTGTAGCTGATTTACTTGTTTATTTCATAGATATTATATGAACCATTTGCTGTTACCAAGTATAAATTTCTTTTTTATTATATAAGATAATCCAAATGTTCCAAGGTCCACTTATATACCTATCATAAATCAGATAAGAATGACATACAATTTTAACAATATAAAAAATGTCATATGTATCATGAGATATAGAAAATTGTAGGTCTGTTCATCAGGAAATTATTAAATATATACACACAAAGATTGTCATATGTGTGTTTAAGTCGCATAGATTATTACACATTTTTTCGTCTATCCGATAAAAATAAGTTACTCATTTTAAATAATATTAAATTCATATGGCTGTTATTTCATATCAAACAAGATTATCCAAGCCATCTGTGTTCAGCATAAAATGCATGTAAAATATTTGAAAAAATTGATAAGCATACAAAAGTCGTTTAGGTTTGCGTTCTGTACTTGTGCAGAGTTAGATTAAACGTCGTCAGATAAAATAGTCACTGCAATAAAATTATAATAACTAAACAATACCTTACGTACATTAGCATAAATAGAAATAAGTGAAATAACCGAATGAATTTTAATGAAAATTTGTTATTGCGACCATTTAGTGTCATATTTTGGCTGGTAAATTTTTACGAAAATCATATTTGGATCAGAAACATTTTTGAGAAAATACCGGGTAGTCATATTTTGGCTAGTAAAATTTTATAATTATCTAAAATGTTAAGAAATAGCTATATATTTCGACGATTCAAATCTATCGATTTTCGTAAAATCTTATTTCATATTATTTTTTTTTTTGATTTGCAACTCTTATCATTTTCGTAAAAAATTTGTAGTATAGGTAGAGGAAAATATACACAGTACAGTAAAAAAAAAGCTGATTACATTTTCATTTTATACTGCAAGAAACTGAAATCAGCAAAATTCTTGGTATTGTCACTGCATACATGTTATGAGATGTCTGAAACCTTGAAGACTCTGGGGTTGCCTCGGCAATTCAAGGAATTTTTTTTTCGCATATTGGTTAGTCCTTTAGAAATGATTTCAGAAAACCTTTCTTCTTGAATGATATACGTGAGCTATTAAACTCTTTTGGGCGTCAGCGTTTTAACTTATGTGTGTTTAGGGTCCAAACCATTCGACTTACATAGTTTTACACGTATGTCCCTTCAAGGACACCATACTTAAACGATATGTACCATGAAAACAGGACACATGGGCGTGATTAATCCAGTGAAAAACAAGCACAATGCCATACATCAAACGATTTTTCATTTTGAAATATTACAAATTAAGAATTTAACCCGATTTGCATCGAAAACAATAACAGATGTTTCAATAGGATTTCAGAAAACAAAAGAATAATAATAAAATATTACGTGGACTAACTACTTCAGGGCCACAGCACAGCTTGTATAACGTATATCTAAATTACTCCAATGTACACGAGTTTATGCAGCATTTCAAATTATAAAATTTGTTGTGGAATACCATATGCTTGGTCATACAATTTTAAATTTGTTGAAGATATTGTATACTTGGTCATAAACAACGCAATTTATTGTCCGCTACAAATTAACAAAATCGTCAAAATGTAAAGCGAATTAGAGCCACAATACGCATGGCGTAACCATAGCCTTTTAAATGAAATATAAAATTTTGAACGTCTATATAAAATTATTTCCATATAAAAAGTAAACCAGAAGCCTTAAGATTTCTGTTTCGTTTGGAGATGTTCATTTGTTGATTGTTCAATACAAAACCAGCTTTATGTCCGTGAAATTCTTATGTGTTAGATAACCGATGTAAATTAATGTTGAAGACAGCTTTCTAATCAACATACACAAAACAATATTAGTTTTGTATTTTCATGCATAAATGATTTATAAATTCAGTCTAGGTCGAGTTTAGAAACGGGGATAAGTAGATATATCTTGATCTGCTATTTGGGAAAAACTTTATATTAGTATTGCAATTAAATGTTAATTCATTATCATCCAAACGCTATTGTTATTTTCACATCTTAAAATCACCCTTTTACGATCGTCGTTCATTCTAAAAATAAACTAGAGTGTAGTTTTAGACCCTAATAATGATTCTTTTATAGTATATAGAGTCTTTATACCCCCGCTTAAAAAGTGGCCTGGGGGTACAATGTATATAGTGATAGGGGTGTCCGTCCGTCCTTCCGTTACATCTTAGGGTACCTATCTCTTATCCGCAACTCCTCCTAAACCCTTCAATGGATTTTCACGAAACTATCACACAATCTTTGTGATATAATGTAGATGTGCACCTCCTATTTGAAAATCTGATCCGATGGATTTTTTTATGGGGGGGGGGGGTATTTTTTGTGAGCTTGTGGCTCACAGTTTTTCTAGTTTAGTTTTGGGATAGGGTGTAAACCCGGAATATCAGGAAAATCCCACCATCCTTCGGGAAACCAGTCATACTACGTGGTTTGTATATTATATATTATTGCTCAATGCCATCCAGCCGTCAAATGGTTTGGCATTGGTACCGGGAATATACTGACGGTTAGCCTTACAGCGTCACATCCGGTGAGAGACATGATTCACTGTCTTTCACTTTGTCAAAACCGAGATGACCACCTTTCTAATGCATCTATAGGTCTATACAGTTTCAATGTATCCAATAAGGTTTGATAGACCACTGCGGATATTTTCAATGACAATAGTGTGGCCAGGAACTCTAAACAAATAGATATATAGTATCAACAACGCCATTAATTAAAATACTTATTTTTTATAATACGTTTTTCGTCCATAGTAAGTGGTGTTCTTCTAGCCTCTATCTGTCTCCGTTATAATTAGTTTTTGCATTTTCTGTTAGCACTTTGGTGAGAGTTTCTTTTGTATCCCCCACCTATAAAATTCTGTAAAATTTTTGAAAAATTATTTTTCACAAAAATGTTCAAAATTGCATGAAACCGTCATTTTAGTCGAAATTAAAATTTTAATAGACGGTACAAATTGAACTCTTTCCACCACTTTTTTCCAAGCGCATGTACTTTAACAGCAAACAACTGGCACGTGTATATATGTACTTTGAAACTCACTTTTCCGTAGTTCAATATCTTCAACTTATATTATTGTACAACTGATAGTAAATGTTCAAGCTTTGATGTAAATAAAGTTAATATATTGAACATAAAACAGAGAAGTAACAAGTTGTAAGCTTTTCAAGTTGTTACGTTTATAAGACAACATCTGTTGATAAACGGAAACTTTGAAGTAATTGTTAAAATCAGGAATTACAACAACTAAAAATACTAATTAAAGATGGCATCACGCATATAATCTGAGGATTTATCAACAAAGACGCGATAATAATGTGTAATAAGTCTTAAATAGTTGAAAAAACTTAATATAGGAAAAAGTTGATCAAACATGTTACAAAGTGCCACGCGCCGTCAGTGGAATAGGAAGGATATATGAAAATATGCGTTCAAATTTGTAGGAATAAAACGTGTTCTATTTGAAAAAGGTATTAAGTTTATGAAATTATAACGATTTAATAATAACTGGGCGTATCTTGATGAAATAAATATTACAAGATTTATTTGAGAAAGGTCAAAATGTTCCAAAGAGTGCATTTGACTTTTCCTAAAATCGTTTATATTGATTCAAATTCGAAAATAAAAGGACGTCAGTTGAATCGAACTACGTTTCTGCCTGTATAATTTGCAAATGTTCCATCATCTCGACTACATAATTTTCGTTCTTACTAATCACACTAATTAAAACGTATTTGTCAACAGTAGCTATGGTGAAAATGTTTATATATTGCAATTAAAAACCGTACCAACTCTGTTTAACAGAATTAACAGATTGATTCGGGTTTTAAGTCCCAGTCAACAACGTTTCACTTCTATTGCTGATTTTGCATTTTGGGGCATCGGCAGCTATAAGTGAGAATTATCCACAACTGATCATGACCAGCTTGAAATAAGTCACAGATAGAATTTTGACTGGGGCGTAAAAAAACCGTTTCTTCTTTCCACTATACTATCTACACCTACACACTGTACAATACAAAAAAGACATAATTATTTTGCTAACTTTGGTTGTAAAGAATAAGTGGTCATGGTATTTTTTAAAAATTAAAAGTGAAAGTTTAATTAAAATTTCGATCAGGATTTTTTTCCAAAATAATAATTTATGGAAAATAATAAACTCCCATGAAAATTTACATCTGCTTCACACTGCATAAAATAATCGGGGTGAAATATTAATTTAAAATATTTTAGTGAAAAATTCTGAAATTCAAATAATTATTGAATAATTTTCTTGCTACAATATACTTTCCAAAACAAAATGAAACAAAGAAAAATTAAAATAATTTGTTAATTTTTAAAGTAAATTTATCGCCATTGCAACTTTATTTCGATATTAAAACTTTTCACTGTTAAATGCCAGCGAATGTTGTCATTCTTTAACTTTTAATTTTACGTAATATACTTTAAGAAATGATATGTGATACCCAGCTTGTCATAAATCTCAATCAGAATACCCTGGTACACATAACATTTAACTTTTATGCTTATATTTTATATTTAGCTAAATACCGGAATATGATATCCAAATCATTTTTTATTTTTTCTTTTATATACACTTTAATTAGAATTATCTATTATCCGTTATTAGATCATAAAATATAATTATTATATAACTGTCACACCGTACTTGCTGTTTTTTCTCCTTTTGAGATGGCACGAATAAGCACCAACCAGCGTTATTTAAAATTGAAACAAATTTATCATGTCATGTTTGAAGGGAGTTACGAGTACATGTACTTGTTACGCAATCAACCATTGCTTAAATCGGTTTCTTTTTAACAAGTTCAGTTGAATTGGTTGAGTCTTTCTTATTGCCCTCAGCTGACAAGTCAACATGTTTGAAAAGTATATGTTCAGCAATTTTGTTAAACTTTTGTTGAAAAGGCATAATTAAGCATACCTTTATCAAACAAGCACATTGATATAAATTATCATTTTCTGCGTTATAACATTTAGCGGTAAAAATTGTTCTGACGAACCAGATAAAATTGCTCTCAAAGTTTTAACTTTGTTAAGGTTAATTTATTTTTGACGTGGATTAGTTTGATTGGTTA
Organism: Anadara kagoshimensis; assembly: GCA_021292105.1. Lineage (NCBI taxonomy): Eukaryota > Metazoa > Mollusca > Bivalvia > Arcoida > Arcidae > Anadara > Anadara kagoshimensis. Next base: position 69,527,318 of record CM037859.1, on the reverse strand, counting down.
GTTTTGTCGTGCCAAGATAGTATACGTAGTAAATGGCAGTAGTAAAACGTAAGACGTCAGTTTCTTCTCGCCTACAGTATAGTTCACATCTTTTTTGACTTAGAAATGGATGTGTTCTGAATATTCAGGCCGTTGTGGCTTGTACATGTTCTCAAGCTTGTTTAAATTTTTTAGCGTATTAGTTCAAGTTTGAACTCTATCGCTTTGATAATGGTAAATTGAATTTCATTTGATGATTTTAATTTGCGTTAATTATTGATCAAACTAAACTAATCAAGCTTTGAATACCTGGTTCCCGAGAAACTTATCAGAGACTGGTACACAGCTTACGCAAATATCACTTAAACACCTGAGCCGGCCGTAAGTGCAAACAAGAAAACACCACACAGGGCTAATGAAATAGAAATTAGAATCAAACACAGTCAAAATAACGTGTAAAGAAAGTTCTGGCAAATTATCAGAAACACAACCACAAATATAAAAAAATAAACTCATCATCCCCAATTTGATTGAAGTTGTTCATCTGGTCGGTCCCTATAAGACAAGCATAAGTTATAGTATGTACGTTCAGCATGATGAATAGTGTAATATAAAGATAATTGTAAATATCTTAAAGATTTTGTCTGAACATCAACTTTAATAAAATCATCGAACAAAGAGAAGTAGTGTTTTTAAATGGTATTATTGCTTTTGGTTTTGCATATGGATATGTATTTGATTACATATTATACCAGTTTTAATTTTACACCACTAGACGGCCGTTTTGGAATGCAAATCCTGATCAGTAGTGCTTAAACAAAAATTGCAAAACCAAAATTTTTCAAGAGGTTGAACAATATCGACGCACTGCGATTTCTGATAATTTTTCACGAGTAAATAGGTACATAATGAAAGTTAACATACACTTTGAAATTAAAATAATTCTGAATTTTTAAATCAAACACAAATATACAAATCAAATCTCAAAAGCGAAGTCTAAAGACCACGTCAACTTCCAGGAAGTGAGGGCAGCCATGATCACGACATAATAAAAGCAATCTGTATTTTAAAATTCTTAAATATACTGCGGTACAACTATATCTACCTAAAGATCTATTCATGTTGCAATATTGGTGTTCCCGTTTATAAACTATACAAGAGGTTATTATAATTGGGAAATATAGGAAAAACATATTTTCTACCTTAGTGGGCGTTCTGTCGCCTTGAAACACATGTTTTCCAACAATTTACTACATTTTTAGTTCTCCTGAATAAAATATTTTCCATAACTGTCTTATTTGATTGTTTATATTTTTCAAAATATAAATATATTTACAAACTGGACTGTAAAAGGAAATCAATAATATTGTATATAAATTTAATGGAAAAATACGCAGGGAATTGCAATGGTGATCTACAACCAGGCAAATACTGTATCACATATCGAGACGACCAGTTCAGGAATTAGAGAGAAAACCTGAATTTCTGAATTACCTGAAGGGTAACAACGAACCTCCGGCATGCGAACCCACAAATCAGTGCCTGTTGAGTGGGATTAGAGGCCGAGAGCCATAGCGATTACAAAGTCAGTACTTTAAATAAAGAGTAGAGGATCGAAGTAGATCTCTTGCTAAATTGTAACAATATCTGTGAAATACCTGATCATAATTTGATTATAAAAAATAGCTCGTGGGTGTCACCGTCACAGAGTGATACGATAAGGAACAGACCCCTGAAAACAAAGCCGCCATAACTAGACCCATAAGTAAGTCAGAAATGATATTATCTCCCTTTATAAATCTATATAAAATGGCTTTAAAATGACAAGTATGAAACCGAGACACCTCTCTTATACACATCCTATTATATACAAAATGATTACAAATATGGCAATATAGCTAAACATTATAGTTTATTATGACAGGTGATCTGATAGAGCGATTTATGCCAAGATAGACGATACAGGTAATTGTCGACATAAATGCTTAACGCCTTATCGGACACCCCTTAAACATGACAAATGTATTAGACACTGTAAAGCTATTCATCTGGTTAGAAATCATAGGATATTCGAGCTAAGTCTAATACAAGACGTATACCTCTGTCGCTTATACCCAGACGTATAGTTTACGAAGGCGCTTCCGGTAATTGGCCACATATGTCTTTCGGAACTCAAATTACTTCAAATGACATGGCTGATTTGACTTGATATAGATCAGTTATTATTTCTATCCTTTCATCTTTTTACTTCTAAAATACATAACCATCCATATTTGTCATTTACAAATAAGAATATATGTTTGGCACAAAAGAGTCAATGTCGTTCAAGTAGGTATTTGTTTGAAAATAGTATCACCATAAGGGAAAATGTAGGTATTGATAATACTGCCATCTTTTATCAATATTTCCGATATTTAACCGACTGAATCTTGACCTAATTACCCTATTAGTCCATGTGCCACATACTATTCTGAAGCCCATAATATATTAAAATTTATTTTTTGAAAAAATATGTTCGGCAGTAAATAAAAACGCAAAAAAAAAAAAAAAAGAAAAAAGAAGAAGAAAGGAGGAAAAAGGCCGATGCATCAAGAAGTGACAACCGTTTCTTTGATATTCTTGGTTGAATATAGAGACTAATTAAAATCATACTGGTCCTTGTTTAAATCACAATGCCAAAGCAAAGTAAAAACAAACATAGCGGTCCTTGTCCAAATCACAATGCCAAAGCAAAGTATAAACAAACATACTGGTCCTTGTCCAAATCACAATGCCAAAGGAAAGTAAAAACAAACATAGCGGTCCTTGTCCAAATCACAATGCCAAAGCAAAGTATAAACAAACATACTGGTCCTTGTCCAAATCACAATGCCAAAGGAAAGTAAAAACAAACATAGCGGTCCTTGTCCAAATCACAATGCCAAAGCAAAGTATAAACAAACATACCGGTCCTTGTCCAAATCACAATGCCAAACCAAAGTAAAAACAAGCATACCGGTCCATGTCCAAATAACAATCCCAAAGCAAAGTTAAACAAGCATACCGGTCCATGTCCAAATAACAATCCCAAAGCAAAGTTAAACAAGCATACCGGTCCATGTCCAAATAACAATCACAAAGCAAAGTTAAACAAGCATACCGGTCCTTGTCCAAATAACAATCACAAAGCAAAGTTAAACAAGCATACCGGTCCATGTCCAAATAACAATCACAAAGCAAAGTTAAACAAGCATACCGGTCCTTGTCCAAATAACAATCACAAAGCAAAGTTAAACAAGCATACCGGTCCTTGTCCAAATAACAATCACAAAGCAAAGTTAAACAAGCATACCGGTCCATGTCCAAATAACAATCACAAAGCAAAGTTAAACAAGCATACCGGTCCTTGTCCAAATAACAATCACAAAGCAAAGTTAAACAAGCATACCGGTCCTTGTCCAAATCACAATCTCCAAGCAAAGTAAAAACAAACATAGCGGTCCTTGTCCAAATCACAATCCCCAAGCAAATTAAAAACAAACATAGCGGTCCTTGTCCAAATCACAATCCCCAAGCAAATTAAAACAAACATACCTTTTGCTTGTCCAAATCACAATCCCAAAGCAAAGTAAAAACAAAAATACCGGTCCTTGTCCAAATCACACAATCCCAAAGCAAAGTAAAAACAAACATACCGGTCCTTGTCCAAATCACACAATCCCAAAGCAAAGTAAAAACAAATATACTGGTCCTTGTCCAAATCACAATCCCCAAGCAAATTAAAAACAAACATAGCGGTCCTTGTCCAAATCACAATCCCCAAGCAAATTAAAACAAACATACCTTTCCTTGTCCAAATCACAATCCCAAAGCAAAGTAAAAACAAAAATACCGGTCCTTGTCCAAATCACACAATCCCAAAGCAAAGTAAAAACAAACATACCGGTCCTTGTCCAAATCACACAATCCCAAAGCAAAGTAAAAACAAATATACTGGTCCTTGTCCAAATCACAATCCCAAAGCAAAGTAAAAACAAACATAGCGGTCCTTGTCCAAATCACAATCCCAAAGCATAGTAAAAACAAACATACCGGTCCTTGTCCAAATCACAATCCCAAAGCAAAGTAAAAACAAACATACCGGTCCTTGTCCAAATCACAATCCCAAAGCAAAGTAAAACCTTTGAAAACTACTAAATTAGGTTAAACATGTAAACTTTAAACATAGGCTAGATGATCCGGAAGAGATATGGTCTGTTTAGCTCGTGTAAAATCAAAATTGATAATTGAGAAAGGTATATGAAACAATGGAACGTCAAATAAATCTAGGATGATTTTGGATACAGTCATCATACTTATGAACAATATTGTGATTACAACTTGCTTTAATGCAGGTACAGAAAACAGTCATCACTTTTGACATATGGCTTCAAATGTAGACTTTCGTTGGCGTCATAATTGTTGGTCATATATGAAGCAGAACGTGGTGTACCAGTCATGTTGTTTTTGGAATGCTTCCTAGAATAGATTACATTCATATAGTTTTAAACGTTAGGCTCATTAAGAGATAGAACGTCATAAATGTATCTGTATGTTGAATGGTGTGGCGCTAGTCTTCTCTTCAGATTTAACAAGGGGCTGAATAAATTCTGCTCAATTCGAATAAAGCACATGTGCACATTGTTTGCCAATTGGTGTATCGATTAATTGTTGGACAGTTATACTATAACTTTTTTCGGAAAAAATGTATTGTCTATTAAAAGCTCTAACATTTTGTAGGTGGTATCTGCATTATTTGTGTGTATAGAGTCGGTATGGTGATTAACAAAATAACCAGAATCCCTGTTCAGCATTAGATATTTGTATCTTGGCTTACCGTTTTTATTTTAAAATGACAAGATACTATTTTGTGACGTTCTGTCAGTTAAGAATTGGAGACAGTAGTATATCATGTAGAAAATATCAAACGTTTTAATATATTTTTACACAGTATAAAGTGTTAGCATCTAGAGGTTCAAATATTTCCTTAGATATTTTACTAAATGGGAAAGCAAAGGGGGTGGGGGACTCGGACACAGGTTTTAAACCTAGTATCCTAGTATATTTTTGTTGTATGCCATGCTTTCAAATGCATTATCATTTAATATATGTTTAAATAATAATAAATAATAATAATAATAATAATAATAATAATAATAATAATAAAACGAAAAAAAGAGAAAAAGCGAAATTCCGTTTATCATTTCCCCCATTATCGCAAATCTTAAAAGTGTGTTCTCAGTAACAGATACAGGTGTTATATAACGAGGTTTATTGTTTCTTAAATTTAAATTGCTTTGTATGATAGCAATTAGTTGCTTCAGCTAATGTTCTTACATAAGCTTAAGCCAGGAACAGGTTTCACCTTTCGAGACCCCCACACAATAACGGACAATAAATATAATTAATATATATGAATAGCCAATTAGCATGGTTGACATTAGACTACTTTCGAAGGATCCTGGCCCATTTATTTCACAATAAAGATTTTAAAAAAGTGAAAACAATTATCATCTTTTTGTCGCTAACAACAAATTCTCGCCTGATTGGTTTTTTGTTCATAACATTATGTTAAGATTGTCAACATTTATGTCAAATATAACCCTAGTATATTTTGATGTACCGGTGCACTGATCAGCTGGCAAGTTTCTCTATAAGACGTCAATCCGTTGATTGTTCTGAAATGTGGCCCTGTTGCCTAATGTAAGTGATTAAATAAATAAAAAACATCATATGAAAGGCTTGATTAATTAAGAATAGCCATGATTGATAAGATTACTTAAGTTTCCATAAGCCACTTTTATACAATTTCGTTATTTTTTGCCCTTTTCTGTAAAATATAAGCAAAAAATGTTCTCAATGTGTTCGTGTCGTTGGATTTGCAAAATGGCAGGAAGATTATAAATGTTTGTGGTATTATACGTCTCCGTGTGGAATAATTCTTATCACAAACATCTGCCCCCTTTTTACAATAAATTTGCCTCCTACAGCATAAATTACACAAAACACTATCTTTCAAACCCTCAACCACCTTATTTATGAAAGCACTGATCGCGTATCCGGTTACACGGCGTGCTCCGTAAGTTAACGTCTGGCGACATTACCAGCCTTATCTTGATCAAAACCAAAAAACAAACAATTTAGAACGAAGTTAAAACGGTATTGGATAACAGGTCACATTTGTAACTTTGTCCTCTGTGCTGTTCTCTTGTGGAATATTATAAATCATAATAATAAATCGTAAAAATAAATAGGATATTCAATATATTTTTGTCTTCTTCAATTTCAAGTTTAAGTGTGAAAAATTTAAAACTGTTCTGATTTTCATTCCATTTTTACCATAAGGTGTCCGATATCCACTTTAAAAAGATAAATTTAAAAGCCATTTTACAGTTAAAAGGCGTTATACTAAATTGAAATATTTTCCTAATGTCTCCTCAATGGCAGTGTTAAACTTTCAAGTATTCACTCATTATATATTATAATTACAACTTCAGAGAGAGTTATTATCCGTTTAGAATGAGTGGTAGGACAACTGATCAATTTACATCAATTTGTGACCTACTTGAGCTTTTGACTTCCAACAGTTTATTTTATATCAAAAATACAATTGTTACAAAATACAGCCGCCTTTATCCTTGCCCTGGTTTTACCCCAACAGGGACCTACTCTTGCCGAGTGGTCTAAAGTACGTTCTTACGGATTACAGCAACTCTCAGTTGTTTGGTTCAAACCCCACTCGGGTCGGTTCTAGACTGAGAAAGTTTGACAATACAGTCAAACATTTCTATATAAGGGAACAAGTAAAAATGGCCTTTATGGGCAGGTGACCTATATACACATGTTCAAATAATATGAATAAAGAACACTTGGGATACAATTCTACTGGCCTTTATAAGAATGTGGTCCTTATATAGAGGTGGCATTTAAGGCAGGTTGTACTGTACTTCTATTGTAGATCATTAAAGTTCCTCCTACTTTCTACACAATTCCAGATGCTACGGCATCAATTTGAATTGTGAAATATCTGGACATAAATCATGACAACACCAGTAATTCTGATCAAATATACAGTCCAACCTACCTTTATATAAGGACCACCTGCTTATAAAAGCCAGTAGCTATGTATCCCAATTTTTTTATTCATATTATTTAAACCTGTTGATAAAGGCCACCTGCCCATAAATGTCATTTTTACTGGTTCCATGGGTGATCTTTATATACAGGTTTAACTGTATATACATGTGTATTAATAATGAGAAAAAATCGGGATATTTAAAACAGTTGGTCGCCACAGTAAAAGAGTAATGTGGGTTCTTTCTGAGGAAGGAGGATAAGAGAGGCTTTTAATGTTACATGTACCATTTTGATGCAGTACTAGTGTCCATACACAGTCGGGAGTTTTTTTATATGTCATAATTTGTTTTTTGTTTTTTTTTTGTTTTGTTTATTGCGTTGATTTGTTTCGTGTCCTTGGTATTCTAGCTGTTTTAAAGAACATATTCTTTATTCATATCGAAAAATTTTTTAATCACATATTAAACTGTCTATTTTGTTTTATTGGGAAAGATATTCTAATTTACTCGCTCTGAAGTGTTTTCTTCACCACATTTAATCAAGTGTCCTTATGATACATAAAACGATTTCGTGATGACATATAAAATTATTTTAAAGCATATCTGTAAGGAAACACTAGTGTATAGCCTTCATTTCCTTCCCAAAATTATCTTTTTGACGCTCTTCAATATTTCAGAAAATCTAACCGCGTTCTTGTTACCAAGACAACAAAAACACGTGTACTGGAGATTAATATCGGATGTTAGAAACGATTGGTCGGTTTGCTAGCTAATCATGCGTGTCATTTCTTAAGAATTTCAGTGAAGTAAAATTGATCTTAGGAATTATATATTGGTAAGAAACAATAAAACTCCCTCATATTTGATGACAGAGACGTTGATGACATTATAATACTTTTCCGGACTCTTTTTTTAAACGATTTTCTTTACAAACTTATAGAAAACCAATATTCTTGAGAGTTGATGTTAATTCTGTATAAAGGAAGCGATTGATTGATACCGTGTTCTTTGTATTATAGACAATCATAGAACGATCTTTGAATCCATTTAATTCCTTTAATAACCCTAATATAATAAAACGAGAACCGTTTTGATTGCCTCATGTTCTCCTGCATATTGAGAGAGCAATTAAACGGAACTTTATAGACGGGTATACGGAAAGGTGACAGGGTCCTTTGATTGATGAACCTTAATACATATTCGACTTTTCTGCTCGGTTTAGCAAGAGCAAGGATATGACAGATCACCGTGCTGACATTGGATAATCTCTGATTCTTCCTTAATCCCAGGAATATTTCACGAATAGACTGACTATGAATCATCATAAGCATGATCGTTGGTGTCTTGTTAAAAGGGAAAACTTAACCTTTTTGTTTAATTCGTGAATATTAGTCTTATTTTTGTAAAATAATAAATAAATAAAGTGTATAATGCACCAATTGTGTATATTACGAGTAACCTCCCTTTTCTTGACAAATTTTATAGTCTGACTATTGGGTGTTTAAAAGAGGCATATAATAATATTCCCATGGTTATATTTTAAGTAAATATAGATAGCGTGACGATCTGGAATCGGTTGTTCAAAGCTCTGTTCGCCTAAACACTTGTTTAGTGAAAATTTGCTTGGTTAGTGAAAATTTGTATTTTGTTTTGAAGGTAATCTTTTTTAAATTTCTGTTCTGTGGTAAATGTATATAATTGATATTATCAAAAAGAAGCGATTTAAGTTTAAATTGTATGTTAATATTTAATAATTATTTGTAATACGCATATTTTCATATTTCACTAGCTATTTGCTAAAGCTAACGAAAATGTGAACCATGAAACGAATTCTGAAATATCAGATGACAAAATTCTAGCAAAAACGCATACAACGATATATATGTTTTCTTTAGGGTTTCTAAAGTCATTGTATATAATAAAAACTAAAGAAGACAAGGCGGCAAAATAAAACAACAATTCTTCACTAAAATAATTTTACAAGATCAAAAATGATCAGATATGATAGGATAACAAGTTGCATCATGGACTGGTGTTGTGAAAAGGCCCATGCCGGTATGGATTACATTTTAAATAAAATGAACTTGATTTTTCATTACGCCCGTAATCGGAAGTTCCTAAATTCTTTATTGCGTGTTTTTACATTTCTACAGAGTGTTTTTGTTTGTGTTTTGTAGTTGAGTGTTTTTATGGACTTTATATACTTCGAAGTACAGGTAACTTTGTATATAACACCAGCTGGGACCAGTTGTTCGAAGCGTGATTAGTTTAATCAACTTAAGAGTCAAAATTTAAATTATGCTTAATTACAGATCTGTTGTAAAATTAATTTTGAAAATGTTGTAAGTAAAAAGAATTTCATCAAACTAAAGCACATGGTTGCACATCTATGGATTTGATAATGATATGATGATTTTTATTAATATTTTAAATCTGTGTTAATCATTAATTCAGCTAACCAAGCTTCGAACAACTGGATCCACAAGTGTGTGTTATATACAGCAATGGTCTTTTTTATAGAGATTCTATGTGACAAAAAGAAACGCGTAAAACGTAATCGCATATATTCAACATTTTGTATGAAACGATATACCATAATGTTTTCCAAATGTTTTCGCCATTGCAGTTGCTATGGAAACGGATTAACATAAGCATTTTTCGACATGTTCTAGGATCCATTTCTATACGTTTTTTCAATGAATTATATATTGTCTATTGTTTTTTTTTTTTTTTTTTTTTGAGAATAAATATTGCTTAAACTTAAACATAATCGTAATGGGTAGGTGGTATTTATGTACCGCGGTGGTACCACCAATTTAGGTTTCACAATTAAGGTTTTCAACATTTATAATTTTCATAATTGTGTTTCATTAAAACCATGATTTTTTTATATATTTATTTTAATTTCTAACCAATGCAAATAATGCCAAGAAAATCATTTCCCCTCAACTTTAAGTGTAAAATTTACTTAATTTATAAAGTAATAAATGTAGTTTTGAAGAAGACGATAATTGAAAAAGAAAGATTTTTACACAGAAAATACGCACTTTCCTCCGTCTCATAATGACTTTTATTTTTTATATTTAGAGACAACAATATTCTTTTCACCGAAATAAATGTATTTGATTTTTTTAACAAATGTGGGTTTTATATCTGAATAAAATGATTTTCCATGTCATACAGTAAAAGCTTTACGTCTGTGTAATTTGAACATCATGTCTCTTGTAGAGTTATGATCTATTATCAATAAATTATAAAAAGAATATGCACTTGTTAAAAATTGAATAAAAGTAAATTCATTTGACCTCTGCACTTGTTAAAAATTGAATTAAATCAAATCCATTTGACCTCTTTATGACTGCTGATAAGGACTTGAGTGCATGGCCATTTGTTTTGTTCTATTTTAGTTACGGCGATGGTAAGGCGATTCCGTATCGTATTCTGTAATGTTAAACGTTGTCCACGGGGTGTGTCCCTACAAGGATATATCTCTTTTTGTACATATTGGTTATACTATGATAAAACTGTATTCTATCAATAGAAAAATCTTAATTATTTCAATGAAATATTCATTTTAATATGATATAAAGAACTAATACTCTCTTCATTATTCCTTAGAATTCGATATGCAGTACAATAACCTGGGTACCTTTAGCGAAGGGTACGATAAATATAGGCAATATCAGGTTGCTATCAAACATGTATCAATGCAAATTTCTTTGAGGTTATGCACTTCCAAATTGTCGGGATATTAAATTAATTTGTTTTCACTATAAAAAGGATTATATTGTTATCAGTGCACTTATTGGCACTAGAGATGAGCATCAGCGTATAAAAGGGTAATGTTACCCGACTTGTACAAATTATCATAATTTTCCATTTATCATTCTACCGGCGTGTGAATTTTAGTGCATTGTACGCCATTATGATATACATTTTTCAAGGTCAAATTATTATTACAAAAATATCAAAAGGGCATTTTAAAATATCTCGCTAGTGCTACATCTAATTCAAAATGCGCAATATAATGAAGTAATGCAATAAAAAAAGCAAGATAGGAAATTTTATTAGTATAGATAATACTTTTATTCAATAAAAAGAAATACAATCAAGCATTAAAATTATTGAAAGCACAATGACAAAGTCGCCCAACTCCTGTTCCCATGGTAACGACAGCCATATTTTCAATTAAAATGCGGATTGAACAACATTGTTGCTATAAAGTTTCTATGAGATTGAGTGAGGCATCTCTGAGAAAAGGGGCGGACAATGCAAGCAGCGTGCGGAAAGTGAAATAATAATAATAATAATAATAATAATAATAATAATAATAATAATAATAACTAGACTGTCTGAAGTTGCAAGCAACCTCCAAAATAGAAAATAAGTCGCCACGGCCCCTTTTAGTAAACGCCCTCATATTCCTAATGGTCATTAATTCGAATACCAATATGTCAGCAAGACTGAAGCTAAACACTTCTTTTTTAGCTTTTGAACAGGAAAATTTATGGTTTATGGATGATTTTACCAGTGACGGGAGTAAATGTTTGGATCCACAAAATGACCCGACCCAAAACAGGTCCGGTACATTTTTATGTAAGATGCGAGTTCGCTATAACATGGCGATCAAGAATTAACATGGCTTATGAGTGTATATTATGATAATATAGGAGACATTGACTGGGTCCAAAAATGCTCCAGGTCAACTTTTATGTGAAATATGAGTTCTTTATAACACTGTGGGCAAGAATGTATTTTGGTTATGGACAATTATTTTAATAATGTAGGAGATACTGATTGGGTCCAAAAATGGTCCAGTTCAAAATGGCTGTTGGGTCCAAAATGTTGTCATATATGGATTACATATTTAATGCTGAGCAAGAATATATAATTCATATGGCTTACGGGAGATTATGCGAACCTTTTTGGAAAGATATTAGGGTAAAAAAAAATAGTTGAGTCTAATATTGGTCCGGGTCGACTTTTGTGTGATCTATGAGTTCGTTATAGCATGGCCAGTGATGAAGAATATATGTGGGTCTATATGGGCAATTATTTTAATAATGTAGGTAATATTTGTTATGTCCAAAAATGGTCCTGGGTTCAAAATGGGAGTTGGGTCCAAACTTTGTCATACAGATTACATGTTTCATGCCGATTAAGAATATATTATATTATAGGTGATTGTCATTATGATAAAAAAGTGCATTTTGGGTCCAAAACGGACTGTATCCAAATTGGTCAAAGGTACAATACTATGTCATAGTTAGATTGGCAATAACACAACGTTCAAGATTATATATAGTTTATGGGTAGTAATCCTAAAATAGAAGTATTATTAAAGGTTAACTATGTGAAAAAATCACCTAATTACCTGTCAATATTTGTTACCTTGACAACGCAGAAACTCATAAAAGTCAACAGGGCTATTCCATATGACACTGTACATTTGTAGAATGCTTCAAGTGTGTAGCTCTTGTCGTTTTTTTTAGAAAAACTGTGGACAAAACATTTACGGAAGAAAAAAAAAAATAATATAAAAGAAAAAAAACAAGATACAGTACAATAAGTCGCTACCGAACTTCGTTACGGACGACTTAATAAAAAACAAAAATAATAGAGAACAGAGGAGTTGAGTTGAGTTGAGTAATGGTGTTCAACTTCCCAGTCAAGAATATTTCAATTATATCGAGACGTTGCCAGCTATAGGCGAAAGTGCAGAAATTTTCCCTGTGCGTTGCGCTGATGGCATTGTACAGCAGGGTTCTTTATTGTGCCAAGCCTACCGTGACACGGGACCTCGTTTATTTTAAGTTCCCATCCGAAAGAATCGAGACTTTCATTTCGTAATGCCGAGTGCTTGGCAAAAGAACAGTCACTACCCACTTTTAAGTCTTGAGTCACACCCGATCGGGGTTCGAACCCACAACCTCCCACTTACGGAGTGAGCACTCTACCAACTGAGCTACCACAGTGGTCAGGAGAAACGGAATTAGGAAATTTAGTGTCCATAACTCATAACATAACATATATATTTATATATATAAATACATAATTATGGATTTGCAAACAATGGATCAATATTATATTATGTTTTTAACACGTGGCTTGTTTAGCCAGCTGAATAGGAGATTCTTACCCATCCAGGGCACCGGGCCTCACTTACCTGGTGGAAGTTCAAATGTGTAACGTAATTTGTCAGTTTAAAATTTTGATTTGGACATGGGTTGGCATGTTTGTTTTTGATTTCATTGAATTCGTCTTCAGGAATAATTTATTTTCAATAGAACACACTTTAATTTATTATGCCAATGACCTATCTGGAATAAGTTAGTATAAACAAGATTTGATTCAAAATAAATATATAAATAGAGTTTAAAACATTACAAATAATAATACAAGTAATAATCTTCAATAATAATAATAATAATAATAATAATAATAATTATTATAATAACAAGAAGAATGTTCCACTGTTTATACCATGTATTTGTCATGGAAACGTGCAGGTATTATTTGATTGTATTAAATTCGATTTTATTAAAATTTATTTGCATGCAATGTCACATAGATATGTGATAATTTGAAATGTTTAATGTCTTGTAATGCACGTATCAAACATTTCAGATTTATCCTTATGAATTTTACTTAAACTTAATTTTATGACAAAATTAGCCCATGAAAAGTGAGTTTATTATTATTATTATTATTAATATACCCCCCCCCGCTTAAAAAGTAGGGGGTATATAGCGATAAGGGTGTTCGTCCGTGTATCCGTCCGTCCTTCCGTCACACCTGAGGGTACCTATCTCTTATCCGCAACTCCTCCTAAACGCTTCCATGGATTTTTATGAACCTTTTACACAATCTTTGTGATATAATGTAGATGTGCACCTACTATTTAAAAATTTGATCCGATGGATTTTTTGGAGCTTGTGGCTTACAGTTTTTCTAGGTTTTATTTTTGTTTATAAGTTTGACGTTTGTTTTTTAATGCTTTGTCCACATCGAAACACATCTTCATTTCAGTTTCAAACTATTTTCAATTTTATAGAAAACAAAGATTAAATAAAATGGAATATCTTTGATTTATTTGTTTATTTATTGAAATTAATGACAATGATATTAGCTCATATTGTCTGATGGTAATGATATATTATATATAGAAATGGCTTTAAACATTATTCACAAATAAGAATATCTATACTGTCTCACTTTGTAGCTTTTACTAGTAATTGAAATTGACTATTATGTTCAAACAACCAAAAATATCCAATGAAATACAATAATTTGTTCATTTCCTTTTGCATTTGAAACTTAATTTAATGATTATATGAAACTACAGTTGGTTTCCCCGTGAGTATATGATATTTCTATTATAAACCATACGGCTTTAATCACGCTAGTCGAATCAATCGGTATCTGTAAAATGTTTTCTTCATTACGTTGTCATGACATAAACCAATATCATAGCAAGCTTTCATGTGATCGGGATTTGATGTTCATTGTCGCACAATATCATTGAGTAAATTGCTTTTATAGAAGGCAATTTGATAGTAATTAATACCAACAAGTTGTGATGAACGTGTTCCCAATCATATAATGGCGGGCCCATCAGGACAATTAAGGTCCGAATGTGCCGACTAATAAATACTGATGGCTTGATAATTAACCACCACATATGACATGAAAATATTAAATATTAACTTTACTCTTAATTAAATTGTAATTGAAGATATCCCGTAAAGGAGTTAAATGAAACAAACCCAACCCTGAGGGCTGACTGTTGATAGCTCGGTTCATCTGGCGATTGTAGAAAAATGCGAATGTTTGTGAACTGTCACGAGATTTGCTCATTGATACATGGTGTCTTGGTATTCTCAGGATTTGATTGTAATGTTACGTGTTTCAAAAAATTCTGTAAAAGATTATTGGAAAGCAATAAAAATGCGAATAGTAATGAAAACAGGAATACGTGTCTTAGAATTAACAGTAAATAGTTGTGTTTTCACTTTCGCAGTCATGCAATGTTGGCTCTTGATGTTCTTAACAATCCTGCTTTGAAATAGTTAACTATAGTTTAATCGAAATAAAACAAAATGCATTCAATATTTATTTATTTCTTGCTGTTTATTGCTATAAATCTTAGTATTATCTTTGCAAATGTCATGCAAGTTAATAGAAAATAAATTTAAAAAATTAAAACATTTTAAAAAAAGGATAAGCGCTGAAATGTGCTGATTTTGACTTTTTTTATTAAAATATTTCATTCAAAACCAGAACATGACAGCGTTGACATTATGTACTTAGTAATAATCAAATAAATCAAAAACACGAAACAACACAAAATGAGCGAACTTGGAAGCAGAAAACAGTATAGTGGACAAACTCATTACACAATTTCCAACTCACCCGGATAATCACTAAATATATAATGCAAAATGGCAGCAAATCCATCCTAGGATTTCTGTATTCAAATTACCCATTGATATATTTAAAGCTTCATAGCTCCATGTTCCTTTCATTTTCAATTTTGATTACAAACGTGGCTGGTGAAGATAGCCAAACAGGAGGAGTTTAACCTTTCGGAGCACCCAGCCTCACTTCCCAGATGGAAGTTCACGCGTTTTACTTCAATTGTCGGATCCAAAGTTTTTTTGGGATTGTAGTTTGGGTATTGACTGTTAATCATCCTTGTGTTTTACAACCAGTGATAAAAATGGATGTAGAAGAGAAACGAACGAATGAGAAACCATAAACAGTTACAAATATGCAAGATATATATATTCCCTTTTGCAAAAAGGGTCCCTGTGGCCGAGTGGTCTAAAAAGCGAACTTTCAGATTACATATTATACCAGTTTTAATTTTACAGCACTAGATCATAGGAACACTCAAATTCAGGTTCGATTACAACGTTTGTTTGTTATTTTGCCAAAGGTCGGGGTTTTCCCGGGCACTGATTTAACCCCCTAAGAATCACAGGTACAATAACCTTAACGGATGCATGTCACATACCATTCATATGTTGTTGACTTAGTGGGCAAATTCATGTCGTATTCATGATGCAACAGAAATAAGGTATCGGGGTATTTATATGTGAGGCATCAATGTAAGTTAGATTATTTTGGAAACCCAGAAGTATGTGGAATATGTGTTTCCCACAGTGGGATTAAGACACGCGTATCACGCACTTAATTGCAATAACAAAATACGTCTTCCTCAAAATTGTGACAAAAAGCCCTTTAAACCTGCACCTAGCAATTGCGGAAACCAAACTTATGTTATTTATTTCAAATGCGACGCAAAAAAATTCTTAAAACCTTTTTCTCTTCACTGCTTTCAGAGTGAAAAGTGATCAATTAATGGAATACGGAAATAACCGATATGTCGAGAAAAAGGTCTTTGAACAAAGTGAAAAGAAAAACTGGAAATAATCCGACATTTGATGGCCCCTAATGCTAATTGATTTTTGATGCGATCTCTTCCTGTTGTATTTAACAAAAGCTTGTAATATTATTATTGATAAATGGATGATACATTGGGTAATTGGTTAGACTGCTACAAATAAAATGTTGATTAATATGACCACACGTGGTGAAGGTTGTTGTCGATCACATAAGCGGCCATAATAAAGCGTTTTGATGACGTTCATCCTTGATTACCTAAGCGGCCATTGAAGTTTTAATGTGATTAAGTAAAGGTTCTTAATAACAATTCTAATGATGTTGGAAATGTGATTAAATGTGCCGATTTAGATCTGAAAAGAATACACCATTTGCCCTCGAGACGGTGAACGGTCTGTTTATGAGGAATGAGTAATTTTCTCCCCAGAATGAGATGAAGCGAAGTGCTAACAGCAAGACCTAAAACTCCCTTTACTAGAGTTTGTTAAACAGCAAGATCCAGTATTTTATAACTGGAATCTAGATCTGATTCTTGCGTGTTGCACACCATTAAAGTAATTAAGTTTTCCAAAATATATTTTATCTTGAACTAAAACTAGTATGACTTTATTGATTACAGCCAACGATCCTAAAGGCAACAATCTGTTTAGTAGAAAGAAGTTCACCTTTTTATTCTAGAACAATATTTGTAGTCATTCTATGAGGTTGATATCCAACTGGTTAAAGTAGAGATATCATGATACAATACACTATATAAATTCTTCAAGATTTTTCCAGAGCAACAAAGAAACAATTGTAAAATTCCTATTAATTTTAAATGTTTAAAGAAACATATCGTAGGCAATAGGATGTGAAGCAAGGGAGGTGGTAAAAACCAGACAAAACTACTAGACACAATAGTGAAATTGTCCAATGCCCACCCCTGCCCATGGTCCTGATATATGTACCTTGCATATTGATATCGTTAGGTTTATCTGATGTTGGTTGCTCTGGCAGTTGCTAAGTACGTACAACTACGTTTAGTTTGCATATGATATAGATTCATTCATAAAATTCAGTCATTACAGAAGATTTCTTCATAGGTAAAAATATAATTGAACACGTTTTTAAAATAAAGAACAAACATAACAATCCATGTCTTAGTCTCATTCCAAAGCAAAGTGAAAACTTTGAAGATGGCAAGTTAGGTAAAACAAGTAAACTGCCAAATGGAAGTGAGACCGGGTGCCCAGAAAGGGTAAGCAGCTCATGTTTAGCTAATTACACATGTCACGTGTGTAATCAAACTGAAAATAAAAGGAACATGTTATAGGATGTCAAATATATCTTGGGTAATTTTGTATACAGAGACACCATGCTTATAAACAATACTAAGATGAAGGTCATAAAACATTTTGAGGGTCCTGATAAGCATCGGCTTGCAATATATTTCCGTCAACAATTTGTTTGGAAGCAGTTTGGCTCACTGTATAAAAATTCTGCAGTGGGAACAAGCTGTACCAAGGTGCTATAAGCAGAAGCAGGTATATTGTTAAATAGAAAAGAAAAAAATGACAATAGAAAATCACGTCATTACGTTTAGTTTAAAATGTAGCTTTTCGTTGGCGTCATAATTACGGTAAAATATTAAATAGGACTTGAAGAATCAACTCTATCTTTTATTCAAAGCTTCAAAAGATGGCATCCACATATCCAAATTTAGGTTCATTGATACATAGCACGTCATTTATATATTTGTATATGGAATTAAATGATTTGGCGACAGTCTGCTCTCCAGATTTAACAAGTTTCTGCCTAAATTCTACGAATATATAAGCAAATCATCAAGCAAAGGTGCACAATTTTTTTGCCCATGGGTATACTGAATGTTTGTTTGAAAATAATTAAATGCAGCAAATATGTTGACTATCGAAAACAATTTCTTGATGGTATCTTCAGTGTATTTTTGTTTGGAATCCGTATGGCACTTGGCAAGATAACCAGAATCCTTCTCAACACTAGATATTTGTATCTTGGTTTACGATTTTTGTAAAATAATGACAAGTGAATAATTTGTTTCAGAAGATCTTTTAATTATGAATGAGGGATAGTGGCGTAAGGTGTAAAAAAACAAAATGAGCTCTTATTTTCAACATGTGACGGTGAATACTTTTATTGAAAAACAACCGCTTCTCCTGTAGTAATATTCTTTTAGCTTTCACAAGCACCATACACTTACAATTTACTAACAGTGTTTGCAATTTCATATTAAACCAATATATTTTAATGTTCTTTGTTCTAATTGATGTGTATTATTTTACATGAATAGTTTAACTTTTCTGATACCTAAAATGCATAATATATATGTTAAATCGAGACAGATGAAGTGAATAAATAAAAAGAATTGTTGCGGGGCCTTCAATAGAACTAAAACTACACTATTGTACTTTCACTCTGATAGTGCCCATTCAAAGATAAGTTTGTCTTTTCTTTTTATAGTCTTGTTTGCCTATTTTGTCATTAACTTGTGTTGTGTCTTGTCCTAACTTAAGTAAGCTGTTTTCTTAGTACATACCAATGTCGCCTATTTCCGTATTTTTTAACAGATTTTTTGTCTTGCATCACTGGGTCAACCATACTCAAATAACCCAGTCAAGACACACGGACATATTTACCCCCTGTATGAGAAATCAAATATCCACACAAGTTTAGGACAAATGGAAGGGTGGTGTAAAGCACTCGCTGCCAGATCACGATGTATTTCACACTTTTTTCGAGTACTTTGGAGTCTTCCTGATGTCACCATTCCAGAAATGATCGCGTGAGACGTAAAATATCATTACTCCTCTTCTACCACATCCATTTTTAAACCTTTATAAATAAAATTTTGAAGGTTAATACATATTTCATATTATAACATATAGTGAGTCGGTAATTAAAAACTAGAAATAACTATACAAGCTCAAATAAATATTTGATGGGCATATTGAGATAACTGATATGTTATAAATCCCTAGTTAAAGGGAGGTCCTCCTGTATAGATCTCTGGATCTTATCTATATTTAATCATATTAAAGTTCATACACGCGACGATATTTATGAATGTTTGATAATAAAACTATATAGTAAAACAGAATAATGATTAGGTTTGAAGATGAAACAGAGATTTTATAACGTTTTATATCATTAAATAGATTTTTATTGTTGTAAAATTATTTATTAAGTTTGATTGTTGTTTCTGGTGCAAACTTTTTGTACTCGGGGCAACATTTTTTCTATTCATTTTTAGATAACATCTTTATCGTTACTAGCCCCACTTCAAAGTTCTTTTGGCATGTCATAGACACTTTTCTTATTTCTTTGTATAACGATTTGACATCTTGTTTCAGTCTCCTTTAATTATTTTCTTAATCAGAGAATCTAATTTTCAAAAGTTTTTAAAATAAGTGGTCCCAACATGCACCTTTCTTTGTCCTAGCTTTTGATGTTATATCATTCGCTTGTATTGTTTAATGTTCGATTTGTGTTGGCTGTTTTCATGTATAGGTTTTTCAGTTGCAGATTTTCTTCTTCTGATTAAGCAACATAAATACTTCATCAAAAGCATACACACTGGTTCATTTGACAACCAAATAGAGAAGTAAACACTCTGATAACATACGACTAGTTAAACAGTAAACACTTAATAGTATAAAGGGAGGCAACTGTGTCTTTAGAAATTGTTGTTTGTCGCACGTTTGGGTTAACCTTTGCAAGTAAATATTACAACATAATTCACAATCAAAAACTTACATATCATTCAGTGCACTTCAAATATGTTATATTTCACAATTTGGTGCCCATTAATAAACTATAGTTAACAAGTCCGTCCAACTTTTGGATTGAACCTGAATATTTTAGTGCTCATAATTTGAGCTATTTTATCGTGATCCCAATTTGGATCTTCAATGTATTCAAATAAAATACATTAAAAATTGTACAATGTGTGAGATACACTGAATCCAAAGGAAAATGGATAAAAGCAAGACATTACAAGAACAACGTTTGTTGTGAATTATACATATAGGTAAAGGAATGGATAAAAACAAGGCATTACAAGAACAACGTTTGTTGTGAATTATACATATAGGTAAAGGAATGGATAAAAACAAGGCATTACAAGAACAACGTTTGTTGTGAATTATACATATAGGTAAAGGATAAGATCAAAAGCATTCCATTCCTTAAGCGAAGTGATTGATACCCAATTAGAGACGAGGAATAACGACTTTTATAAATATATAATTCAGGTATACTAAAATGGTTACTTCGCAAATACAGTAATTACCCTTGGTCATCTTTTATATCACAACATTGCATGTGAACTGTTACCTGCTTAGTATTTTATGATATAATGGTACTGATCTCTGATTTATTACCTGTCCTGTCACGTGATATGGCCGTATATCAGTAATTAACCACGTCACCAATATCACTAAGGTTAATTATAAATTAAGATACTGCCACAAGATAAAGGAGATAAAGTGAATAATTAACTTCTCATAAGAAACCATTTGGCCTAAATGTGAATATTCTATCTACGCTATAACCATGATACCCTCATAAACATTTCCATTGTTATTCAGTCGATTTTGTAACCATAATACAACACCAGTCTTCAATAACGCTTAACGCCATTATAATGGTATTGTTATCTTCTCCTTTTTGCTATATCCCTCGAAACTGAATGACAGTTGGATAATTCAAAAGTCTTTGCACTTTCTGTACTGCATCACCGACAAGAAGGCTAAGGAAGATTAGCAATAATCATGGTACCCTCAATAGCATTCCATATGTTGTTCAGTCAATTTTGTTGTTATAATGTACCAAATATATTCAGATGCGTACTACGTCATTATAATGATATAATTGTTATCCTTTGTTTGTCTACATTCCTCCAAATTGAACAACACCGTGCTTACTTTCCTGTTAACAAATCGTAAGGGTGGGATCATGTAATTTCAAGAAAGGGTACACTTGAAACTTTAAGACAAACGTGATGACTTCAATTTTTCTGTCAACTTTTCTTTTCTATGCAGCAATATACCTGTTCCTGCTTATGGTGTATTTGTTTCCCAATTAATATCTTATGATAGAGTTTCTTCGAACTACGGGGACTTTGTACAAAGAAGCAGGCTACTTGCAAATAAATTGGTGACTCAGGGATATTCCAAGCCTAGGCTTATCAAGGCTCTCAAAATTTGTATGGCCGTCATCAAAGTATTGTTGTTAAATTTGATGTCTCTGTTTCCAGGATTGTTCTGGATATATTTAACGTCCCATAGTTCCATGTTCCTTTCACACAATTTTGATTAAACACGCGATGGGTGTAGCTAGCTAAACAGGAGGTGATTACCATTCCGGAGCACCTGGCCTCACTACACTTGTCTAACCTGCTTGTGGATTTTGATTCGGACATGGATAAGTATGTTTAATTATAATACCTTAAAACATTTCTATTGTAGGTCAGTTGATTATAATATCATAATACAATATTGCTCTGAAGTGGCATCTAGCGTCAGCATAATGTCATTATTATCCTTTGTTTTTCTATATCCCAATGAATTAAACCACAGTAACTGAGCTTACTGTTCAATTAACTCGCTAGAAGGTTATGGACGTCTACGTACTTGCTATAGAGTATGCTATTACATACTATGCCAGTTTTAATTTTACAGCACTAGACGGCCGTTTCGGAATATAATTCCTCATCAGTAGTGCTTGGACCAAAATCATGAAACATAAATTTTTATCAAGAAGTTTTAAAAAATACCCAAAGGACCAAAATGATTTTTACCAAATTAAGCTAAGAAAATACTTTGCATGAGGGACTATATCTTAGTTTTAGAGGAATTTCAAATTTTAACTAGCAGCAAATTTAGATGAATTTATGGTCTATATAGGATGAACACTGAATAAAATTCCTCATCAGTAGTGCTTGGAACAAAATCGTGAAACCAAAATTTCTTTAAGGGATTGAAACAAATATCCAAACGACGAAAATATATTTATCCAAATTAATTTAAGAAAATACTTTGCATGAAGGAATATGCCATAGTTTTAAAGTATTTTCAGATTTTAACTAGCAGGAAATTTAGAAAATAATATATCTCTGATAGTACAGAATTGTTGCCTACTGAGTTTGTGAGAATTGCGTCTGATCAATAAACACTTGTTGTAAAATTTCTGTAATGGTTTTTAAAACCCCAAAACGACTTTGATCAAACTTATGGTCCAAATTTGTAATTGTATTCTCAAGTGGTCGGTGTAGCTAGGTACACAGTAGGTGTTTTCCCTTTCAGAGCACCTGGCCTCACTTTTCTGATGAAAATTCACATGTTTAACCTTATTTGTCAGTTTCAAAGTTTTTACTTAGCTTCTTGATTACGATTTGGACATTGATTAGCATGTTTGTTTTTAATTCACTGTCAACAACACGTAGACCTTCTTTTCTCTCCCTCTCTTTCAGTTTTTATTTGTTCGTATTTTCTAATGCATTTTCTCGGGTCAAGTACATGTATTTAAACTTGTTTTAAAAACTTCTAAAGAATATTCATATACTTATACAATACAATGATAACATAACAACCACCAATTAAAGCAATGATGTCGTAATTTTATTAACATTGTATCATGGAAAAAGGTTTTAAAACTGTTGAGAGCTCAGCTCAGAATATTTTCAATATATAATTTAAACGAATAAATTAAAAAAAATATCCATTGTTATTGACTACATACAATAAGGTTAATAAATTAAGGTTCAGTTACATCATAAAATTACATTATTATATATAATGAACTAACATAGTTCAGAAATTTCAAATTATTGGTCTCAATAGGTATTTATTTTTGTATTGCATTTTTGACTGTTATAAACTTGTCTTGTTTCGAGTTCAAGGTTACGTTATCTGTTGTCAAGCAAACGCTTTTCAGTTAAACATTTCCTATTTTCATTATAAAATAACAAATTTTACAACCGATACAACTTAGAAAATAATCAATAGAAATAAATATACATGTATAATATAATGCGACAGGTAATAGTCTCAAAGTTGAAATAAATCGCCATAATTGATTGAAATCATTGTCATTGTAATACGTATATTTTTACAGTATCTATGGTAAGAATGACTTTATAGTTAATGCACACGACCCGTAGGAAACGGTTAAAACTGATTCTGAAGCTGACAGATGTCTGCATTGACATGAAGCAATTATATGATCGAAGATCTGTCCCGATGAGTGATAATATTAATAAAAAACGATCATTACCTGCAAAATGTCATCTGTCGAGGGCTTTAAGTAAAAGGTAGAAGCATTATTATCACGGAAAAAATAACATTAAAAAAATCAAATAACAATGAATGAACAGCAATTCCATTCTACCAAAACGAACGTAAAAACATTTCAATATTTTATATGTTCTAAAGGTGAAAACCAAAAGCTTAAGAGTTATAAGGGTCTCGACCTTTCACGACTTGAAAGTTATTTTGATGTTTAAAGGAGAGATGTTGTCTTTGTTACGTGATACCACTTTAAAGACGTTTAAATCATTACTCTGTCAGAATTCTTGACGTCGTCAATGTGTTTGTCATTTAAGTAAAATTTAACGACCAATAAATTTTTGTTATTTCTTTTACAATTTTAATGGCTGTAAATTGTATACATTTGTCGTTCTTCATTTAGTTAATAATTAGTTAACTGATTTTAGGATCTTTTTTATTTTCTAATAAGGCGTTTTCTCGGTTTATATCATTGCTTTTAACTTCAGTCACTTCTATTTAAACATTTATATATAGACTCTTTAAGATCAAATAAATATCCACTTTTGTACTTCTCGTTACAAAATTTATCATTTGACAATGCCAAAAATACTATATGTAAATTCTTAAAAGTTGCAATTCATAATGTCCTGAATGAAACCATTTTACTCATTTACTCCATTAGTTAAAAATTATCTTAAATTCAATGCTTTCATAAGATCGTTGTATCAGGAAATTTAATACTTTAACAGAAAACGTCGGAATTGTCGGCTTGATTTGGGTATACATTTATCATCATAGTATGCTTTTTTGTTTTGCATTAAAGAAATGAACTTATTGAAGATTTATAAAACAAATTAATCTTTCCTTATATCGGCCATTAAGGGTTCTAAATGTGTCATTATTGGAAATTTAAGGTTGATTTTTCGGAAATTTAAAGGTTTTTCGGATATTTAAGGTAGAATAATTGGAAATTTGAAAATTTTATGTTCTTGGGGTTGTTATTATTTAAATGTTATTAAGAATTTTACAACGAGTAGAATAATTTTAGCAGAAACAGAAAAAAGGAGTTAATGATTTTTCAACTTGAAAGTAAAATGTATCTAATATCTATTGTTAATTAATGAAACATCAATGTAAAATGAAGTATTAACAAGAGGATTAAACAACACACACACACACACACACACACACTATATATATATATATATATATTATTATATATTCCTTCTCTCGATAACTTGCTACCTGCTTATTTTCACGGTATTTTAAGTACAGTGGTCAGTTGTTCGAAGCTTGATTAATTTAATCAATTGATTATTCAAAATTTAAATTTTGGATAATTTGAATTATGTTGTGAAATTAAAATTGAAAATTTTAAAAATTATTTGTAAAACATGTTTCACCGTTGTGTACGGTTCTTCTTGTTACATTGTTACATTCAATATGTAACAAGAAGAATCATACACAGCGGTGAAACATGTTTTACAAATAATAAATTCAGTTATGTTTTAGAAAACATTTTAACTTATTTTTAAGTTTTTAATATATAAATTTACCTCACACAAAGGATAAACTTTTTCGACATATTTGGCATATATATATATATATATATATATATATATATATATATATATATATATATATATATATATATATATAAAGAATATTCACTGTCTATAAACTAGAGATTTTTTTTTATTTTTTGGGGGGGGAGGGGGGTGGGTGGTGAGAGGGCGGGTTGTGGTGGTCTTCTCTATGTCTCATGATATAAAACCGAATAAGGCTCAATATTGTCTCATTAAGAATTGATGAAACAAGATAAATCTACAATGATAAACATCTTTGACAGATTGGAATATTTCAACTTTAATTTACTTCAAATTGCTGCTTTTAAAAGAATATTATTGCTGAAATGCGTATATAAAATTTTAATAATTATCAGACGGTTGTTTTACCTGTCATAATGATCATGTCAATTAACACGACAAGTTTAGTGATAATTACTGCAAATCTTATAATATCTAAAATATAGAATTTCCCTGGTTTGACGTCAGATGCTATATTTTTATTGTAATTAGAAAAATCAAACAATTATCGTTCATAAAATGCAAAAAATTATGCACAAACAATCTAAAAAGTTTATGGTATCCATCCTCAAACAAATACAAACCACGTGCAGGAACTCATAATGTGTCAAATTTAAGTATGCACGTCCGACTTACGCACTTTCAATTGGAGTTTTGTCCCCTCAGGGCACGTGCGTGCTTGAAACATAAAACGTGCATCAAAGAATGATAAGATATTAGACGCAAAAACTATTCATTTAAACAATAATGTTGTGTTTTGCCATATGGCAAGAGCAATTTAAGTTGAATGGGCAAATGTAATTTTGAGCTGTGAGGTAGTTCTGCAATAAATATGACAGGGTGTTGTTTAATGATCGCATTAAATTGTGTTGAATTAAACAAAAATCTTTATCATTGGATTTAAGTGAACTAAATGACTGACGGTTTTATACATTCATAAAATATTTAAAAGAGTAAGAGCAATTTGTTAAAATCATTCGAGCACGTAATTTTGATTAAAAAACGCAAAACTGCTTCAAGATTTCCGGGGCGAAATTAGCCAGTGCGATTTATAAACATTACCGTCGATTTTTCGTTTTTCCATTATACTACGTAGAGTTCTTGTGCAATAAGTGGAGGTTGACATTCCTGTGCAATTTACAAATAAGCAAATCATAATAATAATAATAATAATAATAATAATAAATGATAATGATAATAATCATGACGATAATGATGAAGGAGAGTGTGATGTCCAGATGATTGTTTAAAGTTTAATATTACATAAAACCCGTCATAAGGAATCCCTTAAAACGAAATTCAGTGTTAGTGTAGACGTAAAAACGAAATCATCATTATGCATATGACTGCCATTAATTTGAGTTTTGAAACCCAAAGTATTGTCTGAAGATAGAAGTGGAACGGAAAAAACCATTAGTAGTAGTAGTAACTATTTTATTTGAGTGTCACACGTCAAATAAACAGCATATCACACATTATTATTCACATTACAAATAAAATATATGACTTCAAGTCTAAAAAGACTTATGAGACACTATAACACATTAAAAACAATAAAATATTATAAAAAGTTAACTCCAATTTCCAAGATGTATGTTAAAAAGAAATTCAAAGGACCAAAGTATATTTAACAAAATATAATAATAATAATATAATTCAACTGATTTAATTTCGTTAAAAGCCATACAAAACATACCTTATTTAAACACACCAAACAAAACAATGTCAAAAATGTATGATTTCTGTTGAATGTATAGGTAATATTACTAACTATTTTAATTTATTATTTTAAAGTAATACCAAAACCATTATCCTTCACTTGGTTACAATTACTCCAACCTTATAAACACACATCTCGTATGCTATAGTAACAGCATAACCAGTTATTAGTGTTTTTTTTTCGAGTTTTAGCAATATTTCTGAAAAATTATGTTAATGCCCGCAATTGTTTTAGCAAATAAAAATGGATACACTCAAAATTGTAATTCGTCTAAAGCAATACAAATGCACTTTGACCGATTAAACATCGCTTAGTATATGACGGGGTTTAATAATAACATTTTGACTTTTCACTAACCATTTTGCTTAGCTAACGGAGCATTAACAAACGTTAACTGAACACTGGACTGAAATAAATCATAAAATTTTGCATTCAATGTTCTATTACTTTTAAATACATAAAAAGGTTTTACAAATGCAATATTAATCTTACAATTCTGCCTACATAAATATTTGCAAAAACATAAACGACGAGACGAAATAATTTGCATTTCCAAGAAAATGCGGAGATCAGAGGATGGTCAGGAAGAAAATTATTACTGCAAAATAGTTACTTAAATCATTTTGGTAACACTTTCTGTGGAAGTTATGAAATTTATTCCACTTATACAGTAGAAATGGGCATAAATGGTTCATTCTAAGAACGATTTTAGCCTTAGAATCAGCCATTTAAATGGTATTTTTACTGCTACTAGAAAATTAAGACTTGTAAATACCGTTACTGAAACATTACCCTTTCTGTATTAATGGTCTAAATGTGTCTTCAACGGGTCCGGATATTGTTTATGATAGAACGCCTTTTGTCGATTCATTTAGGCAGATTAAGTTTCGTATTACTCAGTTTTACGATGCCCTGATATATTTTGACATTTTCTTTGAATATTTATGAAATCTAAATAATATAAAACCGTCTTTTATCATGGAAATATTCCAAAACATGCATTAAATATCGTTTTTGTGGCTCTGTTGTTAATTTGTTAAGAAATTTGATCGGACACTTCTACATTATTTTACGGGCTGACGCTTTTCTGAAATTATCACTCTTTTATCTGGTTAATACAAAACCATTTCCTGAAAGAGAGAGTTACATTTGGACCTTTTCGCCTGCACAAAACAATTATTGTTACACATTAACAAGTTTGCATTCTAATTGAATTTCCGCTATAAAATTTAGACGGATTTTCTCATGTTTAATAAAAAGGCAATATATAAGTATTTTGTCATTAAGTATTTTGTCATTAATTTTATCGATTATTTCTATAGCGTCTTATGCGAGTGAAGCGGAGTTTTACGCCCTAGCCAAGATTATTCACTTTTATCAGAGTGGTCAATTTCGAGATAGCAAAGTGAGCCAAAGACAAGATTATTCACTTTTATCAGAGTGGTCAATTTCGAGATAGCAAAGTGGAGCCAAAGTGAAGACTATTCACTTATCTCGATATGGTCAATTTCAAGCTAGCGGGCATGTTTAATTTACAAAACTGATATTTTCTAAATAACGAGGGTTCGAGTGGTCGAGTATCTAACGAGCGGCCGAAAAAGTTCCGAGATACGGACAGGACAGCAACTGCCGAAAAAGTTATATATTACTATGGGCCGAGATACAACTGCCGAGGTACCGTGACGAGCTGCCGAGTCGGCACTAAAGTGTTGAACTTTCATCAAGCCTGTACTGCAGCAGGATCGAGCCGAAGTCAAGATTGTTCACTTATATATTAGGTAAATTTTGGAACAGCGGAGTGGAGCCAAAGTCAAGTTTCATTTACTTATATCAAAGCCAACAGTTCTGAGATAGTAGTGGAAATAGTAGTGCACAGATAAACCATCAACCTTCGGTTATGTATGGGGTTACAAAAGGTTATATTTGTATTTTTGGCAATATTATTCAGAGATGTTGGGTCCCGGGAGTTATCAAAAACCCGACTGACGGCTGGCAACCAGTTTTATGGATGCGCCGGGATGTTCCTATTTTTTTCAAAAAAGGTTCCGAGGGGGTGGAATATTACAGGGAAAATCGATTGTACGAAGGTTAGATTTAAAAATTTGTTCTTTTGACCATTAAATTAACAAATTATATCAATAGGTTCTGAGGTATAATAAATATCCATTGTTACTGAAGCCAAATATACAGGTTAACTTGTATTTGAATGTAGTTTAATGAATAAAAATATTGTTGACACACTAATCATCATCAAGTGATCTTTAATATAGATAATTATCTGGAGGATGAATTCGTTTAACAATTAGCTCTCCTCTTAAACAAACGAGAAAACAATCTAGACACAATTAAACAGTTTTTGTTTGCCAGGTGAATTGCTGAACAAAGATGGCTTATTTCATTAACTACCATTCTACCTGTTTTACCTTGATTATATTCGATTACAACACGCAATTAACTAATAAGGAGATGTTGAAATATTAATACGCCATGAACACCCGGACTTTATGTAGTTCGACTTCTAAATGCGCAGTTAAATCAACCGATATCCACCCATCTGCTTCAGAGTTAAACACACTTAGAACCAGCCAATTTAATTATTCATAACATTAAATCAGAAATAGAAATTTTAAGGATTTTTCAAATAAATGTCATGAGACATGAATCACAAACTGCTGATCATTTCTTCTGTGGTCGATTTAATTTATTATTTTTCCGTTTGTTCTGTGTAAGTCTCCGGGCTATTGGCATTGTGTTTGCAGTTATCATGTTATATCATTAGATGATTTGTTTAATTAACAACTCAGCTACACGAATAACACAACATAGGCAATGTACAGTGAAGCCATAGTCGTTACATATCGTATTTCGGCCTTTTGCACTGTACTCGCGAATTTGCGATTAAAACCTCGTTCATACTTTTTGTTAAAATGGAATTTAATCCGTGAGCTCGCGCTTGCTGGTTAAAGGAGCTGCAATCCATAAATGCGCGCCTGTTGGCGGTTGAGTCGCTGTAATCCGTAAGTGTCCGTTTGCCGGCTGTTATATGCGCTGTAATTCCTAAATGCGCGTTTTTGGCGTACATGCGCTGTAATACATAAGTTTGCGCTTGTTGACGGTTAGAAGTACTGTAATTATGATCCATTAGTGCGCGCTTACTTGTGGCTGTAGGCGCTGTATTCTGTAAATACTGTCAAAAGGCCCCATTATCCGGATATGCGCGCTTGTTTGCTATAGTTTTATAATTATGTATATCAATATCACGTGTTGGTCGACTAGACGAAAGGCACAGGATGTTAAGGTCTTTAAGTTTTATTTTCGTAGTAACTAATGTCTATAAAACAATTTACATACTTGGTTAAAACGGAATGTTGACTCATAGATTTATCATCATATAAAAAATTCCACGAAAATTCTTTTACTTTGCTTTTCTTTTGAAATTTGATTTTAACATGGACCTGTATGTTTGTTTATTTATACATACACTCTAATAGGGTATAGCAGAACGAGGAAGAAATAAGATTAATTTAAGCCTTTATCATTTCTAGTTTGGTTTGAGATGTTCATCTAATCGCAGTCATGATGACTATAGCACAAAATAGCACTACAAGAGACTAGACGTCCCAAACATATTGTAGACAGTATTATACAGAGAAACAAAATAAAAAGTTTAATGTTTTAAACTTTTTCTGAGCACAACGCATAATATATAGCCTAGTGGCAAGTCAAAAGCTATTTAGGAATAATCCGTACGCAATCTCAGGTTTCATATGTTAAATATTTTAAACTTTTTCTGAGCACAACGCATAATAGTCTAGTGGCAAGTCAAAAGCTATTTAGGAATAATCCGTACGCAATCTCAGGTTTCATATGTTAAATAAGCTGTTTAATAGTGAATAATTTTATGTATTTTGTGTATTCTGAAGTTTAATTTTACCAATGCTGACTTATACAAAGCTGAAACAGTACACCAAGCAACATCAATATGACAAAGACAGAAAAGATATAAAATAACAAAACAAAGCAATCTATAACGAAAATTAGCCATTGTACTATATAAACATAATTCTCAACGAAACACAGATTAATTATATTGTTCAGTTGTACTTCGAGTATCTTGGTGTCATTTTGGCTTTATATAGGGAATGGTAACTGCGTGTCTTTTACTGTTAAATTCTAATGAAATATACCAATTACTATCTATAGCTTGTTACACATAGCCCCAGAGAAATCGTTTTGGTGAATTACCTGATTAAAAATTCATTAGTTTTATAATTAATGTTTTGATCCCAGAGAAGGAAAATTAATTTTCAATGATAGCATTTGTTTGATTAAATGACCTATTGCTTGTGATATATCTATATCAACATGCAACATCGGGGCTAATGATTACTTCCCTTACTAGGTATAACCTATAGACACGGACTTGTTGTTCATTGTTTAATTAAATTGATATTATATTGCTTATAATAGACTTGTTTACGAAAATTAATATACTTGATATTAAAATTTGTTCGTGCAGCAAGAGGTCTAAAGCGCTGGTTTCAATAAACCACAAACATACCTACGTATTCACAATTCTAAATGCAAAGTAAAAACTTTGTATAATTAGGTGAAACAAATACCTTCAAAAAGACAACTGATCCCGGGTGCTTCGGAAGAACATAAACCTATACTATACGTTTTCAATACTCTACTTGCATGGTTAGGACAGATCTAGTGTCTATATGTTGTATTTATTTGAAATAATTAACAATAGGTCCAAAAGGGCCTTTGATGCTCAATTGGCAAAATTTGACATCATTTGAATATTTTGCTTAATTGGGCCAATGTAAAATTTATTGGAAAAAAGTGATATATGTTCAGCGACCAGGTAACTTATTTCTATACTTTAAGTTTTAACCAAAGCGGTAGAAAATTCACCCACAATGAGTGTTTTAGTGATTTTGCTATTTATTGTGACGGTGGCTATCTTGGATTTCATAAGGTTCGCCTTGTAAAATCTTTGATCTACTCTACATAGGGATTTTCCACACGGAATTTGGTTTTAATTGGCCAAGTGATTTGTTTAAAGATTTTCAAAGATTGGACTAAAAGTTGCATATTTTGCTTACATTGGGTCAATGAAAATTTTCTCAGAAAAACCAGTTATATATTTTAAATGGCTAGGTTTCTGTTTTTGTATTTTAAATTTGAAGAAAATCGGTAGAAAATGGAATCCAAAATGACTTGTTTTAGTGATTTTGCTGTTTATATTAACGGCGACCATCTTGGATTTTGTACAGGGTCGCCTTCTACAAACTTTGAAATACCCCGAAGGACCTTCCACAGTAAATTTGGTTTCAATTGACCCATGGTTTCTGAGGAGAAAACTTTCAAAGAATTGGCTAACAATTTGACCGCGTTTGCATAATTTGCCAAAATTGGGCCAATGATTTTTTTATTGGAAAACCCGTGATATATTTTCAATGACAAGGCACTTACTTTCCATATTTAAAATTTGAAGGAAATTATAGAAGATTGAATCCATAATGGCCATTTTAGTGATTTTGCTATTTATAGTAAAAGCAGCTATCTCGGATATTGCACGAGTTCGCTTTGTATGAACTTAGATCTACTCCACCTAGGTACAATTCACACCAAATGCAATTGGCTCAGTGGTTTCTGAGAACATGCTTAAAGTTTACACACAGATCGACGCATGTTTCACAATGTCATAAGCTCGGTTGCCTATAGCCAGTTGTGCTAATACACTTTTCGATTATGTGTCGTCTAAACGAAAATTTGTATGAATAAAATTAAAAAATACATCTCAGTTCGTTTGCGGAAGGTCGGTGATCTTCTCCGGATACTCCTGTTTATGTCATAATCCCAGAACTGGTCCAGAGATTTTTCATCAATATATAATGCGAGCTATGTTGTCTCTTGCCATCTAACAATTCTTGTATATATACATTTGTTAACTTGTTTAATCAAGCACACCGTACCTGTGTGATGTCACGGTGTATAACGTCACGGAGAGTAACCTGATCTGACGAGTTAATTAGCCATGACAACATAGATTGACAAATATGATGCACTCTTCAAGTAGCTAATTAAAGCATCTGTTCATGTTTTGTACAGATATCCATGACTTTGTTCTCCTCATTAAAATTAGGACTCCTAAAAGGCTGCTGGAACCACATCTATCACTATAATCAATTATATGATGACAAAATAGCTCCAACCAGCAAGATTGTCTCGCTGAAATTTTATTTGAAATAGTTTTCTAAATATAATTTTTGTTTTTTAATATTAAGATCAAAAGAGGCAGTTAAACATAGAGTTGATTAGATAATGAAACAATGAATAAAAACACTTGTCATACTTAATGTTAATAAACAGTCATAAATTGTCGATGTTTTTTAATATTATTTACAAAAAAATGTAAAAAAAAAGTTGGCCATATGTTTTCGATGAATTGAACTAAGGATAAATCCAAACGTGAAATGTTTATTTAATTTTCTCCTCGATATTTTTCACATAAAGGTCTTGAACATATTGAGCAAAATGCGTTTCAATGCATCACTGCGTGAGAGTTTATGAGATGTATTGTTTTGTAAGTTATGATTAGTGTTAACAGCGGCTAACTGGTTAAAGATAAACTGTTTTTTTTGTGTATACTTGTGCCTAATTATGAAAATTAAGCAGTTTACAGGCTTCTAAGATGTCAATATTAAGTTTTCTAGAAATGCTGTCATATCATTATTTTAAGTTTCAAATAATCCAAGTTCTTATTTAGGTTTTTACTCGCCCTATTTATACGTTACCTTTCAAGTTGTAATTTGAGTCCCATTTACAGCTGTAGGTTACATAAAGTCCAAGGTTGCGTTCTGATTTTTCCTAAATAGGGATTGTCTTAAAAAAACTTTTTTATTTCTTAAAACATTTTAGGCAAACCGAACAGTTTTCTCCAAGCAAAGTCTATGCTTCAACTGCTTTTGAACATTTTACTTTTGTTGTCTTAGCGAAGTTTGTATTTTGCTTTGCTTTGCATTCTCCCTCAATCCAGAAATGATTAATTGATATTTAGCAATTAATCGTGGGCGATCATGATCTAACAACGTTATTTGCTGTTTGAGGACCTTAAGTATTTAGATATGTGGTAGTAAAATAGTATGGTGGTTTGTGATGCAATCCATCGTCGTGCAGAGTACCTGGTCGTTTGTGATGCAATCCATCGTCGTGCAGAGTACTGGTCGTTTGTGATGCAATCCATCGTCGCGCAGAGTACCTGGTCGTTTGTGATGCAATCCATCGTCGTGCAGAGTACCTGGTCGTTTGTGATGCAATCCATCGTCGCGCAGAGTACCTGGTCGTTTGTGATGCAATCCATCGTCGCGCAGAGTACCTGGTCGTTTGTGATGCAATCCATCGTCGCGCAGAGTACCTGGTCGTTTGTGATGCAATCATCGTCGTGCAGAGTACCTGGTCGTTTGTGATGCAATCCATCGTCGCGCAGAGTACCTGGTCGTTTGTGATGCAATCCATCGTCGCGCAGAGTACCTGGTCGTTTGTGATGCAATCCATCGTCGTGCAGAGTACCTGGTCGTTTGTGATGCAATCCATCGTCGTGCAGAGTACATGGTCATATACTATTATCATTTAAAGTTTTCAGGTAGGCAATAATCTACAAAACACTTCTGCACAAAGTAGTTTGACAAACGGGATTCGTGGTATACTACACGTACTTGGCTATAGTGTCACAAATTATCGTTACGCAACCAGCGTGAATTTGCATTGTGCGGGTAAGAGACAAATCGGCATGTTTAGTAAAGTGACGTCACGTAACAGTTGATTCTTGCGTCATGTAACAACAGTTAAAATAGCAAACATTAATTAAGAAACGATAATTACCTTGCAATAATATACAACATTATGTAAATATGAGGACCAGTTACTTTTATGAGTGCAGTGTGTATATCTATATAAATCAATGATTTAGACATGGACTGGTGTAATTTAAACTACTGGGCCTATATATTAGTCGCTCTGGTGGTGACTTTTTCCCTGAGGTTGTCATGAACTCATTAGGCAATACGTTTCTATTGTCAGAAATATTATTATGATCTAAATTTGCGGCTGATGCGGCTGATAAAATTTCAGAATTCTCAAAAACTAAAATATATTCCCTCAAGTATTTCTTTACATGAATTTCGTTAAATATATTTTGGTTACATATAACACAAGTTTTAATTTTACAACACTAGACGGCCGTTTCCGTATACCATTCTCTTCAGTAGTGCTTGGACCAAAATTGTGAAACCAAATATTTCCCCAACATGTTGAAAAGATACCAAAAGACCAAAATCTATTTAACCAATTTAAGCCAAAGAAATAATTTGCATGAAGGAGTATGCCTAAGTTTTTTAGGAACTTCAAGTAAGCAGCAAATTTAGGCAATGGTATATTTCAGACAATAATACAAAATTATTCCCTACCGAGTTTGTGATTTCCCCAGAAAAACATCCAGCCGCAGAAATACCGGGTCAGAGAGTCGCTTTGGAATACAATTCCTATTCCTTTGACTATTTTGTCAACCTCTTGAAATAAATTTTGGTCCAAGCACTACCGATGAAGAATTGTATTACGGAACGGGCGTCTAGTGCTGTAAAATTAACATAACACTGGTATAATGAGTAGTTTGTATGTTTGTTTTTGCTATACGTTTGCACGTAATACATAATATATTGTTATCATTTCTTAGATTCCCCTTTCCGTCATCCGGCATCACTTCCGTGGTGGAGGTGAACACGTTTTATTGAACTTGGCAGTTTTTGAAATCATGTTTCACTTTGCGTTTGGAGTTGTGAGATTTAGACAAGTTCCGGTATGTTTGCGTGACACCATTTACATTCTTTTTCTTATTTAAAACTTTAAC
Organism: Anadara kagoshimensis; assembly: GCA_021292105.1. Classification (NCBI taxonomy): domain Eukaryota; kingdom Metazoa; phylum Mollusca; class Bivalvia; order Arcoida; family Arcidae; genus Anadara; species Anadara kagoshimensis. The sequence goes on along the minus strand of CM037859.1, from coordinate 69,491,334 downwards.
CATAGAAGACATGATTGAAATATCATTCGATGTACCTCTCGGTAATATTTGATCTCCGACGTCAAATGGCGAGGAATAATAATACGCTATGGCAGAACTTGTTCCCACTACAGACTTTGTACAATGAATCAGGCTGCTTGCAAATAAATTGTTGACTCAAAGATATTGTAAGCCTAGACCTATTAAGGCCCTCAAAAAGTTTAATGGCCGTCACCACAGTATTGTTGATAAGATTGATGTTTCTTTGTTCTAGTTAGCTAGTAGCTAGCTCAACAGGAGGTGTTTACCCTTCCGGAGCACACAGTATCACTTCCCTGCTAGGAGTTTACGTGTCTAACCTAACTTGTCAGTTCCAAAGTATTTACTTTGCTTCTGGATTGTGATTCGGACATGGATTAGTATGTTTGTTTTTGATTCATAGCCTGATTTGAGAACAGATCAGAAAACCCTGCAGCCAATGCAACCACAACAAAGTAAGTACAACAGATGAAATCAGAAATTAACAAAAAGATAAAACTGTTTGTTTGTAATACTTTTCGAGTACTCTAACAGTCTGACATGTTTTATAATCACTGGTCTCTCTAGCCTTGTACTTCAGTGTAAATTCTTGTAAATTATTGTTGCAGTGTAATTGTCATTTTATTGTACAGGCAATTTAATTCAGTATATTGAATCATGATTTCAAAATGTCTTGTTTTGGCAAAACAATAAACCAACAACATAACTATTTTACAATTGAATAGAAGGGAGATAAATAATCATATATTCTCTCCATGATGCCAGACATTGCCATAAAACACACTGTTAAATCCTTTATCCATAACAGCGTAATAAAGCGTGAGTTCATTATTTTACATAACGATCATAATAGATTTTAACTAGGCAGTGTGAGTACAGGTGATAAGAGAAAAGGTAATCTGATTAACTGATCATTAAAGGTGTGATTCCTTCTATATCCTCCTAAATAAGATAAATCATCAGCAATTTCCACCTGATAAAGTTGGTGAGCAGGGGCAATTACTTTGATGTAAGCTTATTGACATCATACAGTCAATAACGTCTTGAAAACATTTCCATTAAAGATCTTTAAGTCCTTAAGATTCTATCTTTACCCGGTATCAATCGATTTCACTATTCGTTTACGCAGATTACCGGTGCTTCTTACTTCCTCTTCCTCCATTAAATGTGTCCAATATACCGGAACTGCTCTTGTGAAATAAAGATAAGATTTTACGAATCAACTATGATTCGATATTTAAGCCGATCAGCAACTTTAATGCGGGTCATTAATTAATTTTAAATTATCGTGATGTCTTAGGATTTTACGGCTTTGATTTCAAAGAAAAGTGTTAGTGTTTTCCTGGTGACAATTATTACTTCCATAGCATATATCGAATCTATCAATTATTGTAATTAGAAAGTGTAAACGAGTACTTACGTCTCTGACAATCGATAAACCCCGGCTTTTATTGTTTAATCCCGTGTCATCGCATACATTTTAGTATCCGATGAATGGAGATTGGCTCGATTTTGTTTAATTCAATATTAATGTTTCCGTAATTCAAATGCTTTCAAAATCGACCTATTCGATCGCAAAAACACTGACATAATGCCAGATTTAAGTACGCATGACAAGAATAAGAACAACTTTAGGTTTGATTAGGTTATTATGATATAAAAATATTGAAAATAAAAATTTACTTCACTTTTTTTCTGAATTTTAATGTTTAGTGGTCTTTTATTTTTTTTACCCATGTCCATGTGATCAGTTAGTCGGTTTACTCTCATGGTATTTTCTGGTTTTCTCTCCCATTCCTGAACCCCCGAAAGAATCGTTATTGTGACGTTTAATACCACCACTCTACTATTCGGAATATATCATTTAATACTGTCAAGTGTATGTAAAAATACATTAGTGAATCTGATTTCTGAAAAAAAACCTGGTCTATTCCATGTTCAAATAACAAACCATACTTCAAAGTAAAGCATTTAGTGAAACACCTGAAGAAATTCCACGATTGAACTGAGGCACCTCTGTTAATCTAGCTATTGATATTGGAATGAACAAGGGAATTTGGGACGTAAAATATATTCAGGGTAATTTTAGATACAGACATCATAGTATTATTATGACGGTCATGAATATTTTGAGAGCCCTAATAAGCTAAGCCTAGGCTTGAATTTTCCCTGACTCAATATATTTTGCAATATCTCTTCGATATAACAGTACTTGTCAAGACAGCATTATATCCCCTTCAAGTCCTTAAAATTATGTGCTAATTTTAATATGTTGCCTAAATCTATGTATCCAGTAGTTTAATACCTATGAGAGATTCTTTTCACATATTCATTTTAACAGCTTAATTGGATTTAAAAATATTTTCCAATTTTATGTACATCATTGTCGATTTCAACCGATGTTTTGTTAAATCATATAACACACTCGCGAGTTATAGGGAAGAACAATGATTCTTTTTTTAATTTAACAAAATTTCCAAAATACATACTGGAAGGTTTGTAGACTGTTTGGTAATATATTACTTATATATAAATTTTATAACATAAAGTATCTCACAAATAAAAAAATCTTGCAACAAAGAATTTGAATTTACTTTGAATCGCGTAATGTTCGCTCTGGTCCAGATTGTTTTCCTGGACACCTGATTCACGGTTTTATTTCAACAACGAAAGAGTGGGTCAAGGGTCAGGTAAAATCAATTTTTCAAGATTTGATTTATTGGTCAGATAGTTTATGTTCTTTTTTATCTTAGCATGGATTGGTTATTACAGCTGTATTACATATTATTTCTGTCATAGCGATGTTACTATTTATACTAAATATGATTGTATTGTCGTTTAAATGGTTAATTTTTGTTTTTTGAAAAATTCTATCATTGATTATAAAAAATGAAAATAGTTTTGTTTTTTGTTGCAGAAAAAAATGAACAATTTGTTCGCGTGACATTATTCGCGTACAAATCTGCTTTGCGAAATATATAGTGTGCAAATTGCCCAATACGTTCATGTGTCCATGTAAAAAATGACAAATAATTTCATCCCTATAATATTAAATACATATCAAACCAGTTTTAATTTTACATCACTAGACCGCCGTTTTGAAATACAATCCCTCATGAGTTATGCTTTGATCAAAATTATGAAACCAAGATGTTGAAAAGAATCCCAAAGGACCAAAATATATTTTCTATATTTAGCTAAGGAAATACGTTGCATAAGGGAGTATACCTTAGTTTTTGAGGAATTAAATCAAATAAAATCCTCGAAAGTTCGTGAAAATGTTTGCATAAGTAAATCTATTTTCACCTTTAATGAATTTACAATACCTTAAGTTGGTCAATACATTTACTCCATAGAAGAAAGCAATGTGTAGCTGAAAACATGTAAACCAAGTGCATTTAAAATCAAACGACTACAATGAGAAGAGAAGACAATTGCAATAAACATTGTTTCATTTATCGTCCCTCGGTTATATATAAACATTCTTTATCATATTGTAATGTGCATTTAAGTTAGATTTTATTATATTAATGTTTATTAAAATGCATTGAAATTTTTTATGTGAATTGTTCTTGATACGCGCACGCTTTCTTATAACAAGCAGGAAATGCACGTTTTGTAATAAACGAGTACACTGACTTAAAATATGGAATGTATAAAAAAAACTACGAATTAAAATTTACATGTATTTTTATAGCTTATTTTTTTAGAAATAAAATTATTGTATAAAAAGCACAGCAAATCTGGAAAATTAATTAAGGGCAGTGATTAATAAGTCACCAATCAGGAGGAAGTCTCTTTATAGAAATCGAAGGATAATTTTTTTACAATATTCAGAAAACTGTAAGACCGTGAAAATGTTTCAGTACATACATGACTACATCTATACAAAATTCGTGTATAACATAATAATTACTTCTGATTTAACTCTATTTATATGTGATAAATCTACTCCATGACCTCCTGTTTCTTAACACGAAATCAATTTCACTTACTTCTTAAATTCTATCGTTCAACCGAGCGGAAAATATGCAGGGTGAATTTAGTACCTTTCGGTACATGTGTTGCGGAAAACATCTGCTCAAAATAGACATTACAGGTAAAAATGTATCTATTTAGTATCTTGATGGGAATTTTATTTTTATAACCAGGTATTATAATTAAAACTTCCTCAAGGAATAGAAATATATGTATCTCCGTTAATCTAAATAAGATCAAATAGGTACAGGGAGACTACTCGTGCTCTTATATAACAGAATAGATATTTGTGTACTAAATTTTGTTTTGCATTTTTAAATTTTTTATTCATTTTTAGAATTTTGTTTAGCTTGTATTAGAAGCCTTGCACTGGCAATAACAAATGGCACGGTGTGTAGGTGCAACTTTTTTAACATTTGTAATACTCCTAATATTTATGGAATAACTCATTGAAAAAGTTGGAATACAGAAAATGACAATTGAAATAATGGATTTTAATGCAACACGTGAACATTCTAACGAAAACATTAAATGAATAAAACACTATTTATAGCGTTTTAATGATATTTGTTAAGGACACCGAAATTTGTTTCAAAATATTTCAATCATCTGACCCCGGTTTCACAATTATTTCTTAACTTAAGATTTTCCTTAACTTAAAGCTGGCAAATTAAAAAACAATATAATTTTGTTAATTGTTAAGATATCATGGAATTTAAGGTGTCATTTGAAAGATGATAACAAGCTTATGACAATTGAATTAAGTTTTGACAAAAATATTTATCCGTAGTTCCAAAAAGAGATTGCCAAAATTTGCTGAATTTAAGTTAAGGAAAATCTTAGCTTAGAAATGATTGTGAAACCGGAGCCTAGGTCAATGGCTATATAATAAATTAGGGAGATCATATTTAACATGCAACGATGAAATGACTAAATTTTCGAAAGCAGACACCATTTTTAGTGTTTGTGCTGCTTACAAATCTTTGATCTGTAAAATTAACACTAATAATAATATGTGATATAAACAACTGGGTTGATATATCTGCTGGTAGATGTTTCCCCAGAGAATATCACAAACTCAACAGACAATACTTTTGTACCGTCACTTATACTTTTTTTAAACTTCCCTGCTGTTTAAAATCTAAAAATTCTCAAAAACTAAGATAAACTACCTTGATGCAAAGTACTTCATTAACTTAATTTGGTTAAATACATTTTGGAGCTTTGGGTATTTTTTTCAACCCCTTGAAGAAATTTTAGTTTCACAGTTTAGGCCTAAACACTACTGATGAGGAATTGTATTCCGAAACGACCGCCTGATGCTGTAAAATGAATACTGTTATAATATGTAATACAAACGTAATGATACGATATCCGAATATTGTATTATATTGCAAATCCGTTTATTGTTTATTAAATAATACAAGAAAAAAGAAAGCGGTTTAAAATAACCCTATCTGAACATGCCAAAATTTTTTTCTACAGTAACAGTGAATGGCGATACTTAGATAAAAAAAAGAAAATGAAAATGCTTGGGCAAATTTTAAAACCTATCTGAACATGCAAACATTGTTGTCTACAGTACCAGTGAATGGTGATACTTAGGAACCACAAAGAAAATGAAAAGACTTGGGGAAATTTTGTGTCAAAAAGAGTACCAAAAACTGCTCATTTGCCATTCTATGCATTTTTTCAGTTGTAAGATATGTAGAAAAAATAAAGCATTTGGGGAAATTTGTGTTTATAAGAAGTAAAAATACTCTCGTAATTTTGTGTATATTATTGTTTTTTTCAATTCTTCCATTAAATAACGTATACGTTGCTTCTTAATTTCTAAATAGTATTTATCGTGGAGCATTACTTGGAAACATAAGTATTGTATTATGTTCTAATAGTCTTCTGTTTCTTGTCGTCCAGTCGTAATATGTAAGTACAACTAATGTCATATATTAGTTTGTGAATGTATTTTATGATTAAATTTTAAAAATGGCATATGACACTATAAAAAATCGATTGAACGAATTCAGTATCAAACACATTACGAAGCCAAGATGTTCCACATATCGGATACATGATAATCACATAAGACAAATATGGATTTTAACAAGAGGAGATATTTTAAGTGAAAAACATATATTCGTGATGATCAACGTACCCAAATGCAAGAAACAACACAAGTTATATTAAAACTCAAAACAATTTCATATTATTACGACTAATTATCAACCAAACACAAAACTACCGCTATTTCTTAAATCATAATCGAGAATTGAAGGACGTCAAATATATTTAGGAAATCTTTATATGATGGCCATACAACGTATTAAGGAAATGATAATGCTAGGCTTACTGATTATATTTTGAAACTGTTTAAAAAAATGTACAATTGATACAAAAACAGTGTCCTCCAAAAAAGTGACTAGACAATTGTAGCACTGCAAATAAACGGAATTATGATGTTATTTATAAATAAACAGGTACTCAATATTTTCTGCATACCACTGAATAATAAAGAACAATTGGTACCTCACAGAAACCTCCAATGATTTAACATGATGGTATTTAATTTAATATCGTTCATAAAGCCTAAAAACAAATGTACGCGATGTTTTACTATATTTATTTTTTTTAAATCCCACTTAAATAACAATCAAACTTTAAATATTCTATACACAGCATTTTCGGAATTTTATCATAATTATTATATTTCCTGTGTTCCGTTAACAAGATAATGCTATAAAAATAAAAATATTAAAAATGTTGAAGAAGGAAATTTGCTACTGGAAAAATTACCTAGCAACCAGCAACGAAACCAGTCGAAACCTGAAAAAATACAAGTTAATGATGAACCACTGAGATAAAAAATGCTAATGAATACCAACCAAGCGTTTGGACCAATGAAAAAAATTTCTGACGCTTAACAGGCAATGGAGTTCTATTGCAAAGACATAACCTTTTGACTGAAAATGACTTTTTTGTGATTATAAAACTCATATATATAAAGATTTGTACGGAAATTTAAAAACAATGAGTAATACATAAATTATCACAAAAATATTGAGGTTAAAAAAAACTTTGAACAAGCAGTCACTGGTAAATAAAAAAACCCATCATCTTCATATAACAACCGAAAAATATCTTGTATCTAAATGAAATTCCTCAAAGGATTAATGGTATTCAATGAGATTGTAATATCTATATTTTGGTGACAGCTGTATTCTTTATTACTTTATAACACATCATCATTTCATTAGTTATTATATGTGATTTCTGTGTATTATATACACCCACCCAATCCTTAAGTTGTCTAAACATTATATATTATCTACATACAATGGCGTCTGATTTCTTACCATCATCAAAATTAATATCTTTCTACATATGCATTATATATCACTTTCCACACCTTATATGAAATTAATTTCAGCATGTTCAGACATTATATTGCCAAATATTGAAAACATTATATTAGATTGAAATATTATTAAAAATAAAGAGGTATTATTGAATGTTGTAAAAAGTATAAACAGTTGCAGCGGGATAGTATTTTTGCAATAAAAATATTAATAAACAATGAAAGAGAAACAATAATTGGAATTTCCTAAGTAATATCTACAAATGGCAATAAATATGTGTATATCGACCATGTTGCAATTTTGGTATTATAATAGTTTCAGCGGGATAGTATTTTTACAATAAAAATATTAATAAACAATAAAAGAAAAACAGTATTAGGAATTTCCCAAGTAATATCTAGAAGAGTGAATAAATAAATTTATAAATCTATTTATGTATATATATACCGTATATATTACAATTTTGATATTACATGTATATTGGATTAAAATAACAGATCAAACAAACATAAAGATAAAGATGATTACAAACTTAAAACACGTGATAGTTCATTTGCCATGCTGGAAATAGTATTTTAATGAACTATGTTCTTAAGTGTGACCGTGTTTCGAAACTTCGCAAGATTGTCAATAATAACAATATACATGACTCCTGTATGAAACCCACATACCTTTCATATAGGAACTGCGATGCAAATGTCTTGACATATATTACTGATGATTGAAAACTCTGTATAACCTTCAACTTTGGTAACCCGTTTTCTTGGTTCGAATTCTATTCGGGAAAGATCCTATTGTACAAAAAGTTTTTTAGTTAGTTTGCCGAAGGTCGAATGGCTTCACCAGACATTTTCTATTCTACCACCATCCCTAAGCCCATCGTAGTGTGCAGTGTCGTGTAGTTAAAACTGCCCCCGTTTATTGGTACGTCTTTTGAAAAAGTTCTAGCTTATTGGCACTGTTGCTAAAATTTCCTGAAATAAGTGATTCGGAAATGGATAAGTATGTTTGTTTTTGATTATTAAAATTCAAAATACCTCGCTTATACTTATTATCTTTCTTCCCTTGTATACATTTGGCAATTTAAAACCATTTGTATATATACAGTCTGTGATTACGTTCTTGATCTTTCTAAATGCTGTCTGTTTGGCTAACAATTTATTAGAGAAAAACAGAAGTTAACGGCAACTATAGCGTAGTGTGGATTCGTAATTATATTTTTTGTGTTTTTAAGTGTAGCAAAATATTCAAGTTCAGATGTTTTTGTTTATTATCATTTGTCGTTAACTGTCATCAAAACGCGATATTTTATAGTAAATTTAACCTCTTTTTCCACTCTTAATTGTGTTTCTTTGTTTAAAATAAAATGTCTACACAAAACAAAAAAGCGTTTCATTAAAATAAATATTTTAGTCCAAAAAGGACAAATCCAATTCAATAATATACATCGAAAAGACCAAATATATTAGGACAAAATTGTTATTAGTATACTCGTGTACAATGGTTTAACGTAAGAGGAGATGAGTTATAGGGTATGATTTTTATACCCCCCCCACTTAAAAAGTGGGGGGTATATAGTGATAAGTTACAAGTTATTCCTTTTTTACACTAGATTTATTTCAAGTATTTGATATGTTATAGAAGAAATAATTAAGATATTTTTACATTTTTTTAAAAAAGGGACTATAAAAAAAACAAAAACCAATCCATGTCCAAATCATAATCTCAAAGCAAAGAACAACCTTTGAAACTGGCAAATTAGGTTAAACATGTGAACTTCCACCTGGGAAGTGAGGCCGGGTGTTCCGGACGAGTAAACGCCTCCTATTTAGCTAGCTACAGTAATTCGTGTGTAATAAATATTGAGACACCATAAAACAATCTGTATTATTTTCACCATTCGCATTTCCCATAAATATTCGTACTTCCTTTTATTACAGCACATTTCTATGCTTACATGATGATACAGTTTGGACTATGCTGTTTTTGTAAAACTGATTATGAAAATCAGCCTTGTCCGTCTGATGACTTTATTGTGTCCGTTACAACATCATGTCCAGTTTGCAGTTTTTCTCAATAAGCATTCTGACCAAATTCTTATCTATCATTAATTTCCAGACAAGGCTGTTTTATATGTAACTAGTTTTACGTTTTATTTCTGCTTAATTTTACAATTTAAATACAGGCCGTTTGATACGAAAAAACTTGGAGAAAATTTACAGAAAATTGAATCAGTCTGTTTTAAGAATTTTACAGATGTGATCTGAAGCAAAACATTGAATATTTATTGTTAGTAGCGCTCTAAAATCCCCATTATTATGGTTTTTAGTCATTTCCTCTTTCTTACGTTTGAACTAAAGTTCATTAATTCAGGACCATGGTTCCGCTTTTCGCACATTGCCAGTGTACAAATACGGCTATTTCCTTACAATTACCAAGATAATTGACCAATGAGTGCAGTCTTAAAACGCTATTGAATACAAATTAATCTCTCTGATTCTCACCATTAAAAATATTAACTGCGTCTACAGAATCTAACGGACATTAAATCTCATAATCTCTCAATACTAGCCTGATACATCAAGCTTACTATTGCAAAAAGGGAATCTAAATTCCATTATCAAATCATTTGCCAAACCTCGTAATCAGTTTATTGTGCCACAAAACACTATAAACATGTTGAAAGCTATCGTCTATTCATTGATGTATCAGCTACGAAGCTTTATTTGCATTCATTACAAGAGCATAAAGAAGCTGATGAATATCGTTTGGCCTTTCTGTCAATTTAATTAAAAGCTATACCCGATTAGCGTAAATAAGTCCAAATCTTGGGAAACATTTTCTTGCATATGAATAATGAATATTATATCCGTATTTTTACCTTAAAATTGACAAAAGATGAAAGGCTTGGTAAAATGAGATTTCATGTTTTAATTTTACAGCAATTGGTAGAGGTACCGTTTCAAATTAACATACTATTTAAGAGAGATTGATACATGTTTACGAGATTAAATACAATATTTGTTCTCGTTTATTGTAATTTTTATTCATAACAGTAGCAGCTTAACAACAGCTATACGAGTGATTTTAATACTGAATATATTAATTTAAAAATATGTGCTTTCTTTTTATTGTATTGATACAGTTTTATGAATAACATAATTTATTTTTTCTTACAGTATTGCTACTGTAGACTAATCTAATGGACCTGTCAGTAGCCACAGGGTGATAGTTAAATAATTCAATGACAATAAAATTTTCAGTTTCCCTAATAATATGTACAGCTAAATTAGGAACGAACATACAAATCCATGTCTAAATCGCAATTAAAGAGCAAAGTGAAAATTAATTTAAACACGTGAACTTCCACCTGATGTCCCGGAAGGGTAAACACCTCATGTTTAGCTAGCTATATCCGTAACATGTAAACTCGAAATTGAAAATAAAAGGAACATGGAACTAAGGACCGCCAACATATCAAGGGTATTTTTGATACATATACATCATACTTATTGGGATGCTATAAAACATTTTTAGGATCTTAACACCGTACGCCAGAGCCTAGCAGTACCCCTGCGTCAATATTTTATTTGCTAGCGGTTTGTTTCGTTGTATAAGGTTCTCGGGTATTTTTATACAGATACCTCATACTTATTGGCATACATTTTGAGGGTGTTGATAGCGTACGCCTGAGGCTAGAAATATCCCTGCGTCAACATTTTATTTGTAAGCGGTTTGTTTCGCTGTATAAGGTTCTCGTAGTGGAAAGAAGCTTAACCATATCGAATAATTGGAGTTTGGAACGTTTCTAGATCTCCACGATAAAAAATAAAGGAAACCATACACTACAATATGGCATTACAAAGTCAACCCACTATGGTTTGTTTTAACGAAAATATATTATTGCACAGTATGCAGTAAAACCTGTAGTTAAAACACGAATGAATTGCCACAGGATTTTATACAAATGGAATCATCAGTGCTCTTAACAGACAGTCAGTTATATAAAGGTGGTCGGTTTAGCAGGCTGCACTACATGGTACATATGCCTTGTCTGTTTCGAGATGAAACGATAAACAACCAGCCAACCTTCAGTAGACTCTTTGTCAGGACCCGGCAGGATTGCATTGTTAGATTGTGAGTATGGATCTGCAGCAAACATCATAATCGAAACATTAGTGATGTTTGAAATATGCAATCTAAGATACTGGGCATACTTATAAACCAATTTTGCTCGCATGACTGCATAAATTATGAACACAATTCATTGATGCATACAGTCCATCAGGATGCATCTTTTAAGCTAAAGATGGATGTTTTATTGTACTTCTCCAGCTGAATTACTCGGATTAGTGAAATATGGTAGAGATAATGTTTTCTTGTTGTTCGAGCTCAAAAGAATAATATAGTTATAGTTATCCAGTAATTTATATAGCATATGTTACAGCTAGCCGCTATTATATCTAATGATTTATAAATTCTATCTATTGTTAAGCCATGGAGTCCCTAATCATGCAGTAAATACGGACTTTCCTCTGAGAAAGAACTCCATTCATATAGCCTGAAAAACGAACGGGGTGAACTTTTAATAATGGCTGTTTTTATACACTAAATACTTACAGAAAAAAGATGTTCATCTGAAAAAAAATAAAATCGTTTGAAAAAAATCCTGTATTATATGCTAGTGTTAGTTCATGTGTACCAAAAAGAATGATAAAATCACAAAAAATGTTTAATTTACAATATGTTGCTGTTAACCTTCCAATGCAATACACAAGAAATTTTTATTTACTTTGAGTTTTTAAATGACTGAAGAATGATCCTAGTTATCGGAACCGTTCAGATGACCTGTGAAGGCGTCAAGGTTTGTGCAGGACAAACAACAAAGCAACAAAGGATTCAGTCTATAAAAACTTGACTTTTTTTCCTACGTTTCCACTAGGTTTGACGAAATAGTAACAACAGTTTACAAATGATGATTAAATAATGACTTATTTCGAATATTTTATTGATGTAATTACATGTTATACCAATGTTTATTTTACAGCAACAGACTGTCATTTTGGAATACATGTCCTAATAAATAAATAAATTGATTTTTGATTGCCTAATTTGCCGAGTTTTGAGTTTATTTGAGTCAAAAATGATTATAGCCGTCATCACAATATTGTTGATAAGTATGATGTTTCTGTATCCAAAATTACCCTGGATTTAACGTTCAATAGATCCATGTTCCTTTCATTCTCAAGTTTAAACACGTGACAGGTGTAGCAAACTAGATAGAAGATACTTACTCTTCTTGAGCAGCCGGTCTCACTTCCCCGAGGAAATTTCATGTGTAAACTTAAATCACAATTTGTCAGTTTTCAAAGTTTTTATTTTGCGCCGGAATCGTAATTTTGACATTTTCGGTATGTTGATGTTTGTTTCTTATCATTATATTTATCTTCCGTCATTTTTTAGGTAAATTATTTTTTATTATCTAAATTTTAAAAACTGAAAATTCTTGATGAAATAAATGGTTGTTGTATTGACTAGAAAAAACCTTTACATTTTAACATCAAGTTTCTATCAAATTTTTCTGAAAATAAACTATATACGACCATTGCATTAAAATTGCAGTTGGTTCTCAAAATTGTTTGGAAACTTTGATTCCGTTTCCAAAGTATGTCCGCAACAACAATGTGTACATAGATGATGGGACATTTTTCTATCTACAACGTCAAACATATTTATTTCTTAATACACAAATCAAATTATTTGTTATTCAGAGCGACAAAATCACTGTCTTCTCTCGCTTACAAATTTGTGGTGTTCTTGTCTTAATTCTTAATTTGATTTTATTGGGAAAAGACACGTATTGTTTCGCTATTTTTGTCATTTTGTTCACTATTCAATCGTTACAAATATAAAACGATTGCACAAATTCAATAAACGGCTTCATTAATGCGAAAACACACTCTTATGTTGACTAACTTTAAGGAATCCCATTTGGCATTATTCCTTGTATTTGTCACGGTAATTAACGAAACGTTCCGAACTCCAAACATTCTATTGATCATGAATTTACTTCCGTAATTTCTTCAGTTTAGGAATGATTTGCAGACGATATCCGGTTCAGTGATAGCCTAATCATATTAATTTCGAACAATAATGGTTTTCTTTTGGAAATAAAATCCCTTAAACTATACTGACAACTGATGTGTTTGGTAAATCAAATATTCCTTTTTAAAAACAATCTGAATACTTTCTTTAATGCGAATAATATATTAATTTAAAGTTTTTTCTTCAAACGCAATGGCGGGAGACAAACAATTTCATTAGACATAATCTAATTTTCGTAACAGTCGAATCCATTTATATCTCTCTTTTAATACCCATTATCAGATTATATGTGGTTATTCATTTTTAAAGTGTAAAAATTGATGATTCAGATGCATGAAATCAACTAATTTTGAAATGTGAGGAAAATAAAATGACTATTTCATTGCATGTACTAAAATTTAAAATTCTTTTTCATATTTTTTTTCTTGGTTATGATCATCATAGAATATTGAATTCTACTTACTTATTCGTGTTAAGCTGAAATAAAATTCAGAATTTTTAGAACGTTTATATTGCCATTTATTTTATATATATTGTTTACCATCTGATGGTGTGTTCCAGATACTTTTGAACCTAAACTTGGAATAGATGACATTCTCTGGTTTTGCATTTTTATTAAAACATTGCATTCAATGTCATGTGCTAATGTTTAATGATTTATTTTAATACATATTCTAAATCAGCACAAGACATAGAGATAAATACAAACATAATTTTTTCTTAAAAATACTTACACTCGGGATAGGCTTAACAAATCTAGTCAGTCCCTCTGCAACCTATGGTATTTGGGAAAATACAAACAACAGGATTGCACCAAATAAATGGACTTTTGTTTATTCTCATAACACATATATATACATGCTTATTCATGTACATATTCGCTGCTTGGTAAGGCTTATTTACATATTATACTAGTGTTAATTTAACAACACTAGACAACCGTTTCTGAATACAATTCCTCATCAGTAGGGCTTTGATCTAAAATGAGAAAAGGTTCAAGAAGTTGAAAAATATCCAAAGGACCAAACATATTAAACACATACTATACATGAGGGGGTTTACCTTAGTTTTCGAGGGTTTTCAGATTTAATTTTTGAATGTGTGTATTATGTATGTACCACTATTTTTAATAAGTAAGCTGATTCAGGGCCATATAACTATTGGACTTTTTTATCATAATACCCAAAGATCGGTAATTTAATTATCAGTGCAGTTAATATTGCTTTTTATTTATTTTTTTATTTGTTATATTTTTTCCTTTTTTGCCTCATGTTTTTTGTTGCATTGTAATTGCTTTTTTCAAACAAATGGTTTTAAACAGGTAATTGGTTTGCTCTGTTTTACAGATATATAGTTATATCACTTGAAATTCCCATAGACACTACTTGGTACTTTTAATTCGTTTTCGCAATTTTTACTTAAAACAACAAATAAAATGAAATGATTTAGTAAACAGTTTGGTTACATATAGAAACGTTACTTAAAAAACAATTAGTATGCCAAGATACAAACATTTAGTGCTGAACAATGATTCTGGTTACTTTGTCAAGCACCATACGGACTTCAAACAAAAATATACTGAAGATACCATCAACAACTTAGAGCTTCAGATGCATACTTTCATGGGTATAAGTCAGTCTACATATGAAGCAGAATAACCAGGCGTATCTTATAATTCAAGCTAACTAGGATAGATGATATTCACATAGTCTCTAAAAGGATTTTAAGAAATAGAACGTCATCTATATATTTGAATGATTTGTCAACAGCCTTCTCTCACAGGTTCTGCATACATTTTACTTCATACGAATAAACCAGCAAGGAATCGTGCACAGTTTGTGTCCTCCGGTATACCGATTGTTTGATGGAAATTTATATTTCCAAACAAATCAAATATGTAACGTATAAAAAATTAACATTTGTTGATTTTACCTTCAATATATTTTTGTTTGAAAATATATATTATTTGTAACAAAAATTAGCTCCACTTTACGACCTTGGTTTTAACAACGTAATACAAGTTTGTCTAAGCAGCTCTATCAGAGTTATATCAAAGCTACCGTAAACCGTTGCCTTCAAGAAAATGGTACTTGTATTTCTAGCAATGACTACCATGATCTACAAATAGACTACTTCATGCTGTAAAACCCCAAATAATAAACATAAAAATAACGCAAAGCTTTTCTATATTTAAATTCATCACAAACATGTAAACATGACACTTTCTATGACATTTTGTCAGAACTTAATACCAAGAAAATCCTTTATATTTTTTCAATTTGCACTTTTTAACCTCAGATATAGAGAAATCGAAACATCTTTAATTTTTGTTTCACTTCATTAATTTCATTCAAGCTAAATTGCACGTATTATTAAATTCGTATTAAATGATTTCTAAAACACAATTATTTTTTCATCGTTCGTTTTTGATACACTTATTTGTTGTTGTTGACATTCTCAGTGACATTTCTATTGTCGTATTCATTCTACAATTACACACCTACTACTTCCATCAGGGTTTTAATGTAACGACTCTGTTTCTTATTTTACTTATTTAAACATTACATTTGTATCCGTAATGGACATAATTAAAGTTCAATTAGTTTTGTGTTTGTATTCTATCCCAGGACTAGGTCAGTAAGTCCATGTTAATATCTATTTGCCGATTTATGGAAATAGAAATTAATAGTTTACATTTGCGTGACAAACGATTATTTTTTAATACATCGTTTATCACTCTATGTTGTGTTCAAAGTTTCCTTGATGTTTTTGATTAATCCACTTTCCCTCTTGAAGTGAATAATACACACGTTTTAGAAATCCAATCTTGCATTCAAAATAACTATCCATCAATCGGATATATAGTAATGGAGTCTGGCGGGAAAAAACACGCGGTTGTTTGCATCATGGAGTTTTACCGGAAATCGTTTGCATAACGTTGCATGCTTGTGTTCCATGATTTAGTTAAATAACAGAATTTATAACATTTAAACGAAAAGTAACTGAAGCAGAAACATGAGCTAAATTGGCATGTCAACATAGTAACAATTTATCAATTTTAATTTTTATTGAATGTAACGCGAAGAAATAACATAAAACCTTGTTTCTTGAATGTTAAGATTTCTATTCCCCTTAGTCAGGATATCGTTTGTTTTTAATCTTGTGACTTTTAAATTAACTAAAACTTCAATTAATCACTGTTTCCGTTCGGGATGAATTCGAAATGATCATTTTATAGAGGACGCGAATACGAAGGCATGTGAATTTCGAAAACGAATAACGATTAATTGATTCAAATCCGAAAAAACCTCTGCTGGTAACCAACAACTGTGAATATCTTCATTTAATGTATGGGTATTTTTAGTAATTTATATATGCCGTTTTTTACTGATTTTTTGGGGGTGAGGTGGGGGTGGATGTTATATTTATTTTTATTATAAATATTATTATTACTATTATTATTATTTGTTATTTACTAGTATTTATTTATTTATTTTTGCCAGATAAATGTTACTCTGCTTATATTAAATGTGCATAATTTTCGAAGACGTTTTGATGGACAAGTGGAATAGCTCGGGTACTTCTTTCGTACTTGATCCGCGTCATTGAAAACTATTATCGTCGACATGTATACCAACTACATTATGAAACATATGACACATTTTGTATAATAATAAATCTTGGTTTTTTAATAAACATACCAGCTTGATGGTTAAGTCTTTGAATTATCAGGTCACAGAAGCAGATCCGGGCGTAAGTCCATTTGTCAATTCACTTGATGAAGGTCAGTGGTTTTCTGTGGTTATTTACTCCGGTTTTCTACAACAACTGAGCGTCCCGATATAAGTGAGACATCCTGGACTGTGCCGTTAAACATCATTACTCCCTCCAATCTACATGTTATATAACCTAATCTTATTGGGTTTTTATAAGAGTGAGTATATTTAAACTACTGGTTGTAAAACAATTGGATGTTTTAGGGCTCTGAATATTGTTTTGTCTATTAGTGCAATGGGACTGGTTTTTTTTTATTTCGGACGGACTATCAACCGAGAATCTCTCTCGCCAATGTCGATTATGTCCAGCAATTTCAGAGAAGAATATTAATGTTTACGCACGGACGCCTGCTTCACTAGTCGTAAGAGCAACAGGCCACTGCCAATATAGATAATAATTGAATACTTTTGATTTAAGCAATACCGCTTATCAACCAATGAAATTTCAGGGAAATAATAATAATTTCCGAGACAATTTTACACCGGAGTCGTTTATCTACTTCACACTCCACAAATTGTTGGGATCCAAATGATTGATACATGATACAGAATGGAGCGCAATAATGTTGTACACTCCAGTAAAGATGCTTCCACTGAAGCAGGGGTTTATTCCTGTTAGTCCAACATCTATTGTTCAGATATGAGAAATCTTAAAATTTCATGTTGGACTATCAGGAATGTGTGGGACAGGGAGAACAATAGGTAATTTCATCAGCTTGGGCTATAGTCCGTTTCAATAAACAATAACTCATACATATATGTACAATTAAATTTATTTCACCCCAATAGCAACATATAACAAAAGTAAAACATTTTATCAAATATTTTTTTAAGTTTTCAAACACACACACATGATAATATTGATATCAAAATCACAAATAATAATAATAATCATACATTCTTACAAATAAGCCTTGCAATAATTATATATACATGTATGGAAAATATATCATAATATAGAAAATGTATCAATAATAATTAATAATGTTATTAATTTTTTTAAAATCAATATAGAGATAAGTCTTTTTTTAAAAAAAAAATGTAAAATCAGATAAAATAAGTAGCTACTATTTTGAAAATATTTTCCTACTTGCACTAAAATGCACATTAAAATATGAAATAAAACGTTATAAAAAGTAAGATAAAATTGATACAAGATAAATACATCAGGCGATGTCATAAATATAAAATACAATACAACCCTGTCGAAAGTTAACACTAAGGTAATAAATTTGTGTCAAAAAAGAAATTCACATCAGTCCCTCTTTATGTAATCTCGGCAGCTTCTTGGCAGTTGCTATCTATTTTTTGACAGCTGTTCGATCACCATATCGCGGTTACTCATCAGTCGAACTTCAGTTGTTTTTCGTTAGCTCAGGGTTAAACTTTCGACAGGTTTGTACTGTATGCACTATTAGCACATATAAGTTCTTCACTAAATTAAAAAGCACTATATTTTCACTGAATTACTTAACATTAAAAAGCATTGTATCTTAATGAACACATATTCAAATGAAACTCAGTCCAAATGTAACACATGTGATGCAGCATCTGCATACCTGAACACATCGATATCACCATCTTGGAACCTTCTCTTCAAAGTTGCAAGTCTATTGTCTATCATACGATACTTTCGCCTTTTGCATGGACGGACACCTCCTGCTGAGAACTGAATCATAGCCACTTCTGTTGATGCCTGGACAGTTCTTAATAACTTTAACAATCCATAAATGTTTGGGTGGACATGACGTACATGTTTCTTCATCTTGTTGTGCCATCCTTCAAGATGATTTGTTGTTCGTGGGCCTTCATTCTCAAAGTGGTTCCAAAGAGTACGGTTTGACTCAACCCAATGTTCAGTTACATAATCTGTAAACGAAGTAGTTGCATCACCTAAATCTACGTCGTTGATGTCCTCTAGAGCATTAAACCACACATCTTTGATTTGATAAATGGGAACAAGTGGTAACACTGCTGCGCGTCTAACAAGTTTATGCACATCCTCGTTCTCACGATAAAGCACCTGCAGTCCACAACTTTGAACTTTCCTCCAAATACACTGACAAAAGTGGAAAAAACAACCTCTCAATGATACATTCGGGAAAACAATTAATGCGGCATTGCGGAAAGCTGTTTCATAATCTGTGAAGAATGTTTGCGGATTCAACTGGATCTGATGATGTACTGCTTTCTCTTTCACTAAACGAAGAAATCTCTCATAAACATCTTGACTTTTGCCTGGCAGCAATGCAAATACAACAGGAAACATAGAACCATCAATAAGAATATGTAGAGTATAGAGTTGCGTGAAAAGTCTCGGACACGAATAAAAAGATATTTTAAATAAATTGTGAAAATTAGGAAATTATTAAATTGAAAATCACTTAAAATATATCATAAGTTATAAATTGTATAAAATTTAAAAATATTGTGTAAATTTTTAATAAAATGTGAAATTTTAAATGTACTAAGAAATAAAGCTCGTAAAATTCTGAAATGAAGTATAATTCCCTAAATAAACATGGATCTTAAATGTATACATAAGCAATGTTGGACTATCAGGAATTATGAAATATCAAATGTTGGACTAACAGGAATACACCGAAGCAGGCAATTGACGGATCGCCGGCCACGCCCACAGTTTTCCGACAAATGCCCGGCACACAAAAAGAATAAAAACTCGGCCTGAATTGTGTCATTTAATGACGTCACTGACTAGTACGTAATTAGTTGCCGCGACGCTGCTCTGTTACCGTGATGGCGGGTTGTGTCGGAACATAAAAGGCGCGGCCGGCGATACGTCAATTCTGTGACCATGAAAGGAAATAGGATACCCGGAGTGCAATAATGTTGTACACTCCAGTTAAGATGCTTTCACTGAAGTGGTCAATTCTGTGACCATGAAAGGAAATAAGATACACGGAGAAAGTTACCTACCTTCGACAAGCGAACGTACATAGTTTCTCATACTCGTGTCTGACTGAGACGCTATCCAAAATATACTATTACTGCTTTTCCCCTCAAAATGTTTTATGGCAGTCATTACAGTATTGCTGATAAGTTTGATGTCTCTGTGTCCAAGATTGCCCTGGATATATTTGACGTCCTATAGTTCCATGTTCCTTTAACTCAATTTTAATTACACACGTGGCGGGTGTAGCTAGCTAAACAGGAGGTGCGTACCCTTCCGGAGCACCCGACCGCCAAATGACTTCCCTGGTGAAAGTTAAATTGTCAGTTTCAAAGTTTTTACTTTGCTTCTGGATTGTGATTCGTACATGGATTAGTATGTTTGTTTTTTATTTGTTTCTTAAGTTACCTCTTGTTCTCTGTTATTTTTCTGTAAGCTTGTATATTTACTTAGCGTACCTGGCATCATTATAACTTGTACTTGGTTGATCATTGTATTATTGTACTGAACTACTTCGTCTACACTACTTTGCCAGTTTTAAAGTTTTAACTTTGATTGTGATACAGATGGATTGGTAACTTAATATGCAGGACAGACCTATCAAAAGCTTAACTCTAAACTAAAGGAAGCTTTTAGTTTGGCTGCCATGTAGCCGAGGTATGGACAATCAAAAATCAAAAAATCTAAAAATCTATCAATTGATAGATAGAAACTGTGGAAAAGCTGTCGATGAAAAGCTTACGAAGACTAACAACTGATTCGACACCGATTACGTTAGCTTAGTGTTAAAATTTCGACAGGTCTGCAGAGCTTCAGATAAGAGGAGTATTTGTGTAAATACCCTTTTAGTCTGCTGTGGGGCTTGAACTCCAGACCCGAGTACCTATGAAATGCCGTTGTCACAATTAAGATGATGTTACTATATTATTGTTAGAAGTTATGCTTATTTGAATAAATGACTTTGAAAATTGAAAATACTCTTTACATTTTTATGGATCAGTGTCGATACTCTTTAGATTTTATAGGATACCCTTTAGAAAAAAGTAGGGGGTAATTACCCTTCATGTCAAATTCTTATCTGTAGCTCTGGGTCTGTACTGCATTGGAAAAATGACTGATACGACGATGATAAATTTTATAGCACTTTATAAATAATCACATTATAAAGAAATCATGCATATTATATATAACAATATTTGACTAAATTAAACATTATAAACATGTTCTATAACTGGAGTATCAATAAATAAGTATAATTATTATTATATATAAAGACATGTATATATGTATTTGTTATTATAACATTTTTTCTCATCTAACGGAAAGTCTCCAATAGTAAAATCAGACAAATTAATTGTGGTTTGTCCTGGTCCATCCTACGGGCCTACTATCTTAGTTTTCAACATGTTTTATATATTTTATTTTTCAAAAGATTAGGAATAATATAATTATTATGAGTATTTTGAGGGATTCGTGGGATTAACGGGTTTTCCTAGTTCTATCTTTTTGGGGGTTTGATCGGGATCTTTAAGGCTTGTGACTCACATTATTTGAGAGTCAATAAGATACGTAGAATGACATCAAAGCGATTCCAAAGGAATGTCAAAATAATTCCTATTTCGATAAACATAAGAATCTAGATGGGAGTAGAGTAACGGGATATTTGTCCCAGTAAATATTATTTTGCTGAAATTCAGGCGGTCAGTTCAGCTATGATGGAAGGAAACAGAGTACCCGAAGAATGTGATTTCTACCTAAGCGGCTAAAAGCGTTGCATTTCAAAAGCACTCGCTTTATACCGTTTGGACACATAGGCTCCGGGGTTTCTCAAAATGGCAGACCACTGACGTGTTAGACATTGTTTCCTTACCTTGAGACTTGTACTGATACTTTTTCAGAAGTTTGCTTCAAGGTTGTTTATCGTCAAGATTTTAATAAAATATGCTCATATTTACAGTTGAATTGGAAGACTGGGGTCATTCTTAAAACAGAATGTTGTGGAAAAACGAATATAATTAAAATATCGTTTATTTATTCAAAAAGTTAAAGCTGGTTAAATTGCAAAATAGTATCCATGGAATATTATTCAGTCTAGATAGAATATGATTTTTTTCAAAAACAAGTATTTGAAATATACAAAAGAAACAACGATCTGTATAGAGGATGACAGAGGTTCGCCATCATGAGCAGAAATACTAGTATTCAATTAATGTAAAGAAACGTTAATTTGTATTCATTTTTTACAAAACGGCTTCAAGTTTGGCAGTTGAATTTGTGAAAAAGAACCCAATTTATGGTTTTCATCAAGTTTACACTATATATGAGGCAATAATAATGAAGTTCGTAATCAAAGCTGCGTATATTTTGTTTTATTCCAAATTAAACAATATAAGAGACTTTTCAATAACAGAATTTAGTTAACATTTACGATTTGCTGTTCAAAACATTTTTGCTACCCCTCCCCCTTTTATTGTCTATGTCTTGTTGATGTACGTAGCTGGAGAATCATCATTAGATAATAAATGAGACAATATTGCCATGGTTTTATTTCATTTTTCAAGTCAAGATGGAAGACTGTTTAAATGCTGTTGTAGTCCATGTACAAACATCCGAGGTATCATTGGTCTTGGAGATGTTGTCAAACCGGAAGTGCTCGGTCGGTAGAAGTAACCGTCCATATTGGATAATATCCGGGCAGTCTGTTGATGATAAGCTGACCAGTAGTTACTTGAATGCATCATTCTCTGTAGAGCGGAATAGTTTCCTGCTTCAGCTAAAAGTTCTAAACCAACTGCTGTCTGTCTCTTCCATTTGGTTCTGAAATTAATGAGAAAAAAAGTTCTAATAAGTTTAACGTTGATTTAGCTGTAAACAGTGTACTTAGAAATATTCACAGACACAGCTTTAAAAAACATGTAATAAAACAATGTTCTTAAATGAGCTTGGCATGACGTGACACGTGGCATGCTTAGCAAACACTTTATCATCTCTGGTTTGATTTTGAGAGGTTCGTCTCAATCTAGTCAGTCATGATCGGAGGGTTGTTATACATGTGTCTGACAGTCAGCTTTACCCCAATTGATCACGACTAGATGCCCGCTACCAATACAGTTAATTCGGTTATTATAAACGATAAAATAATGCGAAGGTAAAGTGGAGTACTGGGTGTTTTACGTCCCAGTCAAGATTTATCCCTTATATCAGTTCATAAGTTTGGGTGGTGTTTCTGGAGTAAACTACCCACCATCGTCAAACGAACTGACAAAAATAATTTTCAACAGTAGGGACCGTTCTTAGTGGGTTTCCAGCTTAGGCGTTAAGAAGTGTTGTGATCCGTAAGGGCGCGCTAATGAGCATTACGCCACGAAGGTCCCTGACATAGGACGAACGAACTAGAGATTTAGCCCATTTTTAACACCCAGTTTCTCTGCGACAATCGGGGCTTTAAAAATTGCATTTTATTAAAATACCATATTTTATACGAATTACATAGCACTGATATTTTAATCAGACAATTGTTATGAGATTTTGAATGTCATTGTTCTTTAACCCACTAGTTCCTTAGTAATGCTTCTGACGGATATAGCAATAACTATAGGCTATTTCATTCGGGTTTTAAAATTTAAAACGTTGTAAATTACCCATGCATAATTGGGTTTGAAAAGTCAGAATAATGAACTGTTGGCGTTAAAAACAAACATTAATTATGAAGGGGCTTAAGGACCATTGTTCGTGCAAGATTAATTAGAATTGCCTATAATAGTTCTGATAAATGGAGAGTTTAAAATCCCCAAGATGCTAGTTAGTCTGAATGCCTCATTTCCTTAAATGGACTTAAACGATATCCCCCTGTGCTGTCGGAAATTGGCTAACGTCGTCACGTTTAGATGGGTCTTTCTCTATTTCCCGAGCAAGGCATGATTTCGTTAATCTATAATTTTAGCACTTAGGAAAATCACTATCGATAAAGGTTAGATTAAGCCATATGTAAAGAGAAAGAAACCTTGCCTAATTGGGACAATGGTCTAACGGGCGTATAACGAGAGAAAACAGCAACGTTCATTTACTGGTAATTTGCCGTTGTCAAAACAATTTCCTTACTTCCGTAACGTAATCACTCAAGCGGAACAAGTAGACAATTAACAGTCAGCCTCATCTTGAGTCAATGGTTTTTATTTTCTAATTTCCAAAATGGAAAAGACATTGTTAATTTTACGTGCATGGTCAAAAATTCAAATTAATGTTCCACGGCAGGCGATAATGTAATATTAATTAAGACTGATAAAAAATCGTTGTCTTTTTTTTAAAACTTGAAATGCGATTTGTTTGTCTATGTTTAACTATGATCCAAGACCACCCGGTATACCGTTTTCCGTCTCCGTATAATACCACACGCACGGCCGGTAACGCCCGGTATTCCAATACACTGGTTTTTCACAATAGATACATGAGCATGTTTTGAAAAGAAAATAAAACTTTGAAATGCTTATCAAAGAAACTGAAAGAGTTTATTTCAATAAAATAAAGATATTCCTAAATTTTATGTCAAAATAATTCCTATTTCCTACAGTATGAGAAACAATTTTAAGCATATCTGAATTTGAAATTATTTCACGTTTGAAATACGTTTTGAAGCTAGCAAGTTCAAAGTAAAATATTTCTATTTCTTCAAGTTTAAACAAATTAGGTGTTCAAATTTACAAAACGTATTTTTCTTAATGAATAACAATTTTAACATGAACCAAGTACAAACTGTTTAAACTAAAGTCAAACGCGTAATTTTAAATTAAAAATACATTTGTAAGACACCATGTATAGTTCTTAGGTACACCTTACATAAGGGAAGTAACTCTTGTATAACCGTTGATATATAATAATATACAATCAGGATAGAGAAAGTGATTGTTTATGTCATCGTTTAGTTTTTGGCCAGCTGGTCACAAATAAACAGAAAAGTCCAAGTTAATGTTAAAACTGATAAAAAAGACCAATGCTTAGAAAAAAGTTTTAAATAATTTCAACAAAGAAATTACGAATTAGAACACAATGAACTGAAAGTTTTATTTTTTCCAATGGCACACTAAGTTTGCCTGTGGATGTGCAAAATGTTAGAAGAAACAAAACTATTTCGAGTTTTTAAAATTTTCTCGAGGATAAATTAATGAATAAAGGAACTGTTCTCAGTGATATATGCAAAATACACACCTATTTATTACAACGTTTTCTTTTTAATCGCCGCAGCAAGGAAGTGAGACGATGCATCAGTATCACGCAATAATATGGTTATATTTGACCAAGTTACTGTTTCCGAAAATTTTGTTTGTTCTGTTCGTAAATTAAAGCGAGCGAATGTTTGTGAACGCATAAAATAAATAAAATAAATAAATGAAAATAAATAGATAATAAAGATAAATAAATAAATATAATTGGACTTAAGAGCTAATAAATACTAGTAAATAAATTTGGACCGGAACGTTTGACAAAATAAGGATAATGAAAAAATAAAATAAAATAAATAAATAAATAAATAAATAAATACATAAATAAATAAATAAATAAATAAATAAATAAATAAATAAATAAATAAATAAATAAAACAGGTAAAAGAATAAAGAGCATTTTCATCTTGTGAATAAAAATATCCACACGATAAAATCT
Organism: Anadara kagoshimensis; assembly: GCA_021292105.1. Lineage (NCBI taxonomy): Eukaryota > Metazoa > Mollusca > Bivalvia > Arcoida > Arcidae > Anadara > Anadara kagoshimensis. The sequence continues at coordinate 69,465,532 of CM037859.1, read as the reverse complement.
AGATAGTTTGGAGGCGAAAATTGTATCCCCAACATCAAATTGATATAATATAAAACTTACCTTCTGTTTTGGTACCACGTCTTAACTTGTGTATCTGTTAAGTTTAATTTTGCAGCGAGTTCCATTCTATCCTGAACACTCAGATATTTTTGTCTTTCAAATGTCTTTTCTAAACTATTAAGTTGATGATCAGTAAATGCTGTGCGAGCCTTTCTTGGTTTCTTCGGTTTCGAACACCCTCCCGTGTGGTCGGAATGTCTTGTACCTTCCGCTGATTCTGGAAAAATCAAAATTTTGTCTGGTTTTAATTTTTCATCAGGTAATTGATTGAACTTACAAAGAAGAAAGAAATAAAGAAAGAAAGAATGAGAGAAAGAAACTAAAACAGAAAAATAATGTTAATTCATATCTGAACCGTTTCCATAAGAATTAATGTTTTTGGTAAAAAAAATATTCCACAGTGTATTCTTTAGAACTAACGCAGAATATAATTTTAGACAAAGCATCTATTTTAATTTAATATTATTTTATCATTTAATTCGAAGTTGAATTTTATTTGTTACAGTTTGTATCCTTTTTTGCTTTTATAATAAGTGACATAGATCTTGTTTAAATTATAAGTTGTATTAAAAAACGCGGCGACAACGTGCGTTTCATAGCCGTTTTACAATCCCCCTCTCTCCTTATATTTTTAAGAAATATTTTTTCAAATTCTGCAAATGGCAATAATGTCAATTATTTAGTATATTATCTAGCAATAAATCATAAATGCAATTTTTAACGTATTTTATATATATTTTGAAATCAGTAAAATTTTTATTTTTAGCGATAAAATTAGTGAAATAACAAAGGCTTAGAAAATTTATCCTTTTCGGAACAAAATTTGTTAATAATTTTTTAACATAACGGAACAAAATTATCTATATTAAAAATAATAAGAAAACATAATGTTGTTCGTCTAATCAAGTAATTGCGACTTGATAATTACGTCAAATAACAGGGTAATGCTAAACAATTACAAAATTATTTTATCAAAATATATTATCATCAGTAAATTTCTATCTTTTGAAACCAGTGACATGATATATTTTCTAAGATAAAATTTATAAAATAATAAGGGCTTTATATTATATAAATTTTATTTTTCTTTTGAACAACACTTGTAAATAAACCGTGAACACGGTTTAATTTTAATTACGGAATATAGGAAAATACGTATACATTCAACTTTCTCTCTCTTCTTCTTTTTTTTCTAGTGGTATTTTAAGCGATTGCCTCATAATTCATCATCTTGCCGCAATTTAATTTTATTGCTACGGACCAAAATGCATTTTTTGGAATATGTAAAACTGTATACTATTATAAATTTATTGTGGCTACACCAGGAAAATTGATAGCATTACTAAAACGTTTTTTTTTTTTAAATAGGTGTTAGTAGATGATGGATCTATATATAATTGACACTGAAACGCATAATACCGGTACCTAGTGATGTTTTGTAGAATTTCTGCGAATTATAATAATAATAATAATAATAATAATAATAATTATTATTATTATTATTTGATTACAAAAAAAACTATACAACAAACTTGTGTGTGATCATTGAGATTTTTCATAAGAGGCAACTAACTATTGTTCCTTGTATATAGTAAAGGTTGTATTTTTTATTTTTATTTTTAAATCATTTCATTTTTAAGTGACAAATATTATAATATTTTAAATAAGACATATATTACAACTGCTACATTAGTCATGTAAGTCACTATATTATATTTAATAACATTTTAAAGGATAAGGTTTTAACCGAGCAAGTGTATTAATTTTCCCCCCTTTTCATAGGAAAAAACAACAACTCAAGATTGGCATTAATTTTTTTTCAGAGTTTTTTCCATTGTTTTAATTTTGTTTTTTTTTAAAAGGCTCACCACGCACAGTGAGACAGTAAGATTTAATGAAGCATTAAGACTTTGTTTGTTTGTGTGTGATTTATGCCTTGAAGTGATCAGAGTTACTAAGAGGCAGATGGTAGTCAATATGTGTTCAATCATTTTAAAGATCCAGATAATGCCTAATACACTATTTAAGAGCATCGTAAAATTACCTTCAGGTAAAAAACAGGAACAACCTTTATTTTTCTGATTAATTTTTCTTTGTTCACATGAAAAGGTAGACAAAAGTAAAAGTCATTTTGTGCCGACACCTGCACGCGAGTACCAAAAAGATGTTTTGAAGGGGACAAGCTTCACTTGCTTAAAGCCATGTTTTATTTCATTCCTGTGTCGTAAAAACGCTTGACCATTTCAAATCTAATGTTCCGTTTCCAATAACATTTAGAGGAATAAGATCACACTGTTATCACACAAGCATGAACTTAAACTCATTAAATGCATAGAAATTAATAAAATATGAAAATAATCAATAAAAGAATATTAATTTTATTTGGCTGATTTTGTAATTGGTGACTTTCATTCTTTTTACATTTCAAAGTTGAACACATCTCGTTAGGTACAGATGGTGATTGTTTTGAGAATCGCTGAACCATACTCCCCAAAGATGCCAGTTAGAGATACCCACCAATGGTTCAACTTTGAATTGATAATGATTAAAGTATTAGATTTTAATGCATTCATACAGGTATGGTGAGCGCAAATGACAAGTTAATAACGGTCCTGGGTTAATAATAACGTATTAACAATTCATTACTGTACACGTGTAAAAGGATTTTCTTTCTAGTTCGATTAACACGAGATGTTGGAAATTTCTCTATAGTATCACGTACTACTAGAAAATAACATGTTTAAGTTATTAATGTAATAAGAAAAAACAAAAACACAAATCGTATTTATAAAACAAAAACAACAAGCATGTATATATTATGTTTTCATTCAGGTACGGAACAGTTCAATATTCAATATTCTTTAGTTCGTTGAAGCGAATAAAATTCTGTTTAAATTATTAATTACGTTTAGGTATATTTAAAATGAATTGAGAAGTTAAAACATCGAAAACGTAATGGTATTATCAATATACCTACATATTTCAGGATAAAACGACAGAGATAATAATAATAATAATAATAATAATAATAATAATAATAATTACCATTATTATTATTTAATATCAAAATACACATTGTATATCACAATGTTTTCTTTCAAAAATAAAATGCACCAGAAACTCATAACATTAATGACAATATCAGTCTGAAAGTGCTCTCTCTCTCCTTCGATTCAATCTGGCTCACCGAGATCACCATCAAATAGAGTAGGCTTATGCTTATATTTATGCTTTAATGAACTATATACTAGTACTTTTTGTATTGTAAATGAATAAATAACTTCAGATCTTGAACCACTTACCTTCAAGATGAGAACTCGGGGACGACGGATTAGAATGATCAGAATCAACTTGATTTGGAAGATATTCTCCGTAGTCTTCTTTGTCCTCATTTTGATCTTTATGAAATTTTTCACTGAAACTAGAATGTCCATATAAATAATTATTTGATAATAGTTTTTGTTTTTTGTATCTGCTAAAATGTCCGTAATTAAAAATGAAGATTTTGATCTTAGACACTGTAAGGGATTATTGTCAGGTTTGTTTTGGCACCGACATTCAGCTTCACATTTCACGCATTTATCCATGCAGTTTATTGGGTTTTCTGATAACCTTTCATCAACGTTTCTTGAGCACTCATTTTCTTCTTTATTGTCCTTTGTGTTTAACATTTCGTTCTTTTCCTGATTTAGTTCCATTTTTGTCTAGCACAATCTATGGTATTGTCAATTTTGAATTGTTTTGGTTTTCAATAAAACACGTTAAAATGTATCTTGTTTGCCTATAGCTGTAGGTTGTTTTCTCTGAGTGAAAACATCAAACCATGTTTCCTTGCTTGTTTACAAGTTTTAGAATTTCTTTATATGTGTGACAATCGTCTATATTATTATAATCACATTTAGCTACAAATTAACAGGGATTTTATATATAAACATGTCAAAAGACAGTTTTGCTTCATTTTATTACAACATGTTTGTAATAACCTTTGACCCCGGCTGTAAGCCAATGGGTGCAAGTGGGTGTGTCTACACGACGCATTATGGCTCAATGGTATTGATTAGCGATGGTTTGATAGACAAGATTATAATTATTCTAACTCCACATTGATACCGACTATATACCAATACATTTCTGTGTGTTACTTTTGTAATTATATTTTACAGCGGTAAATATGCGTTATTGATCACCGTTCACAGGTGTTGATTTATAAGAGGTATATTCTTTCATGGAAACTTCTTTTCTACTCATTTCAATTAAATACATTTGTATATGATATTCATGAAATGTTTGTAACTGTTCAGTTTCTTTGTTATAATTCTTAACTTTATTTTTCATCATTTATTGAAGTCCTTTTAATTAATAGTATTGCTCACTTCTTCCAGTGTATAATTCTCACGCGATATACATTTTAAAGTTAACGATACCATTTTTTCATGCAGGTAAAAATAAAGAACAAATAAAATGGTTCTGATAGCCTAATTTAATAAAAAATTATATCACCTGAAAATATCAAAAAGATGTTTACAAATAATGGCATTGTAAAATTAACAATACATTTACTTTGTCTGGCCTACTTCTTCATCCAATATTGAAAATTCGTATAAAATTTCGGCAAAACAACCACCGGAATATACCACGAAAAATATTAAAAAGAACATAATAATAATAATAATAATAATAATAATAATAATAATAATAATAATAATATCAATGCCATGCTGAGTTAAAACTCATTTAACACTGGCATTTTTATTATATTGTCACACAAATAGGCGATTATTTAAAACACATTTGAAACTCTAATGTCCAACCACGAGCGTACGAGTTAATATTATGGAAATTTACATGAGTATATGACTAGCTGCTAGCTACAGGTGGGTGTAAATTCAAGTATGCATCCTAATTAGGGTCTCAACCATCCCTCTTATTTTGCAATCAGCGGTTTTTAAGTAAATAAAAATATTTTATCAAATACATAAATAAATAAATAATAATAGTATAATATAAAACCCACAAAAATAAATAAATAAAATCTTGCACTGATGTTTAACTTATTTCACACAAATTACATTGAAATGAATCATTTGTAATAGTCCCGAAAAATTGATCCTCTATTATAATCCTATAAATGTTAATACGGAAGTTGATATCTTCAAATTATAAATTTGAAATAAAATTCTAATAAAATAAGGATATTTTATGGATGATATTTCCATAAATGACTTTTTCTTGAAAAGGGAAATCTTTTATACGGATTTTCAGACCTGAAAATGATAACTAAATTTCGGATTAGAAAAAAAACCATCTGCCTTATAATTTCAGAAAATGAGAAAAATTTCATGATTGCGGAGTATTATTTTCTTTAAAAAGATTGAAGCTGTATGCAATATAGTTAAAATAATCTTACAGCAAAACTGTCATTTAGAAGGAATTAATATAACGCTGACATATGTCACCAGTAACGTGAGAAAGATGTTATTTTAACAATAGCAATATTTCCAGAATATTAACTCCCTTTAATGAACTCTTTATATGTGAAAACACTTATATTGTGTGTTATATTTTTATTCTGAATTGGTACACGTGGTTTATAAACTGAAGCTATAGATTAATCTTACATAGTTGTTTGATTGTATACAGTGCAGTTGACATGTACTGAGAGAAAGGCAACATCCTGTATGTAATACCTCTATACAGCCAAACCTCTCTATAAAGGCCACCCAAGGGAAGCAGTAAAAGTGACCTTTATATACAGGTTCAAATAATATGAATAAAAAACAATTGAGATACAATTCTACTGGCCTGTATAAGCAGGTGACCCTATATAGAGGTGCCCTTTAAGGCAGGTTGGACTGTAATTTGAACATTCAAACATCATCTCTAGGGAAGTATTTGATAGACCATACAACAGAGACTATTAGATCAAACCAATTATCATCTTTGGTTTGACCTGAGATGTTCATATAGCCAGTCACCGTGTCATCTTCAGTTGCCAAATAACTTAAACGATACTTTTCTACTTTTTTCCTACGTCTGGTGAAATCTTGATGTAACAAAATAGTCTTCATTGTGGGGCAGATGGAAAATCAACTGATAATCTATTTTTGATTATTTGTCTTGCTCAAACACTGATTGTTTTACAGGGCTGTAGGGATTGGTTGGTTGCTTTTGCTTAACATCCCATCAACAATTTTTCAGCTTTTTGCGAAGAGAATTAATCTCTGGATTAATCTATGAACAATTCGTGTATGCGTGTGAAGTGCGAGTGTGTTGTATGGTCTGCCTTATACTAGCGCGGCGCACTCACCGAGTCAGTATGCCACAGACAAGCGTACCAACCCCCCCTCCCCCCCCCAGTTCATTAAACTGATACCAGATGAACCAGTAAAGGCCAACGGCAAGGAAAATTCGCTTTCCCACATGTAGTCTGAGCGGGACTCGAACTCACAACGTTGAGAGACCCTGGATCAGTAGACTGATGTCATATCCATTAGGACACCGCGGCCTCTCGGGGCTGTAGGAAGTTTATCTGCTTACTGCATGTATCAGTATGAAATGCGCTTAAAAGCAATACTTCTAGATGATCATCTCCAATAAAACTAGAGACGATGGAAAGCTTGAATAACAGGACATGGGCAATATTGCACTTAATAAACAGAGATTCTTTATTTTGGTTGAAATTTGAACCAAAGGGTCATTACAACACTGGTTTTATCGAACAAATTGTGTTTCAAAGGAACCTTAAATTATTTATATTATGGGCATTTAATAATGAAAAGTTAAAAGAATTGATAAATATGCATTTTATTCAATGACATTACCATAGCAACATTATAAACTGAATATACAACTGTAAGTATGCTGATTCTTCGCTAAATCCTGGCCGCTCTTTAACATATCATGCTTCAAATTGAAAGAAACGAATGATAGTGATCAGGTTAACTAAGACAATTCTTTGTTTAAACTGGACCATCAAAATAAAACATTTTTGAATTTTTCACATTTTTGCATTATTAATCTATTTAGACTATAGACTAGTAGTCTCTTTGTCAGATTTTAACGGTTCGCAATATAATTTTAAGATAAAAAAAATTGCTTTGTTTATTAAATTAACTTTTTAATTAAATTTCATATTTGTACATTATATTAATATAGAAGAACCAGTTTTATAAGTTTCAGTTTAGTAATTAAATCGGTTCTTGACGTCCTTCTCAAAAGCGAAAACCCCGAGCGTGGTTAATTTCC